>JAHTLZ010002989.1:0-12256 GCA_023846285.1 Phrynocephalus versicolor
ATCCATCCATCCATCCATCCATCCATCCAATCAACCAGGTAGTTTACTATCCATCCATCCATCCATCCATCCATCCATCCATCCACCCATCCACCCATCCATCCATCCATCCATCTGTCCATCTATCTGTCTGTCTGCCCAGCCACCCGGCCAGCCAGCCACTGCTCGTTAGCTCACCTGGCCTACCACCCGCTCCTTTTAAACTCCCCATTCCTGCCCACTGGTAACGAATAGCTCCTACCCAGATCCCCATGGCCCCCACCTTCTGCTCAGTCCCCTAGGCCCCACCAGCACAGACCATTCGTCTTTTGACTGCTGTTGGCTGAAAAACGATGATCCAGCCTCAGAGCGTCCTTGGCGGCTCATCTTGGGAACATCTTATTTTTCTGGCATTTGTAGCTGGCCTCGTGGCTTTGATGCATGATTTGTATGCTTGATTTATCACTATCCTATGAGATGATAAGACTGCATGCTAGGACCTGCACACCAGGATCAAGTCAAACCATATCACCTGTGCGTAGTCTCTTGCTTCACCTCTTGAGAAGAAAAATGAAAGCCGACAACAGATGCCCAGCAAGCAAAGCCCAGCATCCTGGGCAGCACCCGCCTCACCATCCCCTTCATCTGACCTTCACTTTTGTCCTATTGCATATAGACTAGAGATGGGCACGAAACGAACAATTTTTTGTTTCCGTTTCCGTTTCTTCGTTTCGTCACGTAACGAAATGACAAACGAATATTGTCTCTAAAATGAAACGAAATGAACAGAAACACCGGAAATTTTGTCGTGCGTTTCGTTTCCGTTACTGCAATATGAGTGAATTGCTTAAAATCCTAAAAAAAAATCACAAAAAATTGAAATAAATGGTAACGAAATGGTAATGAAACGAACGAAAACGAAAACGAATGTTTTGCAAAAATTCGCGAAAAACGGAAACGAACCGAAACGGACCCTCCAAACGACAAATGACAAACGAAATGCCATTTTTTTTATTCGTGCCCATCTCTAATATAGACCCTGTGGTATTGCTTGACTGGGCTAGATAGAAGCATGTAGAGTGGATCCATCCATAAGCAGCATTAGAGCCCCTTCTCCAATTATCAAATTTTTGGCTCAGTCCCTTGCCTCTTTCTCCTTTCTCCACATTTCCCTTTTGGGAATGATGTGGTTTTTTTTAAAATACTACAGTAGGACCCCTGTATCCACTGATTCAGTTATCCACGGTTGGTAGAGGGAAAATAAATAAATAATTCAGCAGCCGCAAAACAAGCTACTGTCACAAAGAGCAGCTGCAAAGCAAGGTACTGTCACAAAACAGCAGCCATAAAGCAAGCTACTATCACAAATAGCAGCTGCAAAGCAAGTTACTATCACAAAAGAGCAGTTTTGCAGACTTCTTGGCGTTCTCTCTTATCCACGGTTTTCATTATCCACAGGAAGGCTTGGAACCAATCCCCAGCGGATACTGGGGTCCTACTGTACCTCAGTGCTGAGTGTGTGACTACTGAACCACCACCGAGACTAGTAATCAAGCCAAGAAAGAAAACTTGATGAGTTTATGAATTAGAATCCTTGTAGGGACAGAGCAAGAGGGAAATCCAGTCGACATGTTTAAAGAAACCCCAACCTTCTGTAGAACAGTTATCCAGATGGGAACCAGATGAATTGGGAAAAGTTCCTTTTTGGGGGGGGGATGACAATGCTCAGACCTCCTCCAGAGGGTAGCCATGCTGAGTAGGAGGTTCTGGAACCTTCTTGATTCTTCTTACTGATTTGAACACTTCCTCGACTCCTTGGGAGATTGAGAACAGGCAAAAGAAAATACTTCTTTACCCAGCGTGTTGTTAGTCTGTGGAACTCCCTGCCACAGGATGTGGTGATGGCATCTGGCCTGGATGCCTTCAAAAGGGGATTGGGCATATTCCTGGAGGAGAATTCCATCACAGGTTACAAACCACGATGGAGATGTGTCATCTCCAGGCTTAAAAGGAGAGTCCCTCAAAATGCCAGATACAGGGGAGTGGGATCAGGAGACAGATATCTAGTCTCCCGCACTCCCAGAGGCATCTGGTGGGGCCACTGTGAGATAACAGGAAGCTGGACCAGATGGGCCTTTGGCCTGATCCAGCATACGGCTCTTCTTATGTTCTTATGTTAAAAAAAATAGACCTGTTGCAAGTGACTATATGCCTGAGAGGGATAAAATTAAACTCACATCTCAGACACAATTTGCTCTTAAGCCTCGTTTACCCCACCAAAATAGGGTTTCCTAGTTACTGGCCTTGGGGTATCCTCTGTTTCTTTCAGATGTTGCACTGCTAGCAAGATGGAGGGGCAGAGACCTTGCTGACTTTCATGCCAGCTCCTCTTGCCAGTGGTGCATGCCCTTAACCTGTTCACGCCAGGGTTGCAAATTTTAAGAACAAACTTGGCACTCCTGGAGGGGGAAGGGCCTTTTCTTTCATGCCTGCTGGCCAGAGCAAACTGGGTTTGTGTGCTTTAAAAAGGAAAGGAAAGAAAGTGGATCCAGCAATGGCGGGGGAGGAGGGGGACCAGGAAAAAGACTTTGGGGACACGGCATTCTCCCCTCCGTGCCAGTTGACTACTAAACAGACCCGAACAATACATTTCCTTGGGAACCAAAGGCATTCACTCTGAGCGAAGGTGTGGAAAGTTGCGCTTGTTTATCCCAGGCCGGCAATCTCATGTCGGGAAAAGCCAGATTGCCTGACTCAAGACAGAATGCTCGAACGTGCCACAGGTGTGATTTTCAGCTATGGACTTTTCTTAGCTGAACGGCTGGATGGCTCAGTGGTTAGGTCTCCGGCTGCGGAGCCAGAGGCTGGGAGTTCGATTGACATGACATGGAGACAAGGATCCATAAGATCCCTTCCAGTTTTGAAGTTCTGAAATGATGATGATGATGATGATGATGATGATGATGATGATGATGATGATGATGATGATGATGATGACAGTTTTTATCAATTAACAGGTGAAGGCGATGCTGGGCCCTGTTTCCAGATGCCAGACAAAAAAAAATATTTCTCTTCAAGCAAGCCTTCCCCTCAGTAACTAGCTACTTGTGTGTGAATTCTCATTCATTTATTTTGGATGGATTACTGTGTTACTGGTTTGACCTGATTTTCGGTGCTACTTGTGATTTTTCATTTTTGTATTTCTCATTTCTCAGAGTGGCATTTTAAAAGGCAGCAACGTATACTTGCATTAGGTTTAATATTGCCTTTTAATGACGCAAGATGCCTCTTGACTCATTGTTCTTCTTAGCTTTAAATATTGCCACTTGAGGATATTAACCACCGTTGTATACTCATTACTTTCAGCTTTGCATCTTGCCTTGTGACGGCGTAAGCTCCTTCCGGTCCTTTTCAAGGAGAAAGGAGGAGCAAAAATATTTTAAATTAAAAAACAAGATATCATCACGGCTCCTGCTTGGAGCCTGGATCTGTAGGAAAACAGATTTTCTTTAGGGTCCCCTTATTCTTCATGGCCCCATGGACGACAGCTTGCCAGGCCTTCCCATCTTCCACTGCCACCTGGAGCCTCAGCTTCAAAATCTGTCCTTCCAGTGAAGATTCAGGATTGGTTTCTTTCAGGATGGATAGGTTTGATCTTCTTGGAGTGACTCTCAAGACTGTCCTCCAGCATCACAGCTCAAAAGCATCGATTCTGCGGCGATCAGCCTTCTTTATAGTCCAGCTCTCACTTTCATACATCACTAATGGAAAAACCATAGCTTTAACTATCAGGACCTTTGTTGTCAATGTGATGTCTCTGCTTTTTATCATGCTGCCTAACTTTGCCATCACTTTCCTCCCAAGAAGCAGGCATCTTTTAATTTTGCTGCTTCAGTCACCATCTGCAGTGATCAAGGAGCCCAATAAAATAAACTCTGTCATTGCCTCCATTTCTTCCCCTTCTATTTGCCAGGAGTTGATGGGGCCAATGGCCATGATCTTAGGTTTTTTTTTTATGCTGAGCTTCAGCCCATTGTTCCTGCTCTCCTCTTTCACCCTCATTAAGAGGTTCTTTAATTCCTCCACACTTTCTGCTATCAGAGTAGTATCATCTGCGTCTCTGAGATTGTTTATATTTCTTCTGGCAATCTTAATTCCTACTCCTTGCTCTATGCCTACAGCAGCCCAACACTTAAAGAGCACGGGTGAAAAAGCTAAAAGATGGAAATGGAGGGCACAAGAAACCAGAGTGGGTACCAGCGCCATCTTGGCAAAAGAGTGGGCAACTGGGCACTTATATCAGTGTCTCTTGTTATTAAGAAGCAGCACTAGAAAGGAATTCTTGAGTAGAGATGGGCACGAAATGAACAATTTTTCGTTTCTGTTTTTGTTTTTTCATTTCATTAGCTAATGAAACGACAAACAAATTTTGTCTTTAAAATGAAACAAAGCGAACAGAAACACCGGAAATTTTGCCGTGCGTTTCGTTTCCGTTACTGCAATATGAGTGAATTGCTTAATATCCTAAAAAAAAAAAATCACATAAAATTGAAATAAATAGTAACAAAATGGTAACGAAACGAATGAAAATGAAAACAATTTTTTTTGTAAAAATTCACGAAAAACGGAAATGAACTGAAACGGACCCTCCAAACGACAAACGACAAACGAAATGCCATTTTTTTGATTCGTGCCCATCTCTATTCTTGAGCTTGCATCCTTACACACACACACACACACACACACACACACACACACACACACACTTGAGCTCCTTTCAACTTCTGAGCAGCAGAAGTGTCAAGAGAGATTCTGAGGAAGGAGGCCTGTGTTCCTTTTAAGAAATCAAAACAGACCGAGGAAGATTACACAATTAAACCCACAGTTAGCCATTAATATGACAGATGTGGTGTTAAAAATATCTCCTTAATCCCTCACTTTATTATTATTGCACTACAGTTAAGAGCCTCTCTCTCTCCTCCTGCCTTTCTTGTTGTTGTTGAAAGCACCGCCTGCGGTTAGTGAGAAGTACACACCTTAGCTGGCTTTTTAATCCTTTTAGGCTTTGAATAGGTGAGCTGTTGTCAGGGGTTTTGCCTTGGACTCAGGGCTCCATCCCGACACACACACCCCACCCCACCCCCCCACCTCCAGAAAAAAGAAAAAAAGAAAAAGTTGCCCTCCCTGTGTCTATTCGTGGGTATCTGCAGAAAACCATTGCTACTGAAAATACACTATCAGATTTAGGTATGTTGGAGAATGTATTTTTTTTTAAAAAAGGAATGAGTCTAATCTGCACTTTTGTGTCAAAAGAGTACCTTTTCCATTTTTCAGCAGGTGTCTCTTCCAGGTGTAGCATTTACATAAGATGCCAGTCATCTTCTAGACGGTGTTGTCCTTGTCTTGCTTAGTGTGGTGGTCCTTCCATCAACTTCCCACTAGAGATGAGCACAAAACACCAAAACGGCATTTTGTGGTCGTTATTCGGGCCCTGGGGTCCGCTTCGTTCCATTTCCATTTTGGGGGCTCCAGGGCCCACTTCATTTCCGTTTCTTCGTTTTTTAGGTGCGGCAAGCTGCGGCCGCAGGGAGCCTTCCCAGGGCCGGGTGCCACCAGAGCCGGCAGCATGCAGGCCGGGCGAGCGTTCCCACAGCCGCGGGGAGCCCTCCTGGGGCCGGGGCAAGCCTCCTGGGAGAGCCGTTCCGCAGCCACGGGGAGCCCTCCCGGGGCCGGGTGCCACCGGAGCCGGTGGCAAGCCTGCCAGCAGGAGAGCAATCCTCTGGCCACAGGGAGTCCTCCCGGAGCTGGGCGCTGCTCCAGTCACCACCCCCAACAGGCTGCCACCCCCGGAGCCCCGCACAGCACTGCCCTAACTGGGGCCCTTCTCCCTGGGAACCACTCCTCCCCGGGAGCCACCGCCCCAGCAGACCGCCGCCCCGCACCCCCCGGGCCTAGACCTGGGAAACCTGTGGGGGGGGTTGCCACTGCACTCCCCCCCATGCTCCAATGATGCCCTCCACTCCAGCTTCTGAGCTGGCTGCACCATTGCCGCTTCGCCACGTGGCCAAGATCCTGGAGCCCAGCCCATAAGGGCTCAGATCCCGCCTCTTCTTGCGAGATCGACAAAGTCTCATGTTGGCTCCGGCGGGGAGGGGGCAAAGAGGCTCCACCAGGCCCAGCCCCCTCTCGCCGCCCTCCCCTGCTCCATTATTCATCATGCAATGTGGTGCAACGGTAATAACGGAAACGAACAGAACTGAAGAAAATTTTCTTGGTTCTGTTCAGTTTGAGCCTGCCCCATCGCAATGGTCGTTATTCATACCGTTACGTAACAGAACAAATAACGGAGAATGGTAACGAAAAAATTGTCGTTTCGTGCCCCTCTCTACTTCCCACTTCTTTTTGTCTCCCTTGAAAGCATGGTTTATTTCTTAGGGCGCTTTTACACAACCCCTAAGATCCGCTGGTCACTTAAATTCAGACCAGAGATCTTAGGGGTTTGTCGCTCTTCCTGCGTCCCCACCCCTCCGCACTTCCTGGCTGCTGGCTGCGTGAGGGGAGGGAGAAAAAAAGGAAGAAAAGAATGCAGGCTTACCTCTGGTGCTGGTGGATGCCGCCCTGTCATTGTCATTCCTTCTCTTAAAGGGGCGGGAGGCAAAAAACAACAACAAAAAGAAGCGAGGAGAGCCCGGCACATCCGCATCAAGATTTTTCACCCTTGGAAAGCAGGTACATGAAAAGTGTGCTGGGACGTGCTTAGGTGGGCGTGGTCACACTTAATTTTCAGTAAACTCCGGAGCTGATGGGTAAACAATTTTGAGCTCCAGAGCTGGCAGCCATTTGCGGCGGAGTTTAGGGGTCATGTAAAAAGGCCCTTAGTCTCCCTTTCTATGAAGAAGTGGCCTTTTCCATTCAAATCCTATGTGTATAACTCTGTTGCCTGAAAGCGTTCTGTGGAACCTGCATTCACCCGATGGGGCATATATATATTTTTAAAGCTCTTGCCTAACCCACAACATGGCGTTTTAAGGTGGCATCACTGTAGCTTCATAAAGCTAACATCCTCAAAAGATGCTGAACTCAACAGGATTCTGACCTGAACGGTTGGTGCAGTTTTATGTTATCACAAGGTGAACCCCAAAGATGTGATCAGGGCTGGACCCCCCTACCCCTTCATAACTTAATGGGGGTCTTTCATGGGATGCAGTGCTCAAGAGTAAGCAGTCGGTCGTCTCCCTCCCCCCCTCTCTCTCACACACACCTTGCACGGTCTCTCCAAGAAATGACAAACACGGCCCTTCTCTTCCCAGCATGACTGCCAATGGAGTCCTGGAATGTTTCCCGGCTCCTTGTCTCGGCTCACAATTCGAAACATTCCGGGCTTCTTGGCTAAACCTGGCGAAGGCTGAGAAACATGAATAAGGGCTTTGCCTGTCCGGACGCCAACTGGCAGGAACGCCAACCTGAGTGGGACCCTCCATTACGCGTTCAAAAATATGGCTCAGCCAGATTCTCCTTATGCAGGGCACGGCTCTCCAACGGGGAAGGGAGGGGAGGGGAGGGGAGGAAAATGTGTGTGAGAGACAGAAGATGGTCTGTCTCTTCCAGTGCCCACCCCTCACCCTCCACCCCAAGCCGGGAGAGATGGATGGATGGAAGGAGAGGCGCTCTGGGCCTGCAGAAAACGGATCCTATTCACGCTCCTGACCAGCTTCCATTGTCTCGCCTGAAGCGTCGTCAGTGCATTCGTGTGCATGCACCCACCCCACGGGGCAGAGACCGCTACCATACTTCTGATTTAAAACGCCTTTTCCTTTAAAACAAGGCGCCTTAAAAATCACCGACCAGTTTTCAAAATGATTTATCTGAAGAACCCCCTCAGCCATGCCCATTTTTGTCCGCTGTGGTACTTTTTCTTGTGACTGCCACAGGGGGCGGCGGTGTTTTTTAACATCACTTCCTGCGTCTCCCTTTTAAGCGATTTGGTTGAATTTGCGGACATACGAAGTCGCTTCCCCCACTTGCCTCCTGTTCTTTGCCTTTTTGCTTTCAGAAAACACAGAAAACAGAATCCTACCGCCGTGCCAGGACGTTTACCGACTTCGTTATGCAAAAGTTTCAGCTCATCGTCACTTAATTTTCATTTTCTTGGTTCTTTAAACCAAGTTTTAAAGCGGTTCAATAAAGTGAGCACTGGAAAGCCGATTGCTAGCTACCCGCAAGTGTGAACAGCACAACCACTATAACAACCACAGGACCACGGGAGGAGAAAAGGTGTTCCAAAATAAGAAGCGGTTGCTTGCGGAACTGCAGTAGCGGTCAGAGACCGCTGAGTGGGGAAGGTTCTAGAAACCCGGGTACAATGGGATACATGCAGAGCTGGTCCTGCCAGGGTTTGGAATGACGTGCTCGCCTCAAAAAGGGGAGTTAATTTGGGACCTCCAAGGCCATCAAGGCCAAACCCGTCCTTGAGACAGGAATCCAAATCAAACCAGATCGGACAGACGGCGGTCCAATTATCTGTTGAATGCCTCCAGCTCTGGAGTGATCACCACCTCCTGAGGTTATTGGTTCCGTTGTTGTACTGCTCTAACAGTTAAGAATTTCCCCCTGATATTCAGCCTAGGTCTATCTTTCTGTTGCTCGAGTCCATTACTACATATTCTAACTCTGACGTGATCCACAACAGATCCTGCCCCTCCCCTGTAGGACTGCCTTTCAAATTTTTGAAAAATGCTTTCTTATATCCCCTACGGCTCCTTTTCTCAAGGCTAAATGTGCCCAGTTCTCTCTGTCTTCCCTCAGGGGACTTAGGGCGCTTTTACATGACCCCTAAGATCCGCTGGCCACTTAAATTCGGACCAGAGATCTTAGGGGCTTGTCGCTCTTCCTGTGTCCCCACCCCTCCGCACTTCCTTGCTCCTGTCTGCGTGAGGGGAGGGAGAAAAAAAAAGGAAGAAAAGAATGTGGCTCACCTCCGTTCTGCCTCTCGCTCTTGCCGCGGCAACATTCCAGTCTCTTAAGTAGCTCTTAAAGGGGCGGGAGCCAAAACAACAACAAACAGAAGCGAGGAGAGCCCCGCACTCACTATCGTTACACCGCATCAAGGAATTTCCACCTCCAGAGAGCAGGTACCTGAAAAGTGCGCTGGGACGCGCTAAAGTGGGCATGGTTGCACTTAATTTCCTGTAAACTCCGAAGCTGGTGGGGAAACATTTTTAAGCTCCGGAGCTGGGAGCCATTTGCCCCGGAGTTTAGGGGTCGTGTATAAACGCCCTTAGTTGGTTATCCCTGTCTCTCTCTCTCCTTTAGACCTCCTCCCATTTGTGTCTTTCTTGAAGTGTGGTGGACACAGTCATCTGGATGAGGCCTAGCCGGTGCTGAATAGAGGAAGACTAGTACCTCACAGGATTTGAAGACTATTCTTAAGAGCATAAGAACAGCCTTGCTGGAACAGGCCCCAGCCCATCCAGCCCAGCATTCTGTCTCACACAGCGGCTCACCATTTGCTTCAGGGTATTCCCAAGCAGAGGTCTTCCCCTGCTTATGATTCCCTGCAAATGGCATTGAGAGAGATCCTGCCTCTCTCTCTCCAACCTGGAGGTTGTCCTTAGGCATCCATCATGATAGTCATTGATCTACCCTTGCTCTCCATGAACTTCTTCAATCCTTTCTTAAAGCTGTCAAGGCTGACTGCTGTCACCACTTCTTCTGGCCGGGAGTTCCACAGACCAGTGATCCTCTGGGTGAAAAAGGACTTCCTCTTATTTGTTTGAAATCTAGCACCCCAAAGTTTCATGGGGTGCCCCCTAGTTCTGGTGTTGTGCGATAGGGAAAGCAGCTTTTCCTTATCTACTTTGTCCACACCGTGTATGATTGTATAAACTTCAATCAGGTCACCTCTTCTTCTGCTAATGCATCCTAAAATTGCATTTGCCATTTTTGCAGTCACATCGCGCTATTGGCTCATGCCCAGCTAGTGATCTACAACAATCCAAAACTCCTTCTCATTCGTAGTATTACTCAGCGAGGTACCACCACCCCCCATCTTGTAACTATGCATGTTACAAAATATTACAAGTTTCCCCCCTATGGGTGGAGGTAGGCAGATAGTTAACAGTGAAAATATATCTATGGAAGGGTAATAAAAGAGAGAATTTCGGCATTCTTCTAGAAGGTCAATTAGATCTTTGCTACTTGTCATAATCTGAGCTGCTTAAAGCAAATAACACAGTCAATTTGGAAGTGCACTTTGAGCACGGCTTGCAGAACCATTGCGAGTTTCTTAGCAATTTTGTGTAATTTTTTTCCCCCTTACATTTCCTGTGGGAGTGTTCTGTACTTTCCTTTGCCTGTGTTTTGAACGAGGAAGGAGCCGATATGTAACAATTTATTTTAAAAATGCACTGGAAGCATAGAAAATGCTGTTTGGAAAATGCAACGGGTTTGTGCAACTGCTTTTCTGCTCCCCCCCCCCGTCCCCCACATGGTCTGTGCTTTGTGATAGCATGTCTGTTCCCCTCCACCCCATGCAGGCAGCTACCGCCAGCCATGAAATTGGGTTGCCCTTCGCATAAAGCATGCTGAAGCGTCAAGGGGTGATCTACTAGGCCTTGGAATTTCTCTCCAAACCCACCAGAATTCAGTATAGGGCCCATGTTAAAAGCAAAGCAAAGCAAAGCAAAGTGTTCTGCTTATATACCGCCCCATACTACTACAAGTAGTCTCTGGGCGGTTTACAATTTTAATTACAGAGTGCAGGCTACACATTGCCCCCCCAGCAAACTGGGTACTCAAGCTGGGTACTTAAGTAGAGATGGGTGTGAATCGGGATTTTTTTTTTTGAAAAAGGCGATTTGTCGACATTGAAGAAGCATGAACAACAAATTTACAATTTTCTTCCACAATGAATCAGTTCATCAATTTGTTTTTTTTTTTCCTTTTAAAATCCTCCAACTAGGAACACCAAAATTGCCGAGAAACTTTTCCTGGCTCTCCTCTGCAAGCTATGGAAGTTTGGTGAAGTATGGGTTTTGGATATCTGAGCTGTGCACCTCTGCTCCCCATGTAGGAAAGTTCCCCCTTCCTTTGGGGAGGCAGCAGGATTTGCAAGAAGGTAGAAGACCACAGAGTCAGCTCTGATACACATGTTGTTTTTTGGACACTCAGGAATCCACCTCCCCTCCCTAATTTGGTCAATATGTACAGTAATTCAAGAAAACTGTGTGGCCTTCAGGGGAAAATCTTCTACACGAGCCTCTCTTCTCTGCCTCTCTCTTTCTCTCTCTTTCTCTTTCATCTGGTGTCTTCTTTACACAGCTTCTGAGATGGTTACAATGAATTTGAATCCAGGTCTTATGTTCTGTGGGGGACCAGTTGACTTGAACGGTCAACTCCTTGTCTTCTTATGGGTCCAATGGTCATGGGTCTCCCAAAAATCCATGTGAAATGACTTCACAAACTGGGCTGTGCATTTATTTATTTATTCATTTATTTTTGAGTATTTCCCTTTCTCCTTGGAAAAAGGGCCCTTTTATAGGTGTCTGGGGGAACAACTGAGGAAAAACTCACTTGGCGGTGTGATGGAAACACCAAATGGTACACCAGGGTGTCTAGGAAGAACAGATACACACTAAATGCCATTGAAATAAGCAAAACAAATGGTGAGAGAATGTCCATCCATCCATCCATCCATCCATCCATCCATCCAATCAACTAACCCTACCAAGCAACCAACCCAACCTAAGCCAACCAAGCCTCCATCCATCCATCCATCCATCCATCCATCCATCCATCCATCCGTCCGTCCGTCCGTCCGTCCATCCATCCATCCATCCATCCTTCCTTCCTTCCTTCCTTCCTTCCTTCCTTCTTTTGCTTTTCCCCCTTCCTTCCTGCAGAAATTTCAGCTCCATAAATTCAAGTGAAATGAAGAGAAGATTCAGACACGGAGTGCCCCCATGGATTGCTGTGCAGTTGGATGGGGGAACTTTCTCATTAATAGGTTTTTTTAAAACTAAACACACACACACAAACACACAAATCCTAAGCTCTGTGTTGAATTGTGACGGTAAGAATCTTCTCTCTCTTTTTCTCTTCTGCTTACTCACATCATCATCATCATCATCATCATCATCATCATCATCCTGCACTCTTCCTTCCGATCTAGTCCCCTACCCTCTGCAGTCACTGGTTACTAATTTAATTATTCACTTTACATGCTAATTAACAAAATGGAGCTTTCCTGATAGCAGATGCCCCTGTGGTCAACAGGCTG
>JAHTLZ010002991.1:0-12709 GCA_023846285.1 Phrynocephalus versicolor
CCCCCCCCAAGAGGGACCCCCCCAAAAAAACCAATAGGGACTCAGCCCCCCCTTCCCCGCCCCCCCCTTACCGGCAGTTTGGGGCTGACCTCCCCCTTGCAGCTGTGGCAGAAGAAGCGGTGCTGGGAGACGGCGGTGGCCCCCTCCGCCATCTTGGGACCCCCCCGCGCGCGCTTTCCTTCCTCCTTCTTCTTCCTCCCCTTCTTCTTCCTCGCACCCCCACCCCCGCGCCTCAATCTCCGTCAGTCCTCCCGGCACCAGCCAAAGACGCCAGCGGCAGATCGACGGGCACCCGCGGAAGCCTAGAGCGGAAAGCCAGAAGCCGGGGTGGGGACGCTCTAGCCTACACTTCCGGTCTTTCTCTCGCGCTCTCCCTCCGACTCTCTCTCGCGCTCTCTTCCTCCTAGGCCTCTTCCTCTAGTAGAGGAGGCCAGACCGGAAGTGGCCGCCCGGCCCCCGACCGGAAGTTCCACCACTCCGCGCGGCGGTTGCCATGGTTGCCGAGAGGCAGGCTTGAGGCCTACTCTTTTTTCCCCCCCGGGACGCCTCTGTTTCCAGGATTGAAGGTAACGGGTGGGGATGGGGGCACGGCAAGAGGAGGAGGGTGGTCTCGTTGCCGGGGAAGAGTCCTCTTTTTAAATTTAATTTAATTTAATTTGCAAGGAAGCACCTCCACACACACCCCACTCTGCCTCCACTCCTACAGTAACGCATTTGCCACCCGAGAATATCCTCCCGGGTGAAATAGGAAAAGCCGTTGATGTTTTGTCAATGTACATATTATGCTCGTGCAATGCATTTTGCAATGCATTATATCATATTGCATTGCATTGTATTCTGCTATATTGCATTGCATTATATGCTGTTATGTTGCATTGCAGTACGTGGCATTATATTACCGTATATCATCTTGCACTACAGTGCATTACGTTAGATTGAATTGCATTGTACTATACTGTATTGGATTGTACTTCTTTATATTGTGTTGCAATTTTAAATTGTCTTCTACTGCACCTTCGCTAGTTGATGCATCACCGTCTTTCCATCCTTGGTGTCAAAACAAACGACGGAGAAACGTGTAGAGTGAAAGAGGGCTGAAAGCCAGGATGCTTTCCACATACAGTGGACCCTTGTATAACAAACAGTTTGTATAACATAAAATTTGTACAACATAAAAAATTCCGGATATAGGGGAAGTTTGCTTAACATAATCGCCTATGGGGCGAATCTGTACAACATAAAATGGGATCACTCTGTTTTCAATGCATTCCTATGCGAAATTTGTATAAAGGAAAATTTGCTTAACATAATGTATCTCCCCACAATATGGGAGAAAGCCTATTAGGAGGCTTTCTTATTTTACTTGCCCAGTACAGAATTGCGATTGCAAGATCAAATTAAAAAGAGTAAACTGGGCACAGCCTGCACTAGTCAGGGCAGGGAAGAATAATTGCTACACCCCCAAGTTAGGGAAGGTGTCAGCCGCAACTCCAAGTCCTATCAGCCACGGCTATGTTGGGCAGGAGTTGAAGTCTTATTTATGACATCCAAGAGCCCTCCCTCCTTTTCCAGTGCTGATCCAGACTGTGGTATCAGCTGGACTTTAAAACGCAGACATCTGAAGCTCCTTCTCGATTCCTAATCTGCTCATTTCTCATCCCCAGCAATACCGGGAGAAGCGGCAGTGCGGACGCCACCCTTTACTGACGTGAATTTCCACCCAACCTTTCCCCCAGCAAAATGAGCCAGGCGGAGATCAAGCTGGCTTCTCTTCTCCTCCGGGAGCATTTTGGTGAGATCGTGGAAAAGATCGGGACGCACCTCGTCCGGATGGGGAGTCAGCCTTTACGGATGATCGCCCACGACACTGTGATGTCTCTGGACCAGGTCAAATAATCACATTTTTTTTAATAAACGGGAAGTTGTGGGTGGATGTTGCATTAATAATGGGTCGCCTGTTGCAGAGCTTGGAGGTTTGTAGAGGATTCTCCCTTGCCTTAAATATCTATTGCATATTGAGAGGTCTGTTCTGCCTCCGCCTCCCTCCGGCTCGGACTGTTTTCCTTGAAAGGAAGTCCCGCGGTCTAGAAGGGAAAGGACTTCATGGATGCCCGCCCGTGATGCTTTCCCCACCCTCCTGTCCTCTGTAGGTGCGCAAGGCGCTCTGCGTCCTGATCCAGCACAACCTGGTGAACTTCCAACTGCAGAAGCGGGGCCAGGTGGAGTACGAGGCCCAGTGCAGCCGTATCCTGCGCCTCTTGCGCTACCCCCGGTACATCTACACCGCCAAGACCCTCTACAGTGACACCGGGGAGCTGATTGTGGAAGAGCTGCTCCTGAACGGCCAGCTGACCATGAGTGCTGTAGTGAAGAAAGTGGCGGACCGACTGACGGAGACCATGGAAGGTGAGTCAGCCGGCGGGGAAAGCAGCCTTGTCAAGACATAGAGGGAAGAGTTCTCAGGGTCTGTGTGTTTCTTTTACTTTTCCTCCTCCTCAGGGGGCAAGACGATGGATTACGGAGAAGTCTCCAACACCTTCACCCGTCTGGCAGACACTCATTTCGTGCAGAGATGCCCCGTGGTCTCGGAAAGCCCGGGATCCGGAGACGTCCCGCCTCCTCCTGTGCCTGCCTTGGCACTCAGTGAGAAGGATATGTACGTGGTTCCCAAGCTGAACCTCATCGGTAAGGACACCCCCGTTGAAACCCTTGTGGGGGGGAAACACCATGCACGGTTAGATCTCTGCATGCACAGGGAATTGTTTGTAAGACTCCCTCAGCGGATGGCGAAAAATGCAGATAATCATACACCCCATTATACATAGTGCATGCTGTCCATAGCATGGTCTCTGACTCCATCCAGTGGCCAGTTCTGGTAACTTCACCTTTAGAAATATGTATTTCTGGGAGGGTTTTTTTTAATCTTAATATTTTTTTAATTTTTTCCTTCCATGGATACGGAGTACTCATTCCACAGACAAAGGTGTCCGACTAGAAGCTGGTAACTTCTAGTGTTCAGTTAGTTACACCTGTAGGAAGAGGGGAAACTTTGTTTCTATACATTTCCACAGGTTTGCAATCAACGTAGACTTCGGTGCCGGCTCGTGACTGTTTGACAGTCATAGCATTGCAGCAAAACGCTTACGCTGACTTATCCCCCGTATGGCAATTTGCCAACAAAATTTATCCCAATGGGTGCATTTGGTGGGGGCGCAGGAAAGGGCCTTCTCTGTGGCTGCTCCCAGACTCCGGAACTTCCTGCCACTGGAGGCCAAGATGGCCTCACCTTTCTCCTCAGGCAGGCTTTCCCTGCATTGTTGCCCATTGCTAAATTGTCTCAAAGGCTGAAAAATTATTTGCCGTTGCTTTCCTCCTCAACTACATTTCCCAGGGTTCTCAAGACATGATGCTTAACCCAGGTGAATATTGACTGGGCCGATTTGTCCAAAGAGAAACAGCCATCATCTTGTACTCCTCCAAGTTCTTAACTAGGCAGGGACCGAGCCTCCTGTTTCCAAGGGTCACTTGTTGCTCCCAAAAAACCCACCCACCCCCAAAATGCCAATTTTCCGTCCCGCAGGAAAGGGGAAGAGGAGACATTCAGAAAACGCGGACGAAGAGGAGGAACACCCGGCGAAACGGCAAAAGCGGGATCCGGACAACAAAGAGGTACCCAGGCGAGGCTGCTGGGCCAGGGTTAGGGTTAGCCCCCCCGTGTGCGTGGGCACCACCGAGGCAGTGCCAGCAGTCTGCTCCTAGCAGACAAAGCCCTTTGAAAATCTCCGGGCTGTTGAGAATGTGTGGGGGAGTGGTAATGGGACAAAACGCGCCCAGTGATTCCAGGTGCCCTTGCAGGATCTGGACAGATTCAACTCAACGGTTGAGGAGGGTGGGAAATGGCCCAGGTGGATTTGATGCAAATTTGGGGGGGGGGTGTCCTTCGGTGAAAGAAGAGGTGATTAGGTTTCTCACCTCCGTGGGCAGCCGAAAAGCGGCGGTTCTCGCCTTAGTCGTTCTCAGGACTGCAGAGAGGAATGGGATGCTATGCCAGTCCCCTGACTCCGGGGAAGAAAGGTGTCCACCTCTTTCTTTGCCCAGCAAAGAACTCGAGGACTGGCGAAGCTGTTTGGATGCACAGCGATATGTTTCAGTTTCTCGAGAAGTCCAGTTGCCACGACTCGACTTCCCGATAAACTCCCCTGGATGACTGAGAATCGTCCCAAACTCAAGGGAAAGCGCACGAAAGACGCAACATTCCCCCTCTGCAATTTCAGTTTCGGCTCGATTCATGAGCAGAACCTCAAGGGTGTTGCAGAATTTAGCACTTGCGATGGCAAGAATTCTTTTGACCGGGGGTGGGGGGGGGTGCAAGCAAAGTGACGTGGTGCTCATCCTTTCCTGTTGGGTGGACATGCACACACATGGGTGCTCGGCTCAATCCTCCTCTCCCTCCCGGTTGCGCTCCAGCTCCCTCCGGACGACGGGATCTACTGGCAGACCAACTTTGACCGTTTCCACCAGCACTTCCGAGATCAAGCGATCGTCAGCGCCGTGGCGAACAGAATGGATCAGGTCCGTGCCCCTCCCGGCCTTTTCTTTTGGAGGTCTGAGCTGGTCCTTTCCTGCCAGCTGGCTGGGTCTTGCTTTTGTCGTCAAACAAGAGGCCTGGCTCGCCTGAGAAGCAGAGGGCATCAGCCGTTCTCTGCCACAGGGTTCTCCGGGGCCTGCAGGAACCAGGAAGAGAAGGTGAAATGGGGAAAGAGAGGGGCATAAATGGCGGGATGGGCCAGATTTGAAAACTTAGTAGATGTGTGTGTGTGTTTGATGACTTTGGGAAGCAGTTTTTGTTTTGTTTAGGGGAAGCCAGTTTTATATGGAAGTCGCCTTGGGGGGCCAGTTGCCCTGGGGTCCTGCTTTGGAAGGCCCAGCCAGGCCCATCCCTTAAGAGTGCTAACTCTGTCTCCTTCTCCCCCCCCCCCCCCGACAGACCAGCAGCGAGATTGTCCGGACGATGCTGCGAATGAGCGAAGTCACCACCTCTTCCAGTGAGCCCGACACCCAGCCCCTGTCTTCCAATGAGGTGAGCTCCCCCCCTTTTAACCCTTTCGGTCAGTCCAAGTCCCAGGGCTAACCCCTGGAGGAAAGGTACGGAGTAGGGCAGGGGTGTCCAAACTTTGGCCCTCCAGATGTTTGGGACCACAACTCCCAGAATTCCAAGCCTCTCTATGCCAATGCCAAAGGGCTATGGGAGTCGTGGTCCAAAACATCTGGAGGGCCAAAGTTTGGACACCAATGGAGTAGGGCATCTCGGCGCTTGGGTGAACCAGGAGGCCAGCAGCGGTAGGTCAGCTGAGAAACGTTTCCACTCCATCCCTGTTTTCCGACGAGGCTGCCTTCGAATGTTGGAGAACAGACAGCTGAGGTTCAGCAAAGTTTCCCCACACCCTCCTCCTCCTCCTCCTCCTCACCTCCCGGCAGCGTTTGGTATTTAATTACTGGAGGCATGCATAAAAATCTGCTTGGTTATATGGGTTCGAAAGCAAAATCTCAGCTAGGAGAAGACTTAATTATAATTATAGCATTGCAAAACTGAAAGGAAGCTTGTAAATCATCCAGTCTGGCGGCATTCAAGGATGCCCAGGGAGGACTCGAACCCCCAAACTTCAGATCTGCCACCAGAGACCTCAACCACCTCCCAGCTTGCTTCAGCTGCGGATGGTCCCCGGGGGGGACTCAAGGCCACCAGAAAGAAGGGCAACGGATTCTCCAGGCTTGGATTAACGGCTTTCTCCATTTCCTTTCGATTTTTTAAAAAAGATATTCCGGTCGCTGCCCGCCGGTTACAACATCTCCAAACAGACCCTCGACCAGTACCTCACGCTTTTAGCCAACGATCCGGTAAGAAACCCGCCTGGTCGTTTGGGCCGGGCGCGATCGACAGCCGGCCCTTCTTCGTTTCCTCTCTCTCTCTCTCTCTCTCCCGCCGTGCCGGCCGTTGGGTTTTACAGTCGCCCGTTGTGTCTCTCTCTGCCCGCAGCTGAAATTCGTCGGGAAGACAGACGAGAGCGGAGGGGGGATGTACGTGATCAGTATCCTTTTTTTGGTTGTTTGCCCCTGGCTGCGTCGCCAGGTCTGGTTTTGTAAAGAAACGGGAGCGGCGCTCCCGAAAGGGATGGAAGCCAAGATCATCTGAGTATCTCCGGTGGATGTGAAAAGCAGAGGGGAGAACGGTTGATTCCTCCAACCTGTGGTGTCAGAGGACTGCTTTGGGAATCTCGTTTGCTGCAGCTGATCGGTGACACCCCACCCCCCCAAGGACGGTGGGCACTGACTCTTTCACGCCTGTCTGAAAGAGGCCGATGAAACCTAGACCAGTTTAGTATCCAAATGCAACTTGACCTTCTCGTCTTCCTTAACGTGGCCCCAAACAGACCTTTACAAGGCCCTGGCGTCCCTGGCCACCGCCACCCTAGAGTCCATCGTCCAGGAAAGGTAAGGAGTTTGAAAAGGTACGTCCTCTTTATAAATACAGAAGCAAGACAGCTTTGGGGGCGATACCGCCGGTCTAGGGCCTGTGGAGCCTTCTGGCTATCACTGGTCTCCCCAACCCCCCAACCCTCCTGCATCCATGAATCCGGTGGTGCCGGCTGAAGGCAGGAGTGCCCCAGCAATATTTGGGCTGAGCCAATATTGTACGCTGGTAATTCACTGGGACAGAAAATTACAGTGGTCCCCCGCCCTTTTGCGGTTCATCTACTGCGGTTCCACTATATTGCAGGACCAGAGTCTATGAAAAAAGGCCCCCTGGGATGAGGGGGGAAAGTCCCGGGGAGGCCTCAGAAATGATTTTTCGTGATCCAGAGGTCACTTCCAGTTTTCCGGTCGTCACTTCCGGTTCATAGGGGGGCTCTTTTGGCGCTTCCAGAAGGCCCAGGAAGGCCCTTGCAGGCCCATTCGGGGCAGCGCCAGGCTGGGGATAAGTACAAGAGCTCCCAGCTAGACCCCCCAGGCCTGACCCAAACTGCCCCTGCATATCAGGTTGGCTCAGGTCCCTAACCCCCGCGATAGTTGGGGGGGGGTCACTGTATTTTCTTCTTGTGTCCATAGAAGCACACCCTCCAAAGTCTTCAGTGGATTTCTGGATGATAGAAGATAGTAGATAGAAGTTCCACCTAGCACTTTTGGGATATATCTTTTTAAGGTGTAACCATGAGGTCTGGAAACTTGAAACAAAACCTGGTGCCGTCTTGTGGCCAGAGCCGGTGTTTGCAAGGCACAGCGCTAAACTTTGCGACACTGCATGCGAAGGGGAGAAATCAATCCAACAGGGAGTGTTTTGGCCTGCGGCAACGGCTTTTCCCTGTTTTCCCTTCCTCCTCGATCCAGGTTTGGTTCCCGGTGTGCCCGCATCTTCCGGCTGCTTCTGAGGAAGAAGCATCTGGAGCAGAAGCAGATAGAAGACTTTGCCATGATCCCCGCCAAGGAAGCCAAAGAAATGATGTACAAAATGCTGTCGGCGAATATTGTCGCCCTGCAGGTAGGTTTTGTCCTTTCATGATGCTCAGGTCAGGGGAATAAGCTTTGCAAGACCTGAGCCGACACCGCAAGGCGGATCTTGCAGAATCTCACCTGCTAGGGTGTACGTCAAGTACAGTAAACTTCAAAGACCTTGGGAAGCGTCGGTGGAAATATCAGGCAATCTAGAAATGCAAAAATAAATAAATAAATACACCTGGAACTTTTTTTTAAGCCTGAAATACAAACCTAGAAACAATCAAAAGCCACTCTAGATGTTGCATGAGGGCAAATCCAGCAAAAAATTTCCCCTCTGCACATCCTACAAAGTATTTATTTGTGTATCTCGGTTTGAGCTTTTAAATATTGTTTTATGATGTAAGCTGCCTGGGTCCTTTCAGGAAGGAAGGCAGAATAGAAAAATGCAATTAAATAGATAAATAATTTTAAAAGTGTTTAAATGTTATGTGTCCATGCTTGGGGCCGAGACCCATTGCGTTCACGACAGAACCTGTTGTCCAATTAAGGACAATATCAGGGATTAATTTTATGTCTTGTAATCCATTAATATAAATGTAACTTATAAAGGGAAGAGTGCAATTTTTTTTTTAATGACAGGCACTTCCCACCTCCTCCGGCACGATTTGTAACCCTAAAATGTGCTGCCCCGTGAATTGGTGGGACCTCCCTAACCAATTTTATGCATGTGCTGAAATGCTGTCATATCACTTGTCATCAGAAGGGCAAACGGCTGCCGATTAAGGTGATTTGGGACTGTCCATTCTATCTAGGCCTGGTGACGATGCTACGTGAGTGCACGGCAAAATTCGCCTTTAATCGGAGGCAGTTTGCTTCTGATGATGTCTGAAAGGGTCCTACTTGAAAGATAACCCTGCAGAGGAGGGACAGGACCTGATCTCGACCATCCCAGAGTGTGGGACATGTAATAACAGGCTCAGGAAAAAAAAAACTTCCCAACTGTTAGAGTAGTATAATAGCAGGGCCAGTGACTTTGGGAGGTGGTGAGCCCTCCAATGCCGGAGAAAATTGGCCCAGCATCTACTGTTTTTGCTTTGGTTGAGATTCTCGCCTTGAGCAAGGGTTGGTCTTGGGGGCTTTACACGCCTGTTCCAATGCCACCATCCTCTGAAATCCTGGCTGAAGATCCAGAGTCCACCCACAAAGTGGGAATTATAAGCTGTTGATGAAGGCTGCAAGCCTCCCTCCCGCTGCTTCTCTTTCTTAAAAAACAACCCCCAGGAAATCCCCAAAACGCCGGATCATGCCCCTTCCCGGACATTCTACCTCTACACAGTCAATACCCTCTCCTCGGCCCGGATGCTGCTCCAGCGGTGCTACAAGGTAGGCGTCCAGCCCCTCTCCTCATTTCGGAGGGCTTTTGGCCTTGTTTTTCCTGCCCGGCCTGTTTCCGACCAGTCCAAATGTGATTCCAAGACTTCCTTCCTTCCTTCTTTCTACCCATCGTCCTTTCCTTTCTTTTGTCCTTCCTTCCTTCCTTCCTTCTACCCATCATCTTTTTATTCCTTTTGTTCTGTATAAAAGAACATAAGAGAACAAACCTTGCTGAGAGAAAATCAGCTTGGCTTCTGTAAGGGTAAATCTTGTCTGACAAACCTCTTAGAATTTTTTGAAAAGGTCAACAGGCACGTGGATTTGGGTGAACCGGTTGATATAGTCTATCTGGATTTTCAAAAGGCTTTTGACACAGTCCCTCACCAAAGGCTGCTGAGGAAATTGCACAGTCAGGGGATAAGAGGGCAGGTCCTCTTATGGATTGAGAACTGGTTGAGATCCCGGAAACAAAGAGTAGGTGTCAATGGGAAATTTTCACAATGGAGAGAAGTGAAAAGTGGTGTGCCCCAGGGCTCGGTCCTGGGACCGGTGCTTTTCAATCTGTTCATAAATGACCTGGAGACAGGGATAAGCAGTGAGGTGGCCAAGTTTGCAGATGACACAAAACTTTTCCATGTGGTAAAAACCAGAGAAGATTGTGAAGAGCTCCAGAAGGATCTCTCCAAACTGGGGGAGTGGGCTGAGAAATGGCAAATGCGTTTTAATGTAACCAAATGTAAAGTAATGCATATTGGGGCAAAAAAATCAAAACTTTATCTATCAACTCATGGGCTCTGAGTTATCCGTGACAGATCAGGAAAGAGATCTTGGTGTGTTGGTGGACAGCTCCATGAAGGTGTCTCCCCAATGTGTGGCAGTGGTGAAGAAGGCCAATTCCATGCTAGGGATTATCAAAAAGGGGATTGAAAATAAAACAGCCAACATTATAATGCCATTATACAAAACAATAGTAAGGCCCCGCCTGGAGTATTGTGTACAATTCTGGTCACTGCATCTCAAGAAAGACATAGTGGAACTGGAAAAGGTGCAGAAGAGAGCGACTAAAATGATTACTGGGCTGGGGCACCTCCCTTATGAAGAAAGGCTAAAACATTTGGGCCTCTTTAGTCTGGAAAAAAGGCGCCTGAGGGGGGATATGATTGAGACATACAAAATAATGCAGGGTATGAGTAAAGTGGATAGAGGGAATCTCTTCTCCTTCTCCCAAAATACCAGAACTAGGAGACATACACTCAAATTGGGGGCTGGGAGAGTAAAAACTGACAAAAGAAAATATTTTTTCACCCAGCGCGTTGTAAGTCTATGGAACTCCCTGCCACACAATGTGGTGATGGCATCTGACCTGGATGCCTTCAAAAGGGGATTGGACAGATTCCTGGAGGAAAAGTCCATCACAGGTTACAAACCATGATGGAGATGTGTAAACTCCAGGCTTTAAACCAGGGTACTTCAAGGGCCAGATGCAGGAGAGTGGTATCAGGAGACAGATATCTAGTCTCATGCGCTCCCAAACACATCTGGTGGGGTCGCTGTGAGATACAGGAAGCTGGACTAGATGGGCCTTTGGCCTGATCCAGCATGGCTCTTCTTATGTTCTTATGTATTTTTTCTTCCTTCCTTCTACCCATCTTCTTTTCTTTTCTTTTATCCTTCCTTCCTTCCTTCCTTCCAGAGCGTGGCCAACCTGATCGAGAGGCGTCTCCATGAGACCAGGGAGAATCGGTGAGTGGCCCATCCCATTGACGGGGCAGAGTTAGCACCAGGGATCCCCAAGATCTACCGTGGCCGAATCCATTCCCTTCGAGAGACAAAGCTGACGGCCCGGCCATGCAACCCCCTGCGGAGGCCTAGATTTTTTACTCCAAATATTTCAGAAGTGTACGAAAACAGGGAGGAACCCTGTCTAACCCGCAGGGGAGAACCAGGCGAGAGTTAGTAGGTTTCTTTGAAGGCTCGCTGATTTCGGAGTGACTTGAGGGGGCTCAGCTCCCAAGCGGCCGGCTCTCGTCTGTCATTGAGAGAATCTGATGCTCTGTAGCTTGGTGGATTTAGGATTAGGGTGGTAGAGTTGGCGGCTAGGGGTTTGATTCCGTCCCCGTGCCTCCTTAACGGGGATGGGACTGGATGACCTCAAGGGTCCCTCCCTGCACAGCAGTTCTCAGACTTTGCAAAGGCTTTTGGCCGGCCGGCCGCTCACCTGCCTGCTTCCACCGGGAGGTTGGAAATCAAGCGGGACCCCCACCTCCCTCTGCCCTTGGCTTCCAGGCGCCTGCTGGAGAAGTCCCAGCGGGTGGAGGCCATCCTGGCCTCGATGCAGGCGACGGGAGCCGAGGAAGCCCAACTGCAGGAAGTCGAGGAGATGATCACGGCCCCCGAGCGGCAGCAGCTGGAAACGCTCAAGCACAACGTCAACAAGTGAGTGCAGGCAGGCCTTGGGGTGAGAGGAGGAGGGTGGGAAGTTGGGTGGTTGGGGAGGAGTTTGGGATGTGGCCAAAGAAGAGACAGCTGGGTCCCTTGCGATCCCCTTGACATGGAACGCCCAGGCTGGGATTTAGGGTTTGGCCCAAGCAGCCAATGGAAGGGCCGAGCCATCTGTCGAATCTCTCCGCCGTAACGGCCGCTCTCCCCCTCTCCATCCTAGGATGGACGCCAGCGAGAACCAAGTGGACGAGACCATCTTCCTTCTGGAGTCCTACGTCGGCACCACCGTCAATCCCTGAGCCGGAGGTTCCCAGTGCCGCTGCCAACCCCACCCCCAGCCCCCCATTGCTCCATCCTCCTCATCAGCAGCCGGGCTGACGCTTGGATTTGTGGCTGGAGGGGGGGGAGGGGCGTCTCTTGGTTATTTTTGCCCGAGGAAATTAAAAAATAAGAGGATCTCACACACCGAGTGGAGCAACCAATTTGTGGGTATTAAAAAGGGGGCCTTTGTTTAGAAATGCAGTCTTAGCTCCAGGGTTCACCGTTTCCAAGATCGGACCGGAGTTCACAACCCCCCAGGGGTTCTCCTAAAGGGTTTGACCCATTTCACACACTCCCCAGCTGGTCCCGCAGATCATATATACACTTAACGCCTATTTTTCCAGACTGTCTGCTGTGGCGGTTGCCCCCAAATCAACAAGGAATCTTGCATCCCTTTAAAGTTCCTTGCAAAGTTCGGAGTGCACATCCTCCCAAAGGGCCATTTTGACCTCTCCATGCCGCTTGAGCAGGTGTCAGCTTTTTCTCTCTCCTATTTTTTGGGGAACTAGGGGAATCGTACGCATCCTTTTTCCAGGAAATACCACCTGGAATCGTCCCAACTGCAGAGTTGGAAGGGACCCCCATTCAGCCCAGCCCCCTGCCCCCAGCAAATCTGGGAATCTGAAGCCAGAGTGGAGGCCATCCTAATTTGAACATTAGGAAGAACTTCCTGGCAGTTAGAGCTGTTCGGCATAAGTGGAAGATGCTGCCCCAAAGGAGGGCGGTGGAGTCTCCTTCTTTGGAGGTTTTTAAGTAGAGGCTGGATGGCCATCTGTCGGGAGTCCTGTGATGGGGGTTCCTGCATTGCAAGGGGTTGGACTGGATGGCCCTTGAGGTCCCTTCCAACTCTATGATTCTATGATTCTATAAGTATCCCCCTGGACAAGCAGACAGCTCCTCTCTGCTTGGAAATCTCCAGGGAAAGAGTGTCCACCATTCTCAAAAGCAGCCTTGCTGGTCACTTTTTTTTTACTTGCCAATTGAGGGGTGGGACTGGAGAGCTGGGACTCCGCCCTACAGCTTTTTAGCCGTCTGCAAGCTTGTGCTGTGGTTCCATCATCCAGCAAGTGCTGCTCCA
>JAHTLZ010002992.1:7066-20990 GCA_023846285.1 Phrynocephalus versicolor
CACACACACACACACACACACACACACACACACACACACACACACACTTCTCCTTCTGCAAAAATGTCCTACGGTTTTCCAAACAAAATAGAAAAAGGCCCTCAAAATGAAATTAAGCCATAGGACTATTGAGGGGTAAGCTGTTTTTCTGTAGTGGTCTTTACTCAACTTGGTTTAAATTGCAAGCTTTCGACTTAAAAAAATGACAGGCAGCAACAAAAGCCCTCCTGAGCATCTGGTGAGGAAATCCCAGGCATAGCAGTCAATGATGGCTATAGTTTTTTGCCATCTTCTCCCCCCCCCTTATGCAGAATTTTGTGATGGGTTTACCAAACTTTCTACCCAGGGGAAATATTGCTGAGATTTCAAGAGAGAGAGAAATACTGATTCTTGTCCATAATCTGATTGCGTTTGGGCAGTCTCAACGCACAATTGCATCACTGGTGTGTGTGAGCATTCTGGCTCTCTGCTGCATAACTGAACACAGAGGGGTTGCACCCTCTGACCCACACCCAAGCATGCAACTGTTGGTCAGATAATTGGGAATACCACATGTGCAATTTTACATGGGTATATTTTCCCATTCTTTATACCTAGGGCCATTCCACACATCCAAGTCTGATACTCCCCCAAGGCATTTAATAAGATTCTTTATTAATCAACATTTGCCACTGAGGATTAGCCGTTCTTTCCACAGATAACACTGTAGATTAGGGGTGTCCAAATGGGCCGGACTTTGGACAAGTCTCAATAACATGAGGGGAAAGGGAGGACGCTGCAGCAACGGAGCCAGGGGCAGGTAGGCTGGGCAGGTGGCTGGTGGGGTGAGGAGGGCAGGCAAAACATAAAATTGCAAGCTGGTGCCTCTATCTGGTATGGGGAAGGGCCAGCTGGTGGGGGTGCATGACAGGCTGAGCCAGTGGGGAGAAGAGGCTGCAGGCCACTCGAAATGTGTAAAGAGGCCACATTTGGCCCCTGGGCCTGACTTTGGACATGCCTGCTGTAGGTAGTACAGTGGTACCTCGTATAACGGAAGGTTTGTATAGCGAAAAATCCGTACAACGGAAAAAAATCCGCCCCCCTCCTCCCCCGCCCACCACCTGCGGCTGTGCGGGAAGAGGAGGGGGATGGATTTTTTTCCTGGATTTTTAGCTAAACAAACCCTCCCGTCGTTCTGCTGGCCTTGCCGGCCCTGGCCAGAAGAAGCCGCCGGGCTCCTTTCCCGGTGGCGGAAGCAGCAGCAGCAGCAACAGCGTGGGGCGCAGGTGAGGGGGGGATTCCCAGCGCATCCCGCCGAAGCCCCCCCAGTCCACCACCCGTGCACCCCACTCCCTCCCCGCACCCCGCAGCCACCACCCGCCCGTCCCCCCCAAAAAAAACCCAAAGCCCGGCTGCAGGTTTTCGCGCCGCCCCTGCCGGGGCTCTTCAGCTCACAGCCCATCTTATCAAAGCTCCGATCGGGGAGCCCAGCTGATGGGTGGTGAGTTGAAGAGCCCCGGTGGGAGCGGCGGCGGGAGCAGCAGCAGCAGCAACTGCCGTGGCTTGCGGGGGGGGGGAGATCCCTGCGAGTTCCCCCTTCTCCCCTGTGCATGCACGCAGAGGCTTGCGTGGGGAAGATCCCTCCGAGTCCCCCCTTCTCCCCACTTCCCCCCTCCCTGAGCCAGCGCCCAGTAGCTGCTCGGTGCTAGCTTCGGGAGGGGAGAAGATTTAAAAAGCCTGCTCTCTCCTCCGTCGTGATGGGGTGGGGGAAGAGCGGGCTTTTTAAATCCCCCCCAGCCCTTCCGGGCACCGCTCACGCCATCAAGCCGGCCAGGAGAGTGCTCACCTGGCTGTTGCTTGCGGGGGGGGGAGATCCCTGCGAGTTCCCCCTTCTCCCCTGTTTATTTATTTATTTATTTATTTATTATTATATTTATACCCCGCTTATCTTCGCTTCGGAACTCTAAGCGGCTTACACTATGCAACAAGTGCCAATTAATACAATTCAACAGCAAAATAAAACAAGAAACATAAGACAAACAGTTAAAACCTAATGCATCCTACAACCGACAGTACGGACTGTCAACCCAAGCGAGTCTAGCTAACAAACCACCTCATAAAGGAATAAACAATCCTCGCTGGGTATAAGATGGCGGGAAAAAAAAAATAAAAAAAAATAAAAAAAAATAAAAAAAATAAAAAATCAGGGCTCACCAAAGGCCTCTCGAAATAAATAAGTTTTTACAGCTTTTCGAAAGGCCAGCAGGGACTCTGCAGAGCGCACTTCGCTAGGGATGGAATTCCATAGGGAAGGGGCTGCCACCGAGAAAGCCCGGTTCCGGGTGACCGTCTTCCGGGCCTCTCGAGGGGTGGCAACCCGCAGCGAGTGCGCTCGCACCTGCCGAACAGGTCGGGCCGAGGTGGATTGCTGAGCGATACGCTCTGCCAGGTAGTCCGGTCCCAAGCCATGGAGGGTTTTATAAACTAAAACCAAGACCTTGAATCTAATCCGGGCCGCAACGGGCAACCAGTGCAGACGAGCCAGGACTGGGGTAATGTGGTCGTAACGACGGCCACCCACCACCAGCCTGGCCGCCGCATTCTGGACCCGCTGCAGGCGCCGGAGGAGATTCAAGGGCAACCCCATGTAGAGGGCGTTGCAGTAGTCCAACCTCGAGATCACCAGTGCCTGGACCACTGTTCTCAGAGAGTCAGCATCCAGGTACGGGCGGATCTGGGCGATCTGGCGTAGATGGTAATACGCGGCCCTGGTAACCGACGCCACCTGGGCCTCCATGGTGAGCGCCGGGTCCAGGACCACGCCCAGATTCCGCGCCCTTTCCACCGTCCGGAGGGAAACTCCCCCCAGAGATGGGAGAGGGCCACCGTACCCAGATGGCGAGCCCCCAAAGAACATAACCTCCGTCTTCTCGGGGTTGAGCTTAAGCCTGTTCGCCCCGGTCCAAGTCAGCACGGCATCCAGGCACCCATCGAGGATCTTCACAGCTTCCACTGCAGAGGTGGAAAAGGAGAGATAGAGCTGCGTGTCATCAGCGTACTGATGACAGCACACTCCAAAACTCCTAATGACCCCTGCCAACGGCCTTACATAGATGTTAAACAGCATGGGAGAGAGCGACGACCCCTGCGGGACACCACAAGGGAGAACCCACGGAGCCGACAACTCCCCCCCATACTGAACATACTGGGGACGGCCCTCCAGGAAGGATCGGAGCCAACTGCAAGCAGTGCCCCCGATTCCAACCTCAGAGAGCCGATCCAGCAGGATACCGTGGTCGACGGTATCAAAGGCCGCCGACAGATCCAGGAGAACCAACAGGGTAGAACAACCCCTGTCGGCCGCCCGGAGCAGGTCATCTTGCAGGGCGACCAAAGCTGTTTCAGTCCCCCGACGAGGCCTGAACCCTGACTGGCATGGATCGAGGCACTGCCGATCCTCAAGGTATGACTGCAGCCGAACCGCCGCCACCCTCTCGATCACCTTGCCCATAAATGGGACATTAGCGATCGGACGATAATTACTCAAATTGTCCGCCGCAAGGCCCGGTTTCTTCAGAATGGGCTTAACCACCGTCTCCTTCAGACGAGAGGGAAATACCCCCTCGCTGAAGGAGGCGGTGGCGATGGCAGAAGCCCATTCGGCCATGGTCCCACTGGCAGCTTTAATGAGCCAGGAAGGGCAAGGGTCGAAAGGAGTAGACGCCGGTCGGCAATGCGCCATAGCCTTAGAGGCCTCGACAGCTGAAACAGGCCCAAACTCCTCCAACCGAGGCGACGAAGGCGGACCAGCAACCGGGGATGCCGGGGCAGTACTACCACAACCGGAGCCAAAGCCGGCACGGATGGCCTCAATCTTGGATCTAAAAAAGGCTGCGAAGTTCTCGCTACTGAAATCAGTAGGAGGAGGCCTAACCAGACTAGGATTGGCGAGGTCTCGAACCACCCGGAAGAGCTCTGCCTGGCGGTTAGAGGCCTCACCAATTCTCACGGAGAAGAAAGATGACTTAGCCTCCGTGATCGCGTTGGAATAGCGACTTAGCCTGTGCGTGCACGCAGAGGCTTGCGTGGGGAAGATCCCTTTCGAGTCCCCACTTCCCCCCTCCCTGAGCCAGCGCCCAGTAGCTGCTCGGTGCTAGCTTCGGGAGGGGAGAAGATTTAAAAAGCCTGCTCTCTCCTCCGTCGTGATGGGGTGGGGGAAGAGCGGGCTTTTTAAATCCCCCCCAGCCCTTCCGGGCACCGCTCACGCCATCAAGCCGGCCAGGAGAGTGCTCACCTGGCTGTTGCTTGCGGGGGGGGGAGATCCCTGCGAGTTCCCCCTTCTCCCCTGTTTATTTATTTATTTATTTATTTATTATTATATTTATACCCCGCTTATCTTCGCTTCGGAACTCTAAGCGGCTTACACTATGCAACAAGTGCCAATTAATACAATTCAACAGCAAAATAAAACAAGAAACATAAGACAAACAGTTAAAACCTAATGCATCCTACAACCGACAGTACGGACTGTCAACCCAAGCGAGTCTAGCTAACAAACCACCTCATAAAGGAATAAACAATCCTCGCTGGGTATAAGATGGCGGGAAAAAAAAAATAAAAAAAAATAAAAAAAAATAAAAAAAATAAAAAATCAGGGCTCACCAAAGGCCTCTCGAAATAAATAAGTTTTTACAGCTTTTCGAAAGGCCAGCAGGGACTCTGCAGAGCGCACTTCGCTAGGGATGGAATTCCATAGGGAAGGGGCTGCCACCGAGAAAGCCCGGTTCCGGGTGACCGTCTTCCGGGCCTCTCGAGGGGTGGCAACCCGCAGCGAGTGCGCTCGCACCTGCCGAACAGGTCGGGCCGAGGTGGATTGCTGAGCGATACGCTCTGCCAGGTAGTCCGGTCCCAAGCCATGGAGGGTTTTATAAACTAAAACCAAGACCTTGAATCTAATCCGGGCCGCAACGGGCAACCAGTGCAGACGAGCCAGGACTGGGGTAATGTGGTCGTAACGACGGCCACCCACCACCAGCCTGGCCGCCGCATTCTGGACCCGCTGCAGGCGCCGGAGGAGATTCAAGGGCAACCCCATGTAGAGGGCGTTGCAGTAGTCCAACCTCGAGATCACCAGTGCCTGGACCACTGTTCTCAGAGAGTCAGCATCCAGGTACGGGCGGATCTGGGCGATCTGGCGTAGATGGTAATACGCGGCCCTGGTAACCGACGCCACCTGGGCCTCCATGGTGAGCGCCGGGTCCAGGACCACGCCCAGATTCCGCGCCCTTTCCACCGTCCGGAGGGAAACTCCCCCCAGAGATGGGAGAGGGCCACCGTACCCAGATGGCGAGCCCCCAAAGAACATAACCTCCGTCTTCTCGGGGTTGAGCTTAAGCCTGTTCGCCCCGGTCCAAGTCAGCACGGCATCCAGGCACCCATCGAGGATCTTCACAGCTTCCACTGCAGAGGTGGAAAAGGAGAGATAGAGCTGCGTGTCATCAGCGTACTGATGACAGCACACTCCAAAACTCCTAATGACCCCTGCCAACGGCCTTACATAGATGTTAAACAGCATGGGAGAGAGCGACGACCCCTGCGGGACACCACAAGGGAGAACCCACGGAGCCGACAACTCCCCCCCATACTGAACATACTGGGGACGGCCCTCCAGGAAGGATCGGAGCCAACTGCAAGCAGTGCCCCCGATTCCAACCTCAGAGAGCCGATCCAGCAGGATACCGTGGTCGACGGTATCAAAGGCCGCCGACAGATCCAGGAGAACCAACAGGGTAGAACAACCCCTGTCGGCCGCCCGGAGCAGGTCATCTTGCAGGGCGACCAAAGCTGTTTCAGTCCCCCGACGAGGCCTGAACCCTGACTGGCATGGATCGAGGCACTGCCGATCCTCAAGGTATGACTGCAGCCGAACCGCCGCCACCCTCTCGATCACCTTGCCCATAAATGGGACATTAGCGATCGGACGATAATTACTCAAATTGTCCGCCGCAAGGCCCGGTTTCTTCAGAATGGGCTTAACCACCGTCTCCTTCAGACGAGAGGGAAATACCCCCTCGCTGAAGGAGGCGGTGGCGATGGCAGAAGCCCATTCGGCCATGGTCCCACTGGCAGCTTTAATGAGCCAGGAAGGGCAAGGGTCGAAAGGAGTAGACGCCGGTCGGCAATGCGCCATAGCCTTAGAGGCCTCGACAGCTGAAACAGGCCCAAACTCCTCCAACCGAGGCGACGAAGGCGGACCAGCAACCGGGGATGCCGGGGCAGTACTACCACAACCGGAGCCAAAGCCGGCACGGATGGCCTCAATCTTGGATCTAAAAAAGGCTGCGAAGTTCTCGCTACTGAAATCAGTAGGAGGAGGCCTAACCAGACTAGGATTGGCGAGGTCTCGAACCACCCGGAAGAGCTCTGCCTGGCGGTTAGAGGCCTCACCAATTCTCACGGAGAAGAAAGATGACTTAGCCTCCGTGATCGCGTTGGAATAGCGACTTAGCCTGTGCGTGCACGCAGAGGCTTGCGTGGGGAAGATCCCTTTCGAGTCCCCACTTCCCCCCTCCCTGAGCCAGCGCCCAGTAGCTGCTCGGTGCTAGCTTCGGGAGGGGAGAAGATTTAAAAAGCCTGCTCTCTCCTCCGTCGTGATGGGGTGGGGGAAGAGCGGGCTTTTTAAATCCCCCCCAGCCCTTCCGGGCACCGCTCACGCCATCAAGCCGGCCAGGAGAGTGCTCACCTGGCTGTTGCTTGCGGGGGGGGGAGATCCCTGCGAGTTCCCCCTTCTCCCCTGTTTATTTATTTATTTATTTATTTATTATTATATTTATACCCCGCTTATCTTCGCTTCGGAACTCTAAGCGGCTTACACTATGCAACAAGTGCCAATTAATACAATTCAACAGCAAAATAAAACAAGAAACATAAGACAAACAGTTAAAACCTAATGCATCCTACAACCGACAGTACGGACTGTCAACCCAAGCGAGTCTAGCTAACAAACCACCTCATAAAGGAATAAACAATCCTCGCTGGGTATAAGATGGCGGGAAAAAAAAAATAAAAAAAAATAAAAAAAAATAAAAAAAATAAAAAATCAGGGCTCACCAAAGGCCTCTCGAAATAAATAAGTTTTTACAGCTTTTCGAAAGGCCAGCAGGGACTCTGCAGAGCGCACTTCGCTAGGGATGGAATTCCATAGGGAAGGGGCTGCCACCGAGAAAGCCCGGTTCCGGGTGACCGTCTTCCGGGCCTCTCGAGGGGTGGCAACCCGCAGCGAGTGCGCTCGCACCTGCCGAACAGGTCGGGCCGAGGTGGATTGCTGAGCGATACGCTCTGCCAGGTAGTCCGGTCCCAAGCCATGGAGGGTTTTATAAACTAAAACCAAGACCTTGAATCTAATCCGGGCCGCAACGGGCAACCAGTGCAGACGAGCCAGGACTGGGGTAATGTGGTCGTAACGACGGCCACCCACCACCAGCCTGGCCGCCGCATTCTGGACCCGCTGCAGGCGCCGGAGGAGATTCAAGGGCAACCCCATGTAGAGGGCGTTGCAGTAGTCCAACCTCGAGATCACCAGTGCCTGGACCACTGTTCTCAGAGAGTCAGCATCCAGGTACGGGCGGATCTGGGCGATCTGGCGTAGATGGTAATACGCGGCCCTGGTAACCGACGCCACCTGGGCCTCCATGGTGAGCGCCGGGTCCAGGACCACGCCCAGATTCCGCGCCCTTTCCACCGTCCGGAGGGAAACTCCCCCCAGAGATGGGAGAGGGCCACCGTACCCAGATGGCGAGCCCCCAAAGAACATAACCTCCGTCTTCTCGGGGTTGAGCTTAAGCCTGTTCGCCCCGGTCCAAGTCAGCACGGCATCCAGGCACCCATCGAGGATCTTCACAGCTTCCACTGCAGAGGTGGAAAAGGAGAGATAGAGCTGCGTGTCATCAGCGTACTGATGACAGCACACTCCAAAACTCCTAATGACCCCTGCCAACGGCCTTACATAGATGTTAAACAGCATGGGAGAGAGCGACGACCCCTGCGGGACACCACAAGGGAGAACCCACGGAGCCGACAACTCCCCCCCATACTGAACATACTGGGGACGGCCCTCCAGGAAGGATCGGAGCCAACTGCAAGCAGTGCCCCCGATTCCAACCTCAGAGAGCCGATCCAGCAGGATACCGTGGTCGACGGTATCAAAGGCCGCCGACAGATCCAGGAGAACCAACAGGGTAGAACAACCCCTGTCGGCCGCCCGGAGCAGGTCATCTTGCAGGGCGACCAAAGCTGTTTCAGTCCCCCGACGAGGCCTGAACCCTGACTGGCATGGATCGAGGCACTGCCGATCCTCAAGGTATGACTGCAGCCGAACCGCCGCCACCCTCTCGATCACCTTGCCCATAAATGGGACATTAGCGATCGGACGATAATTACTCAAATTGTCCGCCGCAAGGCCCGGTTTCTTCAGAATGGGCTTAACCACCGTCTCCTTCAGACGAGAGGGAAATACCCCCTCGCTGAAGGAGGCGGTGGCGATGGCAGAAGCCCATTCGGCCATGGTCCCACTGGCAGCTTTAATGAGCCAGGAAGGGCAAGGGTCGAAAGGAGTAGACGCCGGTCGGCAATGCGCCATAGCCTTAGAGGCCTCGACAGCTGAAACAGGCCCAAACTCCTCCAACCGAGGCGACGAAGGCGGACCAGCAACCGGGGATGCCGGGGCAGTACTACCACAACCGGAGCCAAAGCCGGCACGGATGGCCTCAATCTTGGATCTAAAAAAGGCTGCGAAGTTCTCGCTACTGAAATCAGTAGGAGGAGGCCTAACCAGACTAGGATTGGCGAGGTCTCGAACCACCCGGAAGAGCTCTGCCTGGCGGTTAGAGGCCTCACCAATTCTCACGGAGAAGAAAGATGACTTAGCCTCCGTGATCGCGTTGGAATAGCGACTTAGCCTGTGCGTGCACGCAGAGGCTTGCGTGGGGAAGATCCCTTTCGAGTCCCCACTTCCCCCCTCCCTGAGCCAGCGCCCAGTAGCTGCTCGGTGCTAGCTTCGGGAGGGGAGAAGATTTAAAAAGCCTGCTCTCTCCTCCGTCGTGATGGGGTGGGGGAAGAGCGGGCTTTTTAAATCCCCCCCAGCCCTTCCGGGCACCGCTCACGCCATCAAGCCGGCCAGGAGAGTGCTCACCTGGCTGTTGCTTGCGGGGGGGGGAGATCCCTGCGAGTTCCCCCTTCTCCCCTGTTTATTTATTTATTTATTTATTTATTATTATATTTATACCCCGCTTATCTTCGCTTCGGAACTCTAAGCGGCTTACACTATGCAACAAGTGCCAATTAATACAATTCAACAGCAAAATAAAACAAGAAACATAAGACAAACAGTTAAAACCTAATGCATCCTACAACCGACAGTACGGACTGTCAACCCAAGCGAGTCTAGCTAACAAACCACCTCATAAAGGAATAAACAATCCTCGCTGGGTATAAGATGGCGGGAAAAAAAAAATAAAAAAAAATAAAAAAAAATAAAAAAAATAAAAAATCAGGGCTCACCAAAGGCCTCTCGAAATAAATAAGTTTTTACAGCTTTTCGAAAGGCCAGCAGGGACTCTGCAGAGCGCACTTCGCTAGGGATGGAATTCCATAGGGAAGGGGCTGCCACCGAGAAAGCCCGGTTCCGGGTGACCGTCTTCCGGGCCTCTCGAGGGGTGGCAACCCGCAGCGAGTGCGCTCGCACCTGCCGAACAGGTCGGGCCGAGGTGGATTGCTGAGCGATACGCTCTGCCAGGTAGTCCGGTCCCAAGCCATGGAGGGTTTTATAAACTAAAACCAAGACCTTGAATCTAATCCGGGCCGCAACGGGCAACCAGTGCAGACGAGCCAGGACTGGGGTAATGTGGTCGTAACGACGGCCACCCACCACCAGCCTGGCCGCCGCATTCTGGACCCGCTGCAGGCGCCGGAGGAGATTCAAGGGCAACCCCATGTAGAGGGCGTTGCAGTAGTCCAACCTCGAGATCACCAGTGCCTGGACCACTGTTCTCAGAGAGTCAGCATCCAGGTACGGGCGGATCTGGGCGATCTGGCGTAGATGGTAATACGCGGCCCTGGTAACCGACGCCACCTGGGCCTCCATGGTGAGCGCCGGGTCCAGGACCACGCCCAGATTCCGCGCCCTTTCCACCGTCCGGAGGGAAACTCCCCCCAGAGATGGGAGAGGGCCACCGTACCCAGATGGCGAGCCCCCAAAGAACATAACCTCCGTCTTCTCGGGGTTGAGCTTAAGCCTGTTCGCCCCGGTCCAAGTCAGCACGGCATCCAGGCACCCATCGAGGATCTTCACAGCTTCCACTGCAGAGGTGGAAAAGGAGAGATAGAGCTGCGTGTCATCAGCGTACTGATGACAGCACACTCCAAAACTCCTAATGACCCCTGCCAACGGCCTTACATAGATGTTAAACAGCATGGGAGAGAGCGACGACCCCTGCGGGACACCACAAGGGAGAACCCACGGAGCCGACAACTCCCCCCCATACTGAACATACTGGGGACGGCCCTCCAGGAAGGATCGGAGCCAACTGCAAGCAGTGCCCCCGATTCCAACCTCAGAGAGCCGATCCAGCAGGATACCGTGGTCGACGGTATCAAAGGCCGCCGACAGATCCAGGAGAACCAACAGGGTAGAACAACCCCTGTCGGCCGCCCGGAGCAGGTCATCTTGCAGGGCGACCAAAGCTGTTTCAGTCCCCCGACGAGGCCTGAACCCTGACTGGCATGGATCGAGGCACTGCCGATCCTCAAGGTATGACTGCAGCCGAACCGCCGCCACCCTCTCGATCACCTTGCCCATAAATGGGACATTAGCGATCGGACGATAATTACTCAAATTGTCCGCCGCAAGGCCCGGTTTCTTCAGAATGGGCTTAACCACCGTCTCCTTCAGACGAGAGGGAAATACCCCCTCGCTGAAGGAGGCGGTGGCGATGGCAGAAGCCCATTCGGCCATGGTCCCACTGGCAGCTTTAATGAGCCAGGAAGGGCAAGGGTCGAAAGGAGTAGACGCCGGTCGGCAATGCGCCATAGCCTTAGAGGCCTCGACAGCTGAAACAGGCCCAAACTCCTCCAACCGAGGCGACGAAGGCGGACCAGCAACCGGGGATGCCGGGGCAGTACTACCACAACCGGAGCCAAAGCCGGCACGGATGGCCTCAATCTTGGATCTAAAAAAGGCTGCGAAGTTCTCGCTACTGAAATCAGTAGGAGGAGGCCTAACCAGACTAGGATTGGCGAGGTCTCGAACCACCCGGAAGAGCTCTGCCTGGCGGTTAGAGGCCTCACCAATTCTCACGGAGAAGAAAGATGACTTAGCCTCCGTGATCGCGTTGGAATAGCGACTTAGCCTGTGCGTGCACGCAGAGGCTTGCGTGGGGAAGATCCCTTTCGAGTCCCCACTTCCCCCCTCCCTGAGCCAGCGCCCAGTAGCTGCTCGGTGCTAGCTTCGGGAGGGGAGAAGATTTAAAAAGCCTGCTCTCTCCTCCGTCGTGATGGGGTGGGGGAAGAGCGGGCTTTTTAAATCCCCCCCAGCCCTTCCGGGCACCGCTCACGCCATCAAGCCGGCCAGGAGAGTGCTCACCTGGCTGTTGCTTGCGGGGGGGGGAGATCCCTGCGAGTTCCCCCTTCTCCCCTGTTTATTTATTTATTTATTTATTTATTATTATATTTATACCCCGCTTATCTTCGCTTCGGAACTCTAAGCGGCTTACACTATGCAACAAGTGCCAATTAATACAATTCAACAGCAAAATAAAACAAGAAACATAAGACAAACAGTTAAAACCTAATGCATCCTACAACCGACAGTACGGACTGTCAACCCAAGCGAGTCTAGCTAACAAACCACCTCATAAAGGAATAAACAATCCTCGCTGGGTATAAGATGGCGGGAAAAAAAAAATAAAAAAAAATAAAAAAAAATAAAAAAAATAAAAAATCAGGGCTCACCAAAGGCCTCTCGAAATAAATAAGTTTTTACAGCTTTTCGAAAGGCCAGCAGGGACTCTGCAGAGCGCACTTCGCTAGGGATGGAATTCCATAGGGAAGGGGCTGCCACCGAGAAAGCCCGGTTCCGGGTGACCGTCTTCCGGGCCTCTCGAGGGGTGGCAACCCGCAGCGAGTGCGCTCGCACCTGCCGAACAGGTCGGGCCGAGGTGGATTGCTGAGCGATACGCTCTGCCAGGTAGTCCGGTCCCAAGCCATGGAGGGTTTTATAAACTAAAACCAAGACCTTGAATCTAATCCGGGCCGCAACGGGCAACCAGTGCAGACGAGCCAGGACTGGGGTAATGTGGTCGTAACGACGGCCACCCACCACCAGCCTGGCCGCCGCATTCTGGACCCGCTGCAGGCGCCGGAGGAGATTCAAGGGCAACCCCATGTAGAGGGCGTTGCAGTAGTCCAACCTCGAGATCACCAGTGCCTGGACCACTGTTCTCAGAGAGTCAGCATCCAGGTACGGGCGGATCTGGGCGATCTGGCGTAGATGGTAATACGCGGCCCTGGTAACCGACGCCACCTGGGCCTCCATGGTGAGCGCCGGGTCCAGGACCACGCCCAGATTCCGCGCCCTTTCCACCGTCCGGAGGGAAACTCCCCCCAGAGATGGGAGAGGGCCACCGTACCCAGATGGCGAGCCCCCAAAGAACATAACCTCCGTCTTCTCGGGGTTGAGCTTAAGCCTGTTCGCCCCGGTCCAAGTCAGCACGGCATCCAGGCACCCATCGAGGATCTTCACAGCTTCCACTGCAGAGGTGGAAAAGGAGAGATAGAGCTGCGTGTCATCAGCGTACTGATGACAGCACACTCCAAAACTCCTAATGACCCCTGCCAACGGCCTTACATAGATGTTAAACAGCATGGGAGAGAGCGACGACCCCTGCGGGACACCACAAGGGAGAACCCACGGAGCCGACAACTCCCCCCCATACTGAACATACTGGGGACGGCCCTCCAGGAAGGATCGGAGCCAACTGCAAGCAGTGCCCCCGATTCCAACCTCAGAGAGCCGATCCAGCAGGATACCGTGGTCGACGGTATCAAAGGCCGCCGACAGATCCAGGAGAACCAACAGGGTAGAACAACCCCTGTCGGCCGCCCGGAGCAGGTCATCTTGCAGGGCGACCAAAGCTGTTTCAGTCCCCCGACGAGGCCTGAACCCTGACTGGCATGGATCGAGGCACTGCCGATCCTCAAGGTATGACTGCAGCCGAACCGCCGCCACCCTCTCGATCACCTTGCCCATAAATGGGACATTAGCGATCGGACGATAATTACTCAAATTGTCCGCCGCAAGGCCCGGTTTCTTCAGAATGGGCTTAACCACCGTCTCCTTCAGACGAGAGGGAAATACCCCCTCGCTGAAGGAGGCGGTGGCGATGGCAGAAGCCCATTCGGCCATGGTCCCACTGGCAGCTTTAATGAGCCAGGAAGGGCAAGGGTCGAAAGGAGTAGACGCCGGTCGGCAATGCGCCATAGCCTTAGAGGCCTCGACAGCTGAAACAGGCCCAAACTCCTCCAACCGAGGCGACGAAGGCGGACCAGCAACCGGGGATGCCGGGGCAGTACTACCACAACCGGAGCCAAAGCCGGCACGGATGGCCTCAATCTTGGATCTAAAAAAGGCTGCGAAGTTCTCGCTACTGAAATCAGTAGGAGGAGGCCTAACCAGACTAGGATTGGCGAGGTCTCGAACCACCCGGAAGAGCTCTGCCTGGCGGTTAGAGGCCTCACCAATTCTCACGGAGAAGAAAGATGACTTAGCCTCCGTGATCGCGTTGGAATAGCGACTTAGCCTGTGCGTGCACGCAGAGGCTTGCGTGGGGAAGATCCCTTTCGAGTCCCCACTTCCCCCCTCCCTGAGCCAGCGCCCAGTAGCTGCTCGGTG
>JAHTLZ010002993.1:0-19194 GCA_023846285.1 Phrynocephalus versicolor
TACAACACACCATTTTCTCTGAAGACTGCATATGGTACAAAGAACTGAAATGGTCTGAAGAGCCCACTTAAAGAGTTCACTTCTCCAAAAATATCCACCTTCTTTGAAGCCATCCCAGCTGCTGCATTTGCCTTACAGTGCAAATGGATGGCAGACTGTTTAAAATATTTTACACACCATTCAAAATTTAAAAAAACAGAATATCATAATAAACATAAGAACTTAAACCCACATTTTTCTTCTAAAAATGAGCAAGGAAGCTGAAATGTTAAAATGTTTGCAGTCTGTTCCCAGATGTCATGACCATGTGGATGCAGGAAGGATGGCAGAGGTAAAATCTGGCAATTGCTAACATTGAGACCCCACCTATTCCAAACTTAGCACACATTGCAGGACTGTAGAGTCCCGGAGTAACCCCTTCCTCCCCAGTGCAAGCTTGGTAATTATCCTTAGTTGATCCCTGTCCCTATTTTGCTTTTGGAGAGCTGGTGGTGCAGTGGTTAAATTGCTGTACCGAAGCTGTAACTGTGCCCATGATTTGGGGGTTCAGTCCCAGGGAGCCAGCTCATGGTTGACTTAGCCTTCTATTCTTCCGAGGTTGGTAAAATGGATACCCAACTTGCTGGGGGGGGGGCAATGCAAAATTGTAAACTGCATAGAGAGTGCTTTAAGTGCTATGGGGCGGTATATAAGCAGCACACTTTGCCTTCTGTTTTGGTGTTGCCTTTTTAAAACACTGCATAACTTCAAGCTCAGTATCATCCGCTCCATATGCTGAAGTGAATTGCCTGGTGATAAGTTCAAATTTGGTTTAAAAAACAAACAAACCACTTTCACACCTTGCTGTCTGGGGCAAATAAAGCTTTATTGTATAACATAGAAAGTTGACACAACATATAACAGAGAGACAGGGAGCCAGATGGTGGTACCGTCCATCTTAGGAATTAGAACCAGCAATACTGATTGGGATTGCAAAGATCCAAGACCTAAAGCTAAATGCATTTAGGATCACAGAATTTGGGTGACGCTATCAGTGGTCACAGAAATTCCGGATAACCAAATGGTCCAGAACACTTCCTTAAATACCCTTCAGCCTGCCACACCCAGAGTCCAGAATCTTCCACACCAGTTCCACTTTTACGGGAACTAGCTTAGACCAGTTAGCTGATACACTAATAATTGTTCCTTTTTCTTTACCTGATATGACATGGTGTTCCTCTGAGCATGGCTAAAGTTATACTTCTAAAGAGACACATTTTTTTCTAATTCAACTTCTTGTCACATAAGCATTTCACAATGTTGTGGTTTTGCATCCCAGAAGATATTTCAAAACCCTCCTTTGCACATCTAACACTCTGTGTGTCTTAGAGAATGCAGAAGTTGTCAGCAAGCTGACACCCTTGAACATTTAATATACTGTGAATCAAAATAATGCTGGGATGGTTAACCCATTTAGAAAATACCTAACATTTCAGACCATCACTGGCCATATACAGTACATTGTTTCTTGCAGAGACGTAGTGATTCCATCTGCGTTAATGTGAAAGCATCATGTAGTATTCACCTTGCCCATTTCATATGCTGGCTCATTTTAAGCTGTGGGTGATGTTCCCTGGGACGTTGGTTCTTGGGGTAACCCAAGTGTTCTTGGACTGCAATTCACCAACTATGCTGCCCGGGGTTTTCTGGATGTTGTAGTTTAAGAACGCCTGGGTTACCCAAGGTTGGGAACCACTGCCCTAGGAAGCTCTGATTCATTATAGACAAGAGTAAACACCCATTTGGTATTAAATCAGGACAGAATAGTCTGTTAGCAATCAATATATCAAGATGGGTCATTAACCTCAGAATACCCCAGCTTCCACCAGCTCTATACTTTCAATGCAAAAGGAAAAGTTGGTGGCAGTGCACAAGAGAAGGAGTTATACCCTGTTGCCTTGCTATGGTGTGACCTTGAAGGTAGCTATTGTGGATCCTCCACACAAGTCCCTCTTTATGTGTTCCTCTTTCGACTGGCCTAGAAAAAAAATGTTTTTAAATGTATTTATAACCAATCCTTTAAATCTTGAATTGATGGAGATTTGTATTTTGTATTGGATTCAAAGAAGATATGCTGGTGAGCTGCACAGAATATTTTGATCAGAGATCAAATGCAAGAAATTCCAATTACTTTGAGGTTATATATCCCTGGAGTGGGCAAGAGAAAGAAAACAAACTACTTTTTAAATGGTAGTATCAGAAAACCGATAATAAAAAACCTTTACTGAAGTACAAGATTTGCTGCCCTTTACTGTACTGCTTGTGCCCTTCCCAGTGATGAAGCTGATAAGCTACTAACCTCAGATCTGCCTAATTCAGAGCTGTTCTGCCATTTCTTTTTCACTGGCTCAATCATCACGACACAGCATTTCTGACTCTGCGACACAGCCAGTGCCACTTACTGTAAACCCGCCCCCGCCCCCAACACACCGGTAACTCTCACTGCAGTGTACATAGTGTCCATTATGCAATCTATTCTTGGCTTTGTTTGTCATTTGGCAGCAGACTGCAATCTCAGAGCATGCCCGATTCTGTTTTGCTCAAAAAACCTTGCGTCCACCTTTCAGAGACTTCCTCCTCCCCCGCTTGCTTGCCTTCACAGCATCAGAAGACTGATGGGAACACTGAACACTTCCATTAAAGCTCATATTAAGACTATGCTTGCTTCTATAAGCATGTTTACACAGTAAGCCTATCCCCGAGGGAGCCTTTAGGCAAATACTATTCTATTGGGACTGGTTTCCTGATTTTTTTATTTTATTTTTTTAGGCCCGCACAGGCAGCCCTACAGCAGCACAGCGTGACTGAGGAAGAGACAGGAGAAAGCAGCAAAATGGATGCATCTTCCGGTGAGCACTCTACGGGAGGAATTTCAACAAAATAAAGTGGGAAAGGAACAGGCTTTTAAAGAGTAATGGTAAGGACAATAAGATGCATGCTTTCCAATAACTCTGCTTATACATGTATGTCTTTTTGTATCTCACCCTTTGAAATATTTAAATGAGACAGTATATGCAGCTAGATATATATGCAACTGATTTAAACAAGTGCTTAGATTTTAAAGACTACAAACAAGCCCAAGGGAAGAATTAGTAGTTGTGCATATTAGTCTGCTGGCAATATCTTGGGCTCCTGTTTTAAGATAAAAGTACAGTAATTCAGTCATTGATGGTGGTAGAAAAACAAACAATATATTTGATTTAACCCCCCCCCCCAACTGAATAAAGTTTTTGGCTATTTTTCCAAAGCCAAAGGCTCAGAAAAAAACTCTAACTGGTCACTGTTGATGTTAAATTACTTTTCTGTTGCATATACCTAGCATCTAAGGCAGGGGTCCTCAAAGTTTTCAAACAACGGGCCGGTCCACCACGCCCCAGGCACCACTGGGGGCCGGACCACAGTGGGTGGGGGCAGCGGGGGATCTTGCCGTAGCCCTCCCACTCTAAATGCCCCACTAGCCAGCATGCTGATCATCTTGGCGGTAGTTGGGGGGAGTGGGAGAAGTGACATAGCCCACTGCTTTGAACTGCCTCAGCAATAGAAGCAGCTACGGAGGCTTGCTTGCTCACAAAACAGGGCTAGGTGGGGGGGGGTTGCAATTGGTCCTGGGGGCCGGATTCAGGACCTTGAGGGGCCGCATCCGGCCCGGGGGCCTTAGGTTGAGGACCCCTGATCTAAGGGCTCAAGGATGGAGACCTCACTTCTGAGCTTTAAAGAAACATACTGCTGCATTGAGAAGCTTAGGACATTTCAACAAAGCCACGTTTGTGCACAACATGTTCAGAAAGGTAAAAATGTGCAACGGTAAACAGTTTTGCTCAAATTGGTTTGGGAACAGTAACCCTAAAGAACATTACGAGGCCGAGCCGTGCTGCTAAGACCAGAATTTTCTATTAGTAGAAAAACATAAATGGTGCTCAGCACAACAGTTTCATTTTTAAAGCTCGTATGCAAAAAATCCCTTTACCTATGCAAGTTAAAGCAACATGAATAACAAGAGAAAATTTAACAGATTCACGGTTTATTAGAATCATGGCACAAACTGTAGTCTTTTCTGTCCTCTCAAAATCCCAAGCTGCTAAAATATAATGCTGGTTCAATCTTGGCTCTGCTTGTACAGTATACAAGTTTTTTACATTATGTGAGATCATGGATGAACATGCTAGCCTTTCCTCAATCAACGTTATGTTTGCAAGCAGAGAGGGAAGACTATCTAGAAAGGACTGCCTCCTACTTTTATGGAATCTTCCCTTGAGATTTTGGAATGCTATTTTATCAGAATTCTAATATCCCAAGGAAAGACTGCATGGACAGAGGATGCCTTTCTGCCCTCAACGTGTAAAGAACAAATAATAACAAAGGAGGAAATGGGCCAGCTCTCTAGTTCCTATTGTCATCCTATCATATATTTTTTTATTTTATTTATTTATTATTAAACTTATATCCCGCCCATCTTCCCAACGGTAACTCTGGGCGGCTAACACAGCTGAGCAAGTCAGCAAATACAACAGTACAATACAAAACAACAAGACAAATAAATCGGCATATCAGTATAAATAAGATAAAAAGAAAACAGAAAACAGCAGCAGGGGAGCACCCTTTAGTTCCAAACCACACTGCTACTCTATCAAGTCCTGACATGATAGAGTATATATATTTTTATATACTCTATATATTTTTTTATTTTATTGTTTAGTATTTTTACCCTGCCTTTCTCCTTGGAAACAGACCCAAGGCGGCTTACAATAGAGAGGGACAACATACAGCTTACATTTATAAAAATAATTTCATAGAGCTTTGGTCTTGCATTCAATAGATCTACAGAGATCAGTGCAACATATTCCCCAATTTCAGCAGGCTATTCTATCCATGACTACATCTAAATACAGCCCAAACTATTACCAATTGTTTTATTCTTTCTAGAGAGAATAGTATTTAGTAGCATAAACCAAACACAGGGAACATGCATACTGAAGAACAATACACCTAGCTCCATATAACCAAGGATTTGCACTCTGCCCCGACCTCCAAAATCACTGATTAATGAACTCAGGACATAATGAAAATAAGTCTTTGATACATACATCATTTATTTAATATAGTAGAGATGGTAGGAGGGAATAGTGACATGTTTTGGGGGTCCAACTGAAAAGTATATGCATACTGGTTTAGAAGATGGTGATGTAGCCTGAACCAAGCCATGAATGAAGGTGTAGGCAGTCTTTTTTTAAAAAAAGGAGAAGCACAACAGCTCAATCATACTATGCCATAAATGACAATCTAGATGAGGAAACAAATCCTGGCACCTGATTACATGGGTGCAGTGTTTGTGCCAAGCAAAACTGGTAGATCTTAGAGGTACTGCTAGACCGGAGAAGACTAACCCCCACCCTACCCCACTAAATGTGTCAGGATCACCACTGGTGTGTTTGTTTAATTTTCCCCACTGTTATAGCCGCTGTTCTCTCCTAATGATTGCACACTCTTCTCCCTTCAGTCCTCAGCTCCTGGGACTTTCCTCTTTATCTGATTCATTCCCCTGGTGACTGGGGAATAGAGAAAAGTGCCAGGAGTGATAGAAGATGGGGAGACAAATTGCAAGGTGAGAAAGTTTAACATCCCTATTCCATGTACTCTTAATGGCTAAAAAATAAGAACTTTTCTTAGGTGGACAGAATGAGCACCTGTGAAACCACACCTGGATCATCATCATGTCTATTTAGCCCAGAACAGAAACAAATGGCTTTTACAGTAACTGGGGCTAGGGGAAAAAACTCAAAGCTGATATTCAGAATCACACCATAATAAAGAGAAAATAGTTCTTAAGGGCTAGTTACCGTCTTTCAGAAAAAGCCCAAGTTCACATAATGAGCTTTCACCATCAGCTCTTCCAAGGAAGCTCTTTCCACCTCTAGTTAACTAGATGAATCACGATAACGTCATCAGAATATTCAAATATTCTCTCTCTCTCCCCCCCCCCCCAATCTTTTCCTTGCTCAGATAGAGCCAACACTGTTTCACTGAACTATGGTTGAAAGAATACTTCTGGCAGGCGGAAGATGAACCTACTCGAGAAAGCAAAATCAGGTTTTTTAGTTTGCATTGTGGGTTGCATCTTCATCTTCGCTTTCATCTATGTTAAAAATACGGTCTTCAAGGAAGATAACGAGCAAAAACTCTTCACAGAATTACCAGAGTGTGGCTCCTACCCGGATGAACTTTGCTCAGCCCTCTTTCAAGGGAAAAGCGCTGCTTCTCAAGTTGGGCAGGTGTGCCAGCAGCTTGTTCACAAACAAGACATGTCTATTTGCACACAGAGTCCTTGCAACTGCTCAACGCTCCAGAAGAGACTCCACTTCATTATGAACCCACTGTCCAAAGAGGAAGGGAACTTCTCCTTGGCTTATATCATCACCATCCACAAGGAACTAGATATGTTCATAAGGTTACTCAGAGCCATTTATGTGCCACAGAATATTTACTGTATACACATTGATGAAAAGTCATCAACGGATTATAAATCAGCCATTCAAATGCTAGTGAATTGCTTTGAAAACATTTTTATTGCATCAAAGAGGGAGACTGTTGTCTATGCAGGATTTTCCAGATTACAAGCAGATATCAATTGTATGAAGGACTTGATTCGTTCAAAAAATCAATGGAATTATGTTATTAATCTATGTGGCCAGGATTATCCTATCAAAACTAACAAGGAACTTATACAATATATTAAAAGCAAATGGAATGGAAAAAACATGACTCCAGGAATTGTTCAGCCACCACATATGAAACACCGAACGCACACAAGTTACAAAGAATATGTACATTCGGGAAAATCTTATGTGTATCCCACTAAGCAAGTTAAAGGTGAGCCACCCCATAATCTGACCATATATTTTGGAGGTGCCTACTATGTACTCACACGAAAATTTGTAGAGTTTACACTGACTGATATACGTGCAAAAGATCTGCTTGAATGGTCAAAGGATACCTATAGTCCTGACGAGCACTACTGGGTCACCTTGAACCGCATACCAGGTAAGCAATGTTATCTATTCTGTAAAAATCATCCCCAAGTACTGAATACAGAACTCCAGGAAGGTCCCTTTTTGGGAACTAACACATTCAGTTTCTTAAATACAGTAGTACCTTGTATAAAGGAATTAATTACTTCCAAATGAAATGTTAAGCAAATTTTCCTTTATACAAATTTACATAGGAATGCATTGAAAAAGGAGTACAGTGGAACCTTGACTTACGTCATTAATCCGTTCCAGAGGTCTAGACATAAGTCAAACATGACTTAAGTCAAATGAACTTTTCCCATAGAAAGTAATGGGAAAGTGGAGTAATCCATTCCAGATGATGAAAAAGACCCCCCGAAAACAGCAATTTAACACAAATTTGACTGGGACAGGAGATTCCTTCCGGGGATGTAAATGAAATGTCTCTTAAAAGAGAGGAGGTGGCAGTGGAATTATAGTCCACAAGTTATACGCCTCCACTTTTTAATGTTCATAGCAACAATGTCTAACATTTAAGTTTTACTGATTTTTAACCTGACGTTCCAAGTTCTGAACAACTCTATGCTTACCCTTAGAGTCCCACAACTGTATAGCTTCCCAAATAAAATGCTTCCATTGTGGACCAGACTTCTGCAGCCAGATTTTTTACAAGACTGAGCCGACTGTCTAACCAGCGAGGCCAGCCCCGAGCTCCCGGCCCTTCTTCTTCTCCGGCGGCAGCGGTAGCTTCAGCGAGGCCGAGGACCAGCTCCAGGTGCTCGGAGCTGGCCTCGCCAAAGCTGCTGCTGCCAGAGGAGAGGAAGAAGGCAGGAGCAGTTTGGAGGCGGCAGCTGCGATGCTGGGTCATGGCTGCTGCCCGATTCCGGGGCCTTGCACCGGGGCTCCGAGCTGTAAATCAAAGCCTGCGGCGCAAATCAAACAGGCCCCTTCTTGCTGCAAGTCAAATATGCTGCATGTCAAGCAGCATGTAAGTCAAGATTCCACTGTAATCCCATTTTATGTTGTACGGATTCTCCCCATAGGCAATTATGTTAAGCAAATTTCCCCTATCTCAGGAATTTTTATGTTGTACAAATTTTATGTTGTACAAACTGTTTGTTATACAAGGGTCCACTGTATATAGTATGCAGGCTACACATTGCAGGCTATACAGATTACAGTTTCTTAAATATTACAATATGCAGGCTATACAGACTACAGTTTCTTAAATATTACAGTATGCAGGCTACCCATGGGGGGCAATGTGTAGCCTGCATATTGTAATTAAACTGTAAACTGCCCAGAGACTATATGAAGTGGTATGGGGCAGTATATAAGCAGAACACTTTAAATATATTTTCCTACCATTTCAGCAGCTAGGAAAATGGCACACCCACAAAACTCAATATTTTATCCTCTTTTGGGGTGGAGCAGAAACTAGAGGTAAAGTTTCATGAGATTTATCCAAAAGCAGGAAAAAATTCTCCATCTATTTTACAATGGTTCAGTTCATCATTAGCAATGGCTGTAGCACATTTTAATTTTCCTCTTACAAGAGATGTTTGCTTGATCTTTGGACTACGGGGAGGGGGGGGGCTGTTGGTAGCCTGGACATAATTCAGCTTCTTTAACCACTATTGTGTACCTAGTGTCATAAGAACATAAGAACATAAGAAGAGCCATGCTGGATCAGGCCAAAGGCCCATCTAGTCCAGCTTCCTGTATCTCACAGCGGCCCCACCAGGTGCGTTTGGGAGTGCATGAGACTAGATATCTGTCTCCCGACACCACTCCCCTGCATCTGGCCCCCGAAGCAACCCGGTTCAAAGCCTGGAGACTCCACATCTCCATCATGGTTTGTAACCTGTGATGGACTTTTCCTCCAGGAATCTGTCCAATCCCCTTTTGAAGGCATCCAGGCCAGATGCCATCACCACATCCTGTGGCAGGGAGTTCCATAGACTTACAACGCGCTGGGTGAAAAAATATTTTCTTTTGTCTGTTCTTACTCTCCCAGCCCTCAATTTGAGTGTATGTCCCCTAGTTCTGGTGTTTTGGGAGAGAGAGAAGAGCTTCCCTCTATCCACTTTACTCATACCCTGCATTATTTTGTACGTCTCAATCATATCCCCCCTCAAGCGCCTTTTTTCCAGACTAAAGAGGCCCAAATGTTTTAGCCTTTCTTCATAAGGGAGGTGCTCCAGCCCGGTAATCATTTTAGTCGCTCTCTTCTGCACCTTTTCCAGTTCCACTATGTCTTTCTTGAGATGCGGTGACCAGAATTGTACACAATACTCCAGGTGGGGCCTTACTATTGTTTTGTATAATGGCATTATAATGTTGGCTGTTTTATTTTCAATCCCCTTTTTGATAATCCCTAGCATGGAATTGGCCTTCTTCACCGCTGCCACACATTGGGGAGACACCTTCATGGAGCTGTCCACCAACACACCAAGATCTCTTTCCTGATCCGTCACGGATAACTCAGAGCCCATGAGTTGATAAACGAAGTTTGGGTTTTTTGCCCCAATATGCATTACTTTACATTTGGTTACATTAAAACGCATTTGCCATTTCTCAGCCCACTCCCCAAGTTTGGAGAGATCCTTCTGGAGCTCTTCACAATCTTCTCTGGTTTTTACCACACGGAAAAGTTTTGTGTCATCTGCAAACTTGGCCACCGCACTGTTTATCCCTGTCTCCAGGTCATTTATGAACAGATTGAAAAGCACCGGTCCCAGGACTGAGCCCTGGGGCACACCGCTTTTCACTTCTCTCCATTGTGAAAATTTCCCATTGACACCTACTCTTTGTTTCCGGGATCTCAACCAGTTCTCAATCCATAAGAGGACCTGCCCTCTTATCCCCTGACTGTGCAATTTTCTCAGCAGCCTTTGGTGAGGGACTGTGTCAAAAGCCTTTTGAAAATCCAGATAGACTATATCCACCGGTTCACCCAAATCCACGTGCCTGTTGACCTTTTCAAAAAATTCTAAGAGGTTTGTCAGACAAGATTTACCCTTACAGAAGCCATGCTGATTTTCTCTCAGCAAGGTTTGTTCTTTTATGTGTTTTAAGATTTTCTCTTGGATGAGGCTTTCCACCATCTTCCCTGGGACAGATGTAAGGCTAACCGGCCTGTAGTTTCCCGGGTCCCCCCTCCTTCCTTTTTTAAAAATTGGTGTGACATCTGCTATCCTCCAGTCCCCCGGCACTGTGGCCGTTTTAAGAGACAAGTTGCATATAACCGTTAAGAGATCTGCAATTTCATTTCTCATAACCGTTAAGAAATGTATAATGTCATTCTAGGACACTAAAATGTATAGTGTCATTCTAGGACACTAAAATCGAGAGGCAGACTTGCTTGTGATCTGGCCAAAAATAGTGAAAACATTTTGGAAAGAATGATGCAAATAATTCTGCCATCTATTTTAGGAGGTCGAGAAAACTAAAATATCAAAATGTTTCTCAGTAAAAAAAAAAAAAACACAAAACCTTAGTGTTTGTTGTCATTCTTCATGGTTTATCACCTCCCCTGGTGGGCAGTCCTTTGAGACACACTTTGCCTCTCTGCAGATATTTAGAACACAGCTCTGTTCCTTTAAGCCTCGTGGAGGGTATCATGGACTGCAGTGCCCTGTCTGGCTCTAGACAAAAAGGTGACGCTTGTGCTGTGCCATGATTTCTTCTCCAGTTTCTCTGGAGCTTTATTTCCTGGTCAAGATACTTCAGTGTTTCTGCCCCAGTCTCGAGAGATATTTAGAATTTCTTTGGGCTACATATTCCATTCTACTATAATGTATCAACACACATACACACACACACAAAAAGAGAGAGAAAGAAAGAAAGGGGGGGGGAGAGAGAGAATACATACATATACAGTATACATACATACATTTCTTTATTCTCCGCCTTTCTCCTTAAGAGGAAGCAAAGAGGCTTGCAATATTAGAAAAGCAACATTAAAAAGTGGAAGGGGGGGGCAAAGAAGCAAACAACTAAAGAAAAGAAAACAGCAGCCTAAGTCAGTCAGTAACTAAGAAAAGGCCCGCCTGGAGAGAAAAGCCTTGGCCTGCCTCAGAACAACAAAAAGGGGCCATTCTGACTTCTTGTGAGAGGGAATTCTACATTTCCTCACTACTCTGCAGTTTCCTTGGATGCCCATACTTCCTGATAGAACAAGTCTGGCAGGGTGGTTCAACTTATGGCATCTTTCCCTGGGCTTTAACTGAAATACAGAAGTTTGGAGTTAGGGAGCTGTCATCGGGCGAGGAGATGATTGTTCAAGGCAAGATATTCACATCATAAATAGAAGCAAAATAATACTGAACCTCCTTTCTCTTCCTTTTGCAATTCGTATTGAAGGCTTTTTTGTTGTTTTCCAGCAATGTGATTAAGAGTTATTGCAGTTTAGCCTTAGCTCTCTTGCAAACTGCGAGATATTGAGCAAGATAAATCCTGTATCAGGATTTTCATGATTCCACACAAACTGCTGAGTTTTAACATGAAGATAAATAAGATTTTCCCACCTAATGTGTGTTTGAATTTTGTCACAATACAAAACTCCTCAATCTCCCTACTGGCTATCAACACTTGATTGTCCACTTATGGGAATTATTTTGTTGTGGGGGGGGGCTGCCCTTTTGCAGGAGATTAATGTGATGCTTGTTTTCATAAAATCACAGAGTTGGAAGAGACCTCAAGGGCCATCTAGTCCAACCCCCTGCCATGCAGGAACCCCATCACAATATTTCCGACAGATGGCCATCCAGCCTCTGCTTAAAAACCTCCAAAGAAGGAGACTCCACCACCCTTTGTGGCAGCATATTCCACTGCCGAACAGCTCTGTCATGAAGTTCTTCCTAATGTTCAAATGGAATCTCTTTTCGTGTAGTTTGAAACCATTGCCCCGAGTCCTAGTCTCTGAAGCCATGGAAAACAAACCTGCTCCTTCTTCAAGATGACATCCTTTCCTTAAGTCTTGATCAGAATAAAAACAATTCACAAACTAGTAATCTTTGATCCCAACTATCACTAAAGTATTCTCTGAGCTTCCTGAGAAAGGAGTAGGGGTGAGTCAATTGTAAGCTCACGCCATATGAATGTGATATCACTCCTTTCCAGTTTGATGGTTCCATTGCCTCTAAAGCCCTATCTTAAAAAGTATGAATATGGGATTGGGAGAGTGGAGTCAAAAGATCTCCCCAACTCATGGGCTTGCCTCCCACCATCCTTTATACAAATTTCCCATAGGAATGCATTTAAAATAGAGTAATCCCATTTTATGTTGTACAGATTCACCCCAACGTTAAGCAAATTTCCCTTTTCTCCGGAATTTTTTATGTTGTACAGATTTTATGTTATACAAACTGTTTGTTATACAAGGCTCTACTGTATATATATATATACATACATATATGCAACCTTTCACTAATAGGTGCCAGTCTTGTTCTGTATTGGATGTTCCTTTTCTTTTTGCATCTCACAAGGCAGACTAATTCATTGATTCTAGTTTTTTTTTTAACTAAAGTGTTGGTCTGTAGTTTGGCGTGTGGTTTACATTCTGTGAAGCAGACATGGCCAACTGTATTTATTCTCATTCTTTTTTCTTGAGCAGAGGAGTTCCTCCGTTCACCATCAAGGGAACTGATATGAATCCCAACCTTTTAAAAAAAGGAGGCCAAGAATGTGTCAGAGCCTGCAGTTTCAAAGCAAGAATAGGGATTTAAAGAGTCCAATATGAGACAACCTCTTCATCTAGAAGAATATGATCATGCCTGAGATAGGGGAAAACCCTGCAGTGTAGAGTTGTGTTCAAATAATCGACTGTAGGTGTATGTTATTGGTATACTGTCTGAAAGAGTGGCCCAAAGAAAATGTAAAAGGTTCTGCCTCGGCCATTGGTATCCTTATTTCTCTCAAGGGCTATAAATTCCTTTATACAAGGTACCCCTGTATATTCAAGCATGTACACATTTATTTATTTATTTATTTATTTATTTATTTATTTATTTATTTATTTGAAGGGGAAACATAGGTAACATTTCTTTTATTTTTTTATTAGATGCCCCAGGTTCTACACCAGATTTGGACTGGGAAGGAAATATACGAGCTATCAAGTGGAGAGATCAAGAAGGGAAAAGCCATGATGGCTGTAAAGGTAAAATACAGAATAGCTTCAAAACATACTGCCAAGCTCTATGGGCTCATAGCCATTCACAAAGTACAGAAAAAACAAACTTGGGTAACAGGGTTTTTTTTTTGTTTCAATCTGCTAGCAATTACAGTAGTAATTTATCTAAATGTCCAGCCTTCCCTCAAAGGATTTCAAAGCAGTGTTCATGGATTTTCACCTGTACTTCATCCTCCTTAAACAACAGATTTTGTTACCTTGGAGTTTAATTTATAATTGCAATAGCAATGTGGAACACTCTTTATTTGAAAGTACACTGTTAGTTTTAACCTTGCTAGAGACCTACATCCAAAGTTTTTTGTACTGCACCATCTTGGCTGGATCTTCAGCACAGAACCCCAAGATAGAATATGATAGCAAGGTCATGGAAAGAAAGGGTGGGAGAAATATCTTTGTTTCCCAAGTTACTTCACCTGCCATCCACACAGTGACCTCATGTGCCTTTTTAAGAAAAGTCATCCCTACTCAATATAGTCCATGATATGGCTCTACTGAATATAAGGATTAAGGGGAATCAGGGGCCACAACATAATATCATCATTTCAAGGTTAGAATGTATGATGTGTGATTTAAGCCATGAATCTACCCTTTCCCACGCTTTAATATGCTACATCAGTTGCACATTTCACTTCCTTGAACACAGCCAGCTAGGGATTGTTAATTTATGATTTTTCTTTTGCAGGTCATTATGTCAGAGACATTTGTGTTTATGGTCTTGGAGATTTGAAGTGGATTGTTGAATCACCACATTTGTTTGCCAACAAATTTGAACCAGCAACATACCCACTTGTTATGGAATGCTTGGAGAGGCATCACAGGCTTAAGGTACTCCAGCAGGCTGAAGTCCCACTGGAAGCACACTGGCATTTGCAATACCAGGAACCTGGACAGTTGAATTAACTTCAGTCAATATTTGAGGGCAAAGCAGAACAGAAGGAAATCTTAAATAGATACAAATAAGTGAACACTGTACGTTCCAAAATACACAGAGTTTTGGAATCTGGACAACACAGTACTGCATTCTGTGTCTAGTGATATTTTAAAAAGAGACTCTTAACAGGCTCAACTGACAATGTGTACTAAAATTCTGTATCTTTTATCAATACTGATTTCTCCAGGATATCTCCAAGAATACAGGGATGCAATGTTCAGCTAATTGGCTAATCTATTGAAAGGTATTATACCTTTCTTTAAACCAATCAAAATTTTAAAATCCATATTTGTACAGCATCTCAGCAGAGACACTTGAATATTTCATACAAGATGGACTTCCTTTTTTATTCTTTCTCTGACAGATAAATTTATTATTTATATACAAAGAAATAAATCCAACACCAGTCATTCTCAGGGTGGACATATTGAAATTGATGTGAATTAACTTATTGTGGAATTGTACTACTGTTTTCAATGGGTCTGTTCTAAACATGACTAAATCCAGATGCGCCCCAAAGTATGCTTCTTTCTTGTAATATTTTCCCTAGGCAAATTTATGCAGACTTATTTTATCAAATAGAACTTATCCCTTTCTTTAACAGAATGGCAGCATCCTATCTTGACCCAAATGCAAGTAATCTACAAGAAGTTGAACATATAACGGTAACACAATATATAGGTGTTGTAAAATTAATATATGACCGAGGCATCTGTGATATAATCACACTGGTCTTGCTTCATATGGAAAGAAAAAATATGAAATCTTGTAGAGCAAAAGTAGATTTAAAGGACTAACTATATGGGGTCAAAGAGTGGCAAATATATGGCATCACTTCATATTCTAATAGAATATCAAGAACTCATTTATGAACTCTTAAGTTTACAAAAAGGCTAATAGAGAGAGTCAAGTCTTATTAGCAACAAGACTGAAAAGTAAATGGTCATGCTTCCATGACAAGTATCTGGGGCAAGGGCAAACCCCCTTGATTTTTGTCTTGCAAAACTAAATGCTTCCCATTGATTTCTTTTGTTGTTGTTGTTATGGACTGTCCATTCACAACCCAAAGAATAAGCAATCTCCAAATCATATTGACCTCAACTGCCCTGTTCAGCTCCTATAAACTCAAGCCTATGGCTTCCTTTCAGGAGTCAGTACATTTTGTATTTGATCTTCCTCTTTTCATGTTGCCTTCCAGCTTCCCCAAACATTATTGTCTTTTCCACAGACTCCTGTCTCCTCATGATACTGACAAAAAACAGAACACCCTCAGCTTCAGCATTTTTGCCTCCAGAGGACTGATGTAGGACCCACCTGTTTGTCTTTCTGGTATTTAGGGTATCCACAAAGCAATCCTCCAGCCCCGTATTTCAAAGAAATATTTTTTTCCCTGCCAGCTTTCTTCACTTTCCAGCTTTCACACCTATACGCAGTGATCTTGAAGACAAGACTGTCAAAAATCTCGGCCTTAGTCTCCAGTGACACATGACACATTCTGTGCTTGACAATCTTTTCTAATTCCTTCATTGCTGCCCTTCAGAGTCTCAGTCTTCTGATTTCTTGACTCCAGTCTCCATTTGGATTGATGGTTGAACAAAGGTATATGAAATATCTAATTTTCTATAGGACATGTCTACTGGGAACAGATCTACAGGAAGAAACCTGTAATCAGGACCATTCCAAGAGGTGTTGCTGTTTAAAACAAAGAATGAGAGAGAGGAATTTCTCAATTTGTACATAGAGAAGCAGATTTGACTGGTAGATGATCTTTGCTTCTCAATGCTGTAACCTGGAGCTTTATAATGGTGGGAACATTTTTGTGTGGTCTCACCTTAACAAAAGCAGAACTCACACACTCCTGTAATTGTTTCAAGCAAGGGTGGAGTGTCTGGGCAAAAGATACTATGGTATGAGGATAGAGTTTAAGAAAAAAGGTTCAGGAAAAACAAATGATCTATTACTCATGTTAACTCCTGACAGCGGTAACCCTCAGTTTTGATTACATGTAAATACTTTCTGATGATATCTGTTTAACAAAAAGAGGCTTCAATTTATGGGTGAATCATGTCTTGCATCAATTGAAGCAGATAACTGTCACGTGACAATTACCTCCCAGTGGTGGTTAACTTTATTCTAACTTGCAGCCACAGTTCTCAAGCTATATTGCAAGAATACAAACACATGTTTTTTTCTAACATTTGTGCCTGCACCCTCATATAGCTTCACATACATCAAGGTCTTTATCATGTTCACATACAAAAAACAAAGCTACATGTGTATCATGAACAACCAGGTTGACTTGGTGGAATCAGATTTATTCCATTATTAATTCTTCTGCATACTGTGCAGGATAAAAGCCTGCCAAAAACTGCAGAGAAAATGCTGAGCAGAAAGCTGAGTTGAGGATCCAGATGCTCCCCCCGCCCCCCGGTCAAAGTAATGTACAATATCAGGAAATTGGATGCGTATGGGCAATCAGATAATGTCTAATAATTCTGGTGGCACACAAGCACCTTGGCTTCAATATGTAAACAGGAAATGCTGAACAGGATCTAGAAAAATTATTGAAAACATGCACATGAGGGAATGGCTGTATGCTAGTATAAAACACGGTCTTCTCTGGGAACTGGTTCTTACGATTCCATTGTCAATCCTAGTTTGTACTTAGGTGCCCCATTCCGTGAAAACTCAAATACTAACCCCGAACTGCCCCAGAATCTATTGCTTCTTAATATAATACTCATCACAACGAACTACATCAACAGCCCTGCTAGATCTTAAATCACAGCAGTACTTACCTGTATTCTAACAGTCAAGGAAATTATGAAGGAAAATCATTTTGTTTATTTTTGCACAAGGAAATGGATAGAGAGGAATCCTAGATGTCCTAGAAACATATGTTCCATTTCAATAAATCCTTCTTCTGATCAAGCCCAAACAAATGTACTAAGTATTAACACCACTGTGACTGTATACAATAGTGAAGCCTGTTCCATATTTACAGAAAGAAAATATGAGCCACATAAAAGTAGGCGCTGTATCAATGGACACTACACTATACTTAATTCAATGAAGCAATTTTACCACTTGAAAGACTTTTAAATATTAAACAACAAGACTCATGATATGACCATACCATGTCTAACAATATAGTTAAGAGTTGCTATGCTGAGCGAGGCCAAAATAGCTACTACAAGATCAAGATACACCAGGATCCTTTCCTTCTTATTTTTAGGATGATGATAAAGATGTAATTATTTAAAGCTGTCTTTAATAACCTCTAAGATGCTGTCAATAATGACTTTTTAAAATTAATTCTATATTTTAAGAGGATTATTTATATTTATAGCTACAAATATTGTCTGTATTAATATATTGTTCTTTAATTATTATTTTTGTTACTCTGAGAGTTTTCAATTTTAAGTTTCTGTGAATTGCTCAAAGTAATGCTTGCAAAAAAGGGGCACTGAATATACAATCTCACCAACATTAAGAAAGCATATCCATGATAATTTTCAGTAGCAGTTACAGGTTCCTTCAAATAACTTCTCATCACTGGTAATGTGCTGCCTCATTATAAGTCAACTCCTCTAATGTGCAAGTGTTTCAAATACAGAGATGCTTGCCAAAGGACTGACAAAAGAATCTTAGGTATGTCATACAGTACAGAATCAATGAGACAGGAAAATAATATTTTCAGGACAAACAATTGATGCAAAAAATCTGCACTGATTTAAAGCTTTAAAAACTGATTGAAAGCTGTTGCTGCAGGTGGGAATTTTATTTATGTGCAACAGTAGTTTAGAATTAATTTTACAGTAATCCACCATGAGGTGTGAATGATGCTTATCTCATCAATTCCCCCCTCCCCAAAAGCACATCAGCCAGTGCAGAATAGCCCATGATGATTGATTTCAAGACCAAGGGTTCAAAACAAAGGAAACCACTATGAGCCTAAGGAACACCACTCAACCTTTAGTTCAGGCCTGCCCAAAGTCCGGCCTGGGGGCCAAATCCGGCCCATCAGGCCATTCTGAGTGGCCCGCCGCTGGCTGGCCCACTCCTCCTCCCCCTCCTTCGCTCCATGTTTTTTTTTTTAAATCTTCCGCCAACACTGACACCGCTGGGAAGCTTGAGGGGCTGGGCAGGTGGACGAGGGGGTGAGCCACAACCACCAGCACCACCGGGAAGCTTGTGGGGCTCAGCAGGCCGGCAGGCTAGCCATTGCGTGGGCTGCTGCCACCGGCACCGCCGGCAACCATGTGAGGCTGGGCGTGCAGGGGGGTGTGCGTCGGCAGGCTGCTGTCACCGGCAACACCGGGAACCTTGTGGAGCTAGGCGCGCGGGAGGGCCACCGCCACTGGCATAGCCGGGAACATTGTGAGGTTGGGCGCACATGCGGAGCAGTGATCAGGCGGGCCGCGCCACCGGCACCGCTGGGAAGCTTGGGCGGCTGGGCGGTCTGCCACCACCACCACCACCGCAGGGGAATCTGTGGAGGTGGGCAGGCCACTGCCATGGAGCTTTGGGGTGGACTGGTGGGCCAGCCGTCGCTATCGCTGGGGAGCTTTGGAGGGTGAAAGGTCACACAGATCGCCTCTTCCAAGGGGCAACCTGTGGCCATGGCTCCCTGTGCTTCCTTTGGTCCCCACCTTCCTTCTTTCCTCCCTCCCTTGGTCCCCAGCTTCCTTCCTCCCTTTCTCCCTCCCTCCCTCCCTCCCTCCCTTCCTTGTTCCCCACTTTCCTTCCTTCCTCTCTTGGTTTCCACCTCCCTACCTCCATCCCTTGGTCCCCGCCTTCCTTCCTGCAGGTGGGGTTGCAAGGGGTCAGTGGGTGGGTCTTATGGGTCAGTGGGTGGGGCTTGCAGTGGGGTGGCAGGGTCGGGAGCAACCAGCCCCTGACACATTCTCGGCCACCAAATCTGGCCCTCCTTACAAAAAGTTTGGGCACCCCTGCTTTACTTAGACCACTAGGAAAAGTTTCATCAAGATGATGCTTTGCATTTATTTTCTTCCACAGCAACAAGC
>JAHTLZ010002994.1:0-25387 GCA_023846285.1 Phrynocephalus versicolor
CACCTCACTTGGTTAGCAGCATTCCGTGCAGGCATGGGCCAAGGACACCAGCAGACTGCATGCTATAGGGCTGGCTAGTCAGCAGGTTGTGCTTTCATGATGCTTTCTTCAGCAGATCCTCTCTCTAACCAGGAGTGGGACCATGTAGCCACCCAGAGCCACCCAGTTTGTAACTCTCACCAACCCCAGCTGGCATAGCCAGTGGTGAAGGATGATGGGAACTGCAGTCAAACAACATCTGGCTGATGAAAGATTTCTTAATCTTGCTCTAAATCCACTGTGTGCTAATCACCCATGAAAAGCACAGGGGCCTTCCTGTTCAGCCACTGCTCAGCAACAAAAGTTAGCTCTTATTGGTGGTACAGCTGCCAATGGCCTAAATCCCAAGAATGGCTAAACCTAATAAAATAGACTCATTAGATCAATTGCTGAATGGCGAGTCAACATGTAAATCCTATTGATTCAATCACTTTACTCAACAGACCTGCACCTTGGATCCAGCCCACTGCTTGGTTAGTCCTTAACTGAGAGACAGAGATAAGTGATACTACTTAGTAGAGCTGTTTTAATCATGCATCACTACTGCCTAATACTAGATGTAGGGTCTATGACTATAGGTTTTCACCAGTGAAGAAAAAGTGTTTTACAAATGCTTCTCATGACTCGCTTGCAGCTGACCATGGTGTGGAAATCAGGTTAAAAGCCTGTACCCTGGTGAGTCTTCACTAAATTAAAGTCTAGCTATAACTGCAGAGAAATTGTACACCAAGAAATAGCAGGGGGTGGGGGTGGGTGGGGGAGAGAGAGAGAGAGAGAGAGAGAGAGAGAAAGAGGTAAACTTAAAAAGCAACATCTTTTTTTTTAGGTTCACGTTTTCAAAGACTGGAGATTAATGATGCATGAAATGAAACTATGTATTGCAACCCCAGGGTTCAGATATTTCATTATTGAAAAGTACACAAATAACCAGGGTTTGACTTTGTGATCAAATAGGTAAAGGGCCTCAACCGCATATTTCAATGGGAGCACCCTTAAACAAATGCATGCTATGTTAGTTCCTTTGGTCCCTCCTCTGAGCAATCTTGGAAGAGAGTAAGTGCACATTTTGTAGTGAGATGCACATTCTGTCCATGTGACTACATTGTATTAGGAGAAAGTATGCTTGGTGGTACAGTGGTACTGGAGGAGGATAATTCATTTTTTCCCTTTTTATGAGATACCTATCCAGAATCAACAACAAATTGCCTTCCTCTAATCCCTAGTTCTTGCCATGGAAGTCCTCTATAGGACATTCTCTAATTAGAATGTCAACCGTTTGGGCCTTCCATAATTCTAGAAGTGAGCGGCAAACTGGCCGCATTCCTGAACAGCAGACATTGTATTGTTTCAGTGCTTTCATTGGTAAAACCGCTTATTATTTACTCAAAAGCTTGCCCATGTCTCAAACTAGCTCTAGTTTTTTGTATTAGTATTTGTTTCATGAAGTAGAGATGGGCACAAACCACAGGTTCAGTGGTTCATATACCAGTGCGTCCTTTGGTGCTTTTCCAGCTCTACTTCCTCTGGTGGGCACATACTCAGAAGCAAAGCTTTGGGAAGGCATGGCTTGGAAGAGAGGGCACTGCCTCTGGGTGGGCACTCTTCAAAGGGGACAGGGCTGAGAAGTGCCCTGCTCTTCCAAAAGACAAATCGGTGGTTCGTGTCCATCTCTTGAGTCATTGAGTCTTTCGTGCCCATCTCTTGAACCCACTTCCTCCCCCCTCCAAATGGCATGCTAGGTCCAAGAGCATGCAACCAAAGGCTCTTTCCTCAGTCCCTTCACTCATCCCTTGCTTTCTGATATCCTGCCACACACATATATACACGTTTATGCTGAAAGCCACGTCATAAAGAATGGGTGGTGACAAGTGCACAGCTTTTACAGTCAGCTCATGTAAAAACCTAGATTTTTCCTCCCACCCTGCTTGTTCTGACATCTGTCTCTCTGTTTGGAGATCCAGGAGTAGACAGCAGTATTTTTGGCATTCCAGCCAGCACACCCCAGAACCTGGAAACCCAAAATGGCAAGGCAAGGCAAGGCAAAAAAAAATCTTGTCCTTCATTCTAGGCCTGGCTCTTCTGGAAAGATAAAGGCATTTCTGACAGTGATAGAGATGTGAAATAATAAGGATGGGATCTGGGGTAAAAGCTTAGGAATTCTGTCTTTAGGCGTGCATTTGAGATCTCATAAGAACATAAGAAGAGCCATGCTGGATCAGGCCAAAGGCCCATCTAGTCCAGCTTCCGGTATCTCACAGTGGCCCCACCAGATGCGTCTGGGAGCTCAGGAGATTAGATCTCAGTCTCCTGATACCACTCCCCTGCATCTGGCCCTTGAAGTACCCCGGTTTTAAGTCTGGAGATTACACTTCTCCCTCATGGTTTGTAACCTGTGATGGACTTTTCATCCAGGAATCTGTCCAATCCCCTTTTGAAGGCATCCAGGCCAGATGCCATCACCATATCCTGTGGCAGGGAGTTCAACAGACTAACAACACATTGGGTGAAATTTTTTTTCTTTTGTCTGTTCTTACTCTCCCAGCCCTCAATCTGAGTGTATGTCCCCTAGTTCTGGTATTTTTTGACAGGGAGAAGAGCGTTCCCCCTATCCACTTTACTCATGCCCTGCATTATTTTGAACATCTCAATCATATCCCCCTCAGGCGCCTTTTTTCCAGACTAAAGAGGCCCAAATGTTTTAGCCTTTCCTCATAAGGGAGGTGCCCCAGCCCAGTAATCATTTTAGTCACTCTCTTTTGCACCTTTTCCAGTTCCACTATGTCTTTCTTGTGATGCGGTGACCAGAATTGTACACAATACTCCAGGTGCGGCCTTACTATCATTTTGTATAATGGCATTATAATGTTGGCTGTTTTAGTTTCAATCCCCTTTTTGATAATCCCTAGCATGGAATGTTCCAATCTCATTGGAACATTCAACGGCATTTAAAATTGGTTTCCATTTTGTATGCTCCTCATAGCTCTAAAGCAGTACATTCTTGACACTAGAGATGGGCACGAAACGAACTGTTTTGTTTCCATTATTTGTTATTCGTTTCATTACATTACGAAATGAATAACAAAAATTGTTATGAAATTGGAACGAACCGAACAGAACCACGAAAATTAGGTTCATTACGTTTCGTTTTCGTTAATGGTGACACACAATGAAATGAGCTGTTTTTAAATGTTTAAAAGCGTCCTGAATATCTGTAAAAATCCAACAATAATTATTGATTCTGCCTGATAATACCTAACAGGAGGGTTGGGGTTCTTAAAACATGCATTTACTGTATATACTCGAGTATAAGCCTAGTTTTTTAGCCCTAATTTTGGGCTGAAAAAAGGGGTCCTCGGTTTATATGCGGGTCAATACTTTTAGCCACTGTGGCAAGTTTGGGTCAGTGGCTAAAAGTCATTTTAAACATTGTGCGCCACTTCTCCTGACCCCCCATGTTTAAAATGACTTTTTAAAAGGTCATTTTAAAACAATGTTTAAAATGACTTTTAGCCACCAACTGAAGCATTTGCCTCGGGGGCTAAAAGTCATTTTAAACATCACACACACACCCAGCTCACAAAGGAGGAGTTGCCAGGCCCTGCTGCATTTCCCACCCTAGGCTTATACTTGAGTCAATAAATTTTCCCAGGTTTTGGGGTTTAAATTAGGGGCCCTGGCTTATACTTGGGTCGACTTATACTCAAGTATATACGGTATGTCTTTTCTCAGATTGCTGTATTTTTTTCCTTTAAGGGGAGTTAGGGGACATCGACCCAAAATGGCTCCCAGATGCCCAATATTAATTTCTTGGGTATTGAAACGCCCTGAACATCCGTAAAAATGCAGTGATAATTATTTGAAATTATTACCTACCAGGGGGTTGGGGTCCTTAAAACGTTTGTTTTTGTCTTTCTCCCATCACGATGTATTTTTTCTTTTCCCTTTGACCCAAAATGGGTTCCAGCCATAAAATGGATGCAAGCCATGTGATGGGATCATGTAAATTCTTGGACAACTTCAACCAATAGCATGCCCAGGTTGCAGACTGGGCAGGTCTAGCAGCCACAGAGGGCATAAAAAGCTCTGGTAGCCCCCATCCTCCTTACAGTCTCCGGTGGGAGGGTAGGATTGCTGTCTCTGCAGCTCATTATTTTCACTTTAGGCCAGCCAGGCAGGTGTGTGTCTCTGTGTTCCTGTCGGCTGCAGCCTGTCTCGTAGGAGAGAGAAAGAAGAGATTTCTCTCTAGCTTCAGTCTTGCAGCCTCCCTGTGTGCGTGTGTGCATACCTCTTGGTGAGTACCCTCCCCTGCCCCACAGTGCAGTCACTCTGCAGCTGCCTTGCACCCTGGGCAACGCCCACCGCTGCCTTTGCAGCCTCCCTGCGTACCTATTCTATACTGTGTCTCTGCCAGCATCATTTTTTTTAGTGTTTCCCTCTGGTTTGGGGCGTTGGGGGACGCCCACGCACGGAAATGCTTTAAAAATCATGAAAAAAGCAGGTAAAACGAAAAATGAAAACAATTTTTTTTTCAAAAATTCATGAAAAATCAAAATGAACCGAAATGGACCCCCTCAACGAAAAGCGAAAAACCAAAACACCATTTTTTTGATTCGTGCCCATCTCTAGTTGACACCAGTCCTACTGAGGGAGGCACTAGCTCAGGGATACAACTGGATCTCCACCTGAATAGCAAACAGGAACTACTGATATGAGTGCCATATGTTTATACCATTGAAGTTTTATTTATGCTTTCTGTAGCTAAAATGACTGGGAAGGACTTTTCTGGGCATATCTATCCAGTACTAACCAATTGTTCCTTCCAGCTTTTGAAATTCAAAGAGAGCTGCACCTCTCTGCTGAGTGTTCTACCCGTCACTTTCAACAATTAGTAATGGTTTCTGCTGTTGATCTGTTTGGTTGGTTGCTATTATTTATGCAGCAACGAAAGCAGTACTCACAAGCCTACCATTTCAAGTAACTATGAGTGAAGAAATGTTCTTCCTACAAATTTCTTAGTGTGTGTAATTGAGAGTTTACATGCAAGTGATTGAGAAAGCGGTGTACTCTAGAGAACTTATATCTGTTGTCCTCTATGTATATCTGTATTTCTACTGCATAATAAAAATTAGAATTTTACCAGAAATGTAAAACTCTGCAACATATACACCTGGTGGACTGATATACATATATGATTTAAGTCTTCAGCTTGCTGCATCATAGGTTAGAAAACAGAAAAGGCTCATAAACTGCCTTGTTGGCCTTTACCAGCAGGGTAAAATGAATTACCATTGGATGCAAAGACAGAGATAGTTTGTGCTCTGACTACTGGTTATAGAATGAAACAGATAAGGCTAGTAGTTCTGTTACCATGACAACAGCAAATGACACAGCTTTTTCATTCTCTCTCTCTCTCTCTCTCTCTCTCTCTCTCTCTGTGTGTGTGTGTGTGTGTGTGTGTGTGTGTGTACAAGTAGAATTACTTCACTAATTTTGATTCCCCCTCCCCCAGTATTTGAATTTTGTGAAGAAGAATCTTGTTTTTTAAAAGAAACAATAACAGAAGTAACAAGACTTTGTGGTTGTTCTGGTAGATAAGAACAAACCTGCCATCAGCCATATTTGAACAAGATGCCTCACACAAAGCTCTACAGAGCTTTCCAGAGAAACTAGTATTTTTTTGGTCTGTGCTGGGTCTAGAGAAACTATGGTCCTCCAGATATTGTTGGACTTTGGCTCTTATCAGCCACAGCCAACCGAGGGATGATGGGAGTTGCAATCCAACAGCATCAGGGGGACCATGTGCTTCGTATTCTTGCTCTGGTAATGTTATTTTATCCTAAAACAGCTCTGGGGTTCAGTTGTCGATCACAACTCAGGCTATGTCAAATTTGTCCTGGCTGATTTAAGTTTGGCAAAATACATGTGGAGAGGCGGCACTCTTTAGCAGCAAAACAGACTAGCAGATGACAGCTGCTACCGCACTTCCTTGGGCAGCCGCTTTTTATTTTGCATCACCTTATCTCCTCCTGCAGTCACGTGGTCGCTACAGCGGTTCAGCAGTCCACACTTCAGTGGTTGCTTAGCAATCGGCTTCCCCGTTCGCACTTGGGTGAACCGCTTTAAACTATGACAGGGAAACAGTAGAAATGGGAGGAAACTGAAAAAAGGTGGCGTAGTATGTCTGCAAATACAACCAAATCGCTTTAAAAGGGGGTGCAGGAACTGATTTAAAAAAACACCACCCCCAGTGGTCATCGCAAGGAAAACCAGCACAGCGGTCAAAATGGGCATGGCTAAGGGGGCTCTTCAGAAAAAGCGATTTGAAAAGCGGACAGTGATTTTTAAGGTGATTTGTCTTTAAGGAAAAGGTGTTTCATATCTAAAGTGTGGTAGCGGTCGAAGATGGTTCCAGCCTGCTATCTGCCTGTGTATGTTCTGCCAAACATCTCTTCTATTCCCAACTCCCTGTGTAGTCATATAATTCCTCTTCTGCAGGAAAGAAGCTGTGGGGAGACGCTCTTTGAGCCCAGGTCTTCCTAGGCTTAGCCTAGCACTCAACTCCTGCACCAGACTTCAGCTTCAGATTGTGACACCAAAAAAATGTTGGAGCCCAGTGTCATGTGTCGTTGGACACTTGTGGCATGTCTCTGGCTGTATACTTTGCCCAAACAACACTTTCTGGGAGGTTGTTTGTGAATGCAACATATTTATGAAGGAAAGAGGGCACATGGGAAAAAAATCCAACACACACAAATGCTGTCCTTTGCTTTGTTCCTGCTGAGCTAATCTTTTGTTGAGATAAGCCCTTTGTCTCTTTCCAGATTCCACTGACAGCTGGAATTAGTGCTCACTAAGGTTCCTTCTTCTTTTATCTTTCACCTGGCTGAGAATGCTGAGGCAAAGGGAAAGAGATTTAGGCAACTACTGTAATTAGTATGAATGATGTGCATCTGTTTTCATGCAGACTCACCTGGCTAATTTTAAGGAAACCATCCATCTACATGAAGTATTTACCTAAATAGCCCTCTGCTGATGTTCTGCTGCGGCAAGACATATTTATAGGGAGTTTTGCTCTGAAGTGCGGATTTCTTTCAGAATGAAATAATGCAATTCCTTTTCTGTTAGGAGAAGCGGTATTTGTTTATTATTACATCAAAAGTACACCATTTATCAACTGCTTATTTGCAGTCAGATAACAAACATTACATCTTCATTTTCCTTTAGTGCTGAATGGAGCTAACAATCTTAGCTTTTAGCTTCAACCTGATGCAGTCTGCAAAAACAAGGAACTGATAATTTACATTGTGACCTATAGCTACCTACATCTACACATCCGTTAGGCAGCATCAGTGATGGGTGCTATCCTGGACTTAGAGAATCCTTTATTCTGAAGGACTTCCAAACACGAGTCTCTGAAAACTTGCAACTCTAGATTGATTGATTGATTGATTGATTGATTGATTGATTGATTGATTGATTGATTGATTGATTGATTGATTTGCATACTGCACCATCTAGCTACAAGGCTATTCTGGGCAGTTTACAGTATGCGTCATAAGAGAAACATAAACAATATACAATAAAAACTAAAACAGAAAACAAAATAAACATAACTAACTCAACCATAATATCAAGGAACTGCATTCAGAGTAAAAGTCAGCAAGACAGAATTGAACAGATTAAAAGTCAGTGAATCAAGGAATAATTGACTAGAGTTTAAGCCGAGGGCGTTTTTTTCAGCCAAAAACAAGGGCTGAAAAACTCGGCTTATACTTGAGTATATACGGCAAATACATCTTATATGCTGTGAACTAACCAAAGGGCTCTGTCAGCTTACGGGCCTCCCTTGGAGTTGGGACCCACAAATCACCTGCCGGAGAAGACTGAGTGATGCGGGCAGAATTCTGTGGCAGGAGCCAATTTGACAAATACCAAGGTCCCAAACTGTTCAGGGCTTTGTATGTCAATGTTAAAGCCTTTAAGCCAATGTAACGGATCAGCAGCCAGTGCCGTGCAGCCAGATTAGGGATGATATGTTGGTATCGCCTCAACCCTGTGACCAATCTGGCTGCAGAATTCTGCACTAGCTGGAGCCTCCGCATTAACTTCCAAGGCAGCCCCACATAAAGAGCACTACCGTAGTCTAATCTCTAGCCTAATGAAATCTTTATCAATTTCAGTCCAAATCTACTGTTATTTGCTCTTTAAATTATTACCATTTAGAATACTCTTTGCAGTGATGTCAAATGGATGCATGACCTATTTTCAAAAGGGTCTTCCCAGTTGTATATTCTGAAACTGAAATGTCTTACTTTTCAAACAAGACTTAATAAACTTGATTTCTATTAAGGCTGCACTTCTGTATAGATATGAAGGTAAACTGTACTGAATTTGGTTGAACTGCTGAATAAATTTGCATAGGATTGCACTGCATGCATGTAGTGACAGGCCCTTTCATTAGTCAGTGTGATGCAGCCATTTTATATTGGAGGGGACAGTGGTAATACCCTGCCAATAACAACTTTTTCCTGTGAAACTGAACCAGTATATAGCTTTACTCTATGGAGACAAACATTTTTGCAGTCAAAGTGAAGTATGCCACCCCATCTCGAGTCCTGAGATCAGATCCAACTTGGGGCTGCACTTGGCTTATGCACATTGGATGTGAGTAGGCAGGGCTCACTACCTCATCTATTGCTTCAGACACCAAAATGTTTTGATTCAGCTCTGCATAAACATGGTTGGTTGTACCATTTTGGATTAAGATGCAAGTTCATTCACACATTCCAGCTATCCCTGTTGTAAGTAGAACCTGTCTCCTAATTTTGAGACTTTGGAAATGCAAATTTTATGCTCTTTCCTAATTTTGGGTCAATGCCATTTTTGTAGCTTTGAAGCCTCTGGTGGCATTATTTCTGAGATCTGCAATGATTTATAATATTTTGTGAAATTTCTTGATATTGCCCCCAAAGCCCCAATGACTACGGGGACCACTAAAGTGGGTTTCATTCACAATCACAAGATATATGTTTTTATTGCCAGGTCTCTGTATTTTGTTAGGTTTTTTTTTATTCTTTAGCTTCAGCTCTGGCATCCGCTGGAATTGCAAGGTCAGTAATCCAGAAATGTCTTCATTCCATTCCTACTGTGTGTGGTGTGTTAAGTGCAAAGTGTCAATCAATTGGATTTGGAAATCCCACAAAATTGTGACTTCATCATTTACTGACGCCTTATCTACCTTTTGGGTTTTTGGAGATTGGCAAGTTTTATATTTGCAAAATGTTCAGTGCCCTAATTTTGTAATCTGTTTGTTTAATCTTTGGACATTCATAGATTAACTGTGACCCGGTTTTATCTTTTCCTTGGCAGAGTCAACATTTGTTGTTAGCACTAATTCCTTGAATCTTCATTTTCATCACATTCTAGAGGATTTATAGGCCTCTCTCGGTGTGGCGACTCAAAGTGAGAAGGCTTGTGATGTTCTAGTGGGCTGGGCCAAAGTTGATTTTTGGTTAATAGGCTCTGCCAGATACTCTGGTCCCAAGCCATGGGGTGTGTGTGTGTGAAAATCAAAACCAGTACCTTGAACTTTATCTGGGAGGCAACGGGTAGCCAATGCAAGTGAGCCAGAATTGGGGTGATGTGATCCTACCTGCTCATACCAACCACCAATCTGGCTGCCACATTCTGCACCCGCTGCAGTCGCCAAACAATGGCCAAGGAAAGCCCCATGTAGAGAGTATTACAGTAGTCTATCCTTAGTGATAAGCTAAGAGCCTTTTCACACGACCCCTAAGATCCACTGGCCACTTAAATTCGGACCAGAGATCTTAGGGGCTTGTCACTCTTCCTGTGTCCCCACCCCTCCGCACTTCCTTGCTCCTGTCTGCGTGAGGGGAGGGAGAAAAAAAGGAAGAAAAGAATGTGGCTCACCTCCGTTCTGCCTCTCGCTCTTGCCGCAGCAACATTCCAGTCTCTTAAGTAGCTCTTAAAGGGGCGGGAGCCAAAAAAACAACAAACTGAAGCGAGGAGAGCCCCGCACTCACTATTGTTACACCGCATCAAGGAATTTTCACCTCCAGAGAGCAGGTACTTGAAAGGTGCGCTGGGACGCGCTAAAGTGGGTGTGGTCGCACTTAATTTCCTGTAAACTCCGGAGCTGGTGGGGAAACATTTTTAAGCTCGGAGCTGGGAGCCATTTGCCCCGGAGTTTAGGGGTCGTGTATAAACGCCCTAAATTAGTATTTCTTTGTTACCTTTTAAAAAGGCCAATAAGCAAACCTTGAATTGTTTTAGAAATCTGGGGGATGGGTAGGTTTAGAGCAGAGGGTTTGAAGAGGGTATGGAGAAGTGTCAGCCAAATCACCACCTCAACTCTCTCCCTTTAGCACTTTCTTTTGGCACTATATCGACAACTGGAGGAGGAGACCAGAAAAATAAAGCTGTTAGCGGTGCTGCCCTAAGCTGAGCTCAGATTTTGCTTTCTCTATCCAGGGCCTAGTAAATCTTGCTGCCTCATTCAGGCAACAGTTCCTACTCCCCCCTCCCACTTCCATGGTGCCTCCTGAAACAGAATTGCTTCCCCCCACTCCCCATTTGCAGGCCTTGCTTGCTTTAAAGGGCCCAGGACTCCATCTTCCTGTTTTACAGAGCCATTTTATGGCCCATAACTTTTTATTGCTTGGGTCCTAGTCTTACCTTTTTATAGTGCATTTGTGACTCCTGTTGCCTTTGATTAGATCTGCTTTTATTGGTTTTAGTAATTTTAGACAATATATAATTGCATTATAGGTTTTCAGTGTTTTGTATTACCCCAGGCACCTTCAGGCATGAAGATGAGTCATAACAAACACTTCTAAGCCAGAACAATTGGGCTGTCAGATCTCTTTTAGATATCTTCCTCCCACTTGCTTGTCACCTCTACATTTTTAAAGAGCAGGTAGCAATCGGATTTTGTTTCTGCTTACTTATTTTTGAATCTGGTGGGGCTCAGAAGGCAAATTAACACCTATCCAATTTGCAACTGAATCACACCATCAAGAGTGCATGGCAGATTAAAGAAAAAGTGGAATGTTCATATTCTACCAGTCCTTAGAAGTCTGATGCAGCTAAGAAGAAAAAGAAGGTAAATATTTAGATTTAATATGTCTGTGAAGATTCTCAGTCATCCAGGTGAGTTTATCTGGAAGTTGAGTCATGGCTACCGGAGTTCTTTTTTGAGAGATAGAAACGTTTCGCTGTTCATCCAGCTGGATGAACAGCAAAATGTTTCTATCTCTCACAAAAGAAGTCCAGTAGCCATGACTCAACTACCAGATTTAGATTTTAAAAAATCCTTAAATTTCTGCTGCAGCAGAAACATGAAACACGCCAACAGCCGTTTAAAACCATGGGATCAGATATGAAAGACAGTAAAACGATTGGTAAGAAGACAAGGAAAACCACAATTTTTTTCTTAAAAGATAGCTTTTTCACACTGTAGTAGTAGCAGTTCACCACAGAGCCACTCAAGTAACTCTGAGAAGGAACATGTCAATCTAATGTCAAGTGCTAGCATGAATATTGTTTAAAAACATGGGTATGGCCACCCTTTTCTCCTTCCATTCAGATGTGAATTGGAGGCTGGCTCACGGATACAACAGAATTAATAGATAAAGCTGTTTCTTTGACCCAAATCTAGCATCATGTTGAGTACTAACACTTTCCTGCTCCATTGATTCCATTCCAGACCCTAGCTTTAGAGACACTTGTAACTTTCCAGAGCTGGTTTTAGGGTCTTTGGAACAATTGGGGGGGGGGGAGAGGAAGAGGAGAAATTGTTTCCTACCTGCTCTGTCAGGAAAACCACCCTAGATTAATACTAGAAATGGGCACGAAATGCTAAAATAGTGTTTCTTTTCATTTTTCGTTTCGTTCCATTTCATTTCCTTCGTTTTTTACAAAAAAATTAAAAATTCATTTCATTTTTTGTTTTGTTTTGTTTTTCATTTTTAAACAAGATCTCTCTCTCTCTCTCTCTCTCTCGGTGTGTGTGTGTGTGTGTGTGTGTGTGTGTGTGTGTGTGTGTGTGTTGCGGTACTTGTGCAGCTTCCCCCCACATGGAGGGGAAGCAATCGTGCGCAGGGAAACTGTGGGCTTTTTGCACTGTTTTTTCCCTGTCCGAAGCCCCGCGCACCAGCTGATCGGTGCTAGGGCAGGGGGAAAAAAAAGGTTTAAAAGCCTGCGGTCTTTTAAAACTTTTTCCCTCACTGAGCACCAATCGAGCTGGTGTGTGGGGCTTGCGGGGGGGGGGGGAGTTTTAAAAGCCCATTGTTTCCCTGAGCTGGACCAATTTCAGAGGGCTTCTGCTAATCTGTCATTGGCTGGACCCTTTTAAAATGGCCCAGTCACCTCCTGGGGATCTCCCTGGTGCCAACTGCACCATTTTTAAAGGGGTAGGGCCAATGACAGCTTGGCAGAAGCCTTCTGAAAATGGTCGGGTGGGCAGTTTGGGGCAATTGTGCTGCCCATCCAACCATTTTAAACTTAAAAAAAACTTTAAACTAAAAAAAGTTTTTAAAGCCCGCCCTTTCCCCTACCCCCAACCACAAACAAAAGCGCCAATCCATTTTGGGGTTCTTGATCTGACAAGATTTATTAAAAATCCAGCCAACTGAGTGTGCTCATCATTAGGAGCAACAGATAAACTGTTTTGGATGTGGCCTTTGCTGAATCCAGAATGAAACCCGGCTCCCAGAGTGCCTCTATATCCTCTGTTCTTCCAAGGGAGAGGAAAAACAATTTATATTTTATTAGTGTCTGCTTGCTGCATTGTGCTGTTAACCTGTGTTTAGGCTAGCCTGAGGCAATAAAGGGGCTTATTGGTCTTTACCACACAACATAATGTTTGGCATGTTCATTCTATCTTCCATGAAGCCAATATTTTTCTTTGCCCCAATTATCATGTCAGTTGAACACAATGTTGTGGAATCATTCTGAAGATGTTTCCCATGGCTTAAGAGACCAGGACTCAGAGCAATGGTTTCAAACTACAGGAGAAGAGATTCCATCTGAACACAAGGAAGAACTTCCTGATGGTTAGAGTTGTTTGGCAGTGGAATATGCTGCCATGGAGGGTGGTGGAGTCTCCTTCTTTGGAGGTTTTTAAGCAGAGGGTGGAGGCCATCTGTCAGTGGTTTTTGATGGGGGTTCCTGCATGGCAGGATAGCCCTTGAGGTCTCTTCCAACTCTATGATTCTATGATTTTTTGAGAATATAAATAAGGATGATTTGGAAGACAGACTTCCTATATTTAAATCGTTTATTTCAAAACAGTTCAAAAAGGCAATCCATGGGTTCTGTAACAAGAATAGGATGGCAAAATTTTAATATCCTCAGGTTTACACAAAGTCTACTACATTTCCACAGACCAATATCCAAGTCTGGTGGTATCATATGAAATAAACTTGATGGATTGACCCAGAAGTTCACTTAGCTCCGAACGTTGTTCATCAGCCAAAGGCTTCTGGGAAGTTTGCACACAGAGTGTAAAGGCAGAAGAACTTCTCTATAGTTATCTCAATCTTCTCATGTTTTTCATGTGTTTGAGCCTGGAAGTTGCACACAGCTGCCACTGTTTATTATCCCAGTCCATGTTCTATGAATTCTCACCACAAGGTCATGACAGCAAATTCCATAATTTAAGTAGCACGGTGTACAAAACTGTTTCTTTTTGTCTATTCTGCATCTCTTTTTATCTTCAGACCATTCTGAGCTTTAGTCTGACAGGTAGGGGTTTCTCTGTCTGATTTTTAAGTTTATAAACCTCTATCACATGCCCTCTTCCGCCAACTCCCCCCCCATATCTTAAATCCAAATATTGTAATCTTTCATTAATTTTTTTGGAAGGTAGTTCGACCACAGGTCATTTTCATGAATATTTTCTCATCATTTTCTTCCTCTGTGTTAATCCTTTTTTGAGATAGGGTGATCATAGTTGTAATTCTCTAGTGTTGCTTTATGCCAAATGTGCAGAAGGGCATGAGGATGCCATCACTTTTCTTCTATATCTTTTCCCTAGTAGTCCTTAGGATGGAATTGGACTTTTTCCAAACTGTTGCGCAGGCCGTCAAAACCTCCACAACGGTAAGATCTCTGTTTAGATAATTGCCACCCAAGTGGAAAGATGACTGTCACCTACAGCTTCTGCTATGTTACTAACCACCATAGTGCACTCTTAAACAAGTTTACCCTGAAACTTGTTACTCCACACACACATGCGTGCTAGTTGTGTCCGACTCTAGGGGCAGTGCTCATCTTCGTATTCAAGCCAAAAGAACCAGTGTTGTGCAAGTCCATGGCCATGTGGCCGGCATGGCTGCAAGGAAACAGGGTTTTACCTTACCGCCTTTTACAGCGGTACCTATTTATCTACTTGCATTTACATGCTTTCGAACTGCTAGGTTGGCAGGAGCTGGGGTTATCAGTGGGAGCGCGCTCTGCTATGTGGCACCCGGGATTCAAACCACCGAGCTTCCAACTTTGCAGCCGACAGTTTTCAGAAGCCTTAGTCCACTGAGCCACCACATAGTTGTACACAAAACTAACACAGGAGCATTTTTTTCATCTATGACATTAAGAACATACCTGAGGTACTGTTGTTTCCGTTTCTTATGATTACCAATGTGGTTTGGAAAGCAAAGAGGCTTGAGTGAAGACATTCCATCAATATACAGTTTGATTTGTATCAGGAAATGTTAAAATCCCCCACCAAAACTAAACACCAAAACCAAATAGTGTAACTGTGGGGACAGGGCCAGATTCAAATGTCTTAACTTTTAGCATTCATATCATCTGAGAATTTTCCATCAGGGCTAGATCCACTGAGGTTGAGGAGAAAAAGTAGCCTCTAACAAGTCCACAGGCATCTACAGATGGTTAAGAACCTCCAAAAAACATTTTCAGGTTAAAAAGCCAATTTGGAGACATCATCTTTTAAAGCTACAACTCCTCAAATCTCAGTAGTCATGGTTGTGGTGTTTACCTGTATGTTGAATAATGCATGAGAAGTGTCTGTGCTGATTGGTGGGTTTGTGCACCAATGAGATAATCTGGGCAGCAGCACTGCTCAGCATTGTTTTGGCAGATAGGGTCCTACACCTTCTGAAGTCCAGATAAGGACAGATAGGGCTGGACAGGGGCTGACAGAAAAACCTACACTTGGAGATAGGGCTAAAAGACAGAGTCTGGTATTGTCTAAGAGAAAGACGGGACTAAAGAAGAGATAGGATTGTTAGAGTGTCTGTGAAGAAAATCAATTGTTTCAGAGTTAGTAAACTTAGGAACTGGGTATGCATGTATTCAATTTTATTAGAAATCAATAATCTCTTCTTGTTTATACTCCAGCATGTTACCATTGATGATTTTGATTCAACTTTGTAATCAATAAACTTCTTTTATTGTTCCAGAATCTAAAACTGAACCCCAGGGACAAATTGATCAGCTTTGATGTAGTGTCCCTCTTCAACAAAGTACAAATAAAGGACACTTTAACTCTCATCCAACAGATCTTCCCAGAAGACATTAAGGGCGTATTCCAATATTGCCTAATGACCAGCTACTTCCAGTGGGAGTATGACTTCTATGAAGAGATAGATGGAGTTGCCTCAGCCCGGTAATAGCAAACGTTTACATGGAACATTTTGAAAAACAAGCTCTGCGTGCAGCACCCTTTGCATCCACAGTCTGGTTCTGATACGTGGATGACACATTTGTAATTTGGATCCATGTTAAAAATAAACTGGAAGAATTTCTAAACTACCATAACAATATCCATCCAAATATACAATTCACCATGGAAAAAGAAATACAGGGGTCATATGCAAACTGGATCTCCAATTAAGACAAAAGGTCTATGGACCCCCCCCCCCACTGGTACCTACATAAAAATTCGAACCACCACCCACGACAAAAAAGAGGCATAATCAAAACTCTTGTAGATCATGCAAACTGCCAGGACCCTGCCTGTCGCAGAACCTGACTCTGAGGGGTTAAATGGTGAAGAGCTGCTGGAGGAGCCTTGCAGCTCAAATCAGCAGGCAGCTGGGTCTGATGATTCAGCTGAACATATCTCCTCCTCCTAGAAGGGCCATGAGCAGGATTCTGCAAAGACGTGCTACCAGGAGAGCTAGGGAAAGGGTCTTTGATGCTAGACAGGAATCAGGTCCGGAAGCCCTGAGTACTAGCAGAAGCCTTTCCAGAAGTAAGGGTGTGTTCCCTGTTTTGGGATAAAGCTGGCAAGCTCACCTTGAGCTCTCTGTGGGAGCAACGCGTCATTTGAACTTGCAGCCACGTTCCTGTCTGTGACCTTGGCTCTGTTTCCTGAGTTCGGACCGGCTTCCTGGACAATGGCTTGATCTGTTCCCTTGGGTTTGGCATCTGGTTTCCGTGAGATATTCTGGTTTTGACTTGGACTGGTAATTGCTGGGAGTTGGATTCTGTTATTTATCTGGCACTTGATTGTTAGCAAAGGACTTGAACTTGCCTGGTTTTCCACTAAAGATCTTGGCAAAGAACTGAACTCTGTTTGTGTGTGTGCTCTGTGTGCAGGGCTTGACACAAACTGAAATGGTGAAGCTGAATTCCTCAACACTGAACTCAGCCACCTGAATTAGGCCCTACAAGCAAATGATTATTCCAAGAATGAAATCAAGCCATCAAACCGAAAAACAACACCAAACTGAAGAAGAAAAAAAGCCTCCAACAAACAAAGTATTTCTGCCATACACAAAAGAAGTCATGGACTGCATGGACAAAGTGTTGAAAAAACACAACCTACAAACAGTACTTAGACTCACCACAAAAATACAACAGATGCTACAGTCAGCAAAGGACAAAAGGAACCCACTCGCCACTGCAGGAGTATACTGGATACCTTGTAGTTGTGGCCAGGTATATATTGGGACCACAATGCACAGCATCCAGACCAGAATCAAAGAAGATGAACGACAATGCAGACTAAAATAACAAGAAAAATCATGAGTAGCTGAATACACCCTGAAACAAACTGGACAGGGAATCCTCTTCCAGGACATAGAGGTACTGGACAACACTACCAATCACTATGTCAGACTACACAGGGAAGCCACTGAAATCCACAAAGATAAGCACAGTTTTAATAAACAAAGAAGTTTCAGAGAGGGTAGCCGTGTTAGTCTTTTCAAGAATTTCAGGCAAAATTCAAAGAAAAACAAAACAAAACAAAACAAAAGACACAAACATGTAGCACCTTAAAGAGTAACTTTCATATTTTAATGTGACGTTTCGTGCACATGTGGACTTCTTCAGACATATATAGCAGCAGAATGAAGTGTAAGATATAATATGAGCTGAGATATGCATTTCATAGCAGATATTCATGCGTCGTGGATGAAATGTATATCTCAGCTCATATTATATCTTACACCTCAATCTGCTGCTATATATGTCTGAAGAAGTGCACGAAATGTCACATTAAAATATGAAAGTTAGTCTTTAAGGTGCCACATGTTTGTGTCTTTTGTTTTGTTTTTCTTTGAATTTTGCCTGAAATTCATAAAAAAAAGACAGTCTGAAAATCAAGAAAGCCTGGCTTCCAGTACTAAAAAAACTGCAGAGTGCAAAAGGTCAAAGCTTAATGATTCCCTACCCAGCCACAATCAAAAGTGATCAGTTCACAGAATAGAACAGCTAACGACACCCATCTAGGATCATTGCTAACCCTGTTTGCATTGAAACTTCTTAAGGTCTTCATCACATTACAATGACTAACACCTATTTTCCTGCATAGGACAAGTTTCCTCAACTTTAAAAACCCCAGTCTCACTCACTTTATAACCCAGAGCACAGAGAGAACTCTTAGTTCCCTGAGCTCCTTGAGCTCTGAAGACGCCAGCCACAGAGTCTGGCCAAATGTCAGAAAGAGAAACTTCCAGAACATGGCCAAACAGCCTGAAAAATTCACAACTATCTTTTATTTTTATTCAACGTAAAAGCAGTCTGAAGGCTTTAATTTACTAGAGAAGCAAGTTGGTGGCAGCGATAAAGGAAAATCAGAAGTGGTGTTTGTCATTAGCCCGTGAAATGGCTGAGGGCAAGCACATTAACACTACAATGGTGTCTGGGGAATTCTGATAGTCCAAAGAAATAACTTTCTCAGGCTCTGGTTAAACCCATAGATTAATGCAAAGATCTATGGAGGAAGGAATGCAGTACATCCCTTCCTCCAGAGAATTTCACTTCTCCCCAGAAATCCTGACAACAGACAGATTTTCCCTTGCTGCAAGAAATAGGTATGAAATCAGTGGGGATTTGGGGATTGTGCTGGGAGTGTAAATTGCTAGAGTTGGAAATAGTAACATCCCCCTCCCTCCAGTCATGTCTTCACAATATGAGCACCTGTTACCTAGATGGACAATCTGTTCCTATCCTACTAAAAGCTAGAACATCTAAGGATCTGACAATACTGCAGAAGAATTATAATAATGTATTTATTTATTTATACTATTTATTTAGTGTTATTTATAGGCTGCTTTTCTCCCTGTGAGGGGGCTCTAGATAAGAATACTCTTTAATAAGGATAGTTTAGCTGGAGGTTGAGTCATGGCAACTGGACTTCTTTTCTTTAGAGACTGAAACGTTCCACTGCTCATCCAAACAGCTTCATCAGTCTGAGGAAAGGTAGTCACTAGTCTTCCATTTTATAGTTCACTTTGATCTCATGTCACCCGGGTCTGAAATAGGCTCATAAGATGAACAATGCCCTGAGTAGGCTCATTAGCTGGACAACAGTCTCAATGGGCCATTAGGTGAACAATGGCCTAAGGTGCTGAAACCCATAAAGTATGGGTTGTTAGCTATGGCCTTGGTGGTGGAGGCGTGAAGAATTTTTGATTTGTCTGGGTATTGATGAAATCAGTGCCTGATAAGTGGCAGATATATTGTGCCTGAGGCCCCACCCACCTCTGTTGAGAGAGGGGTTTTTAATTCATGTATTAGTTTAGATATTCTTGTTGAAAAATCACATGTGCTCTTCAAGTAATTTCCTCCAACTTTGATTGCAAAGTTTATTTTCCTCTTATAAATCAATTAACTAGAACCCAAATGAAAGTAAAATGTAATTGATAGGATGAACAGCTTGCATAACCTGGGAATACAATATTAAGATCCCCCCCCCAAATAATTTCGTCCTTCACAAATCTGCGCAACCAGAATCTGACATTAAATGAATCCAGACTCCATCTGCAGTTGAATTCTCTCAACACCATGTTTTTGTACTGAGCACTCAATATGGATGAAAAATGCACCTTGTCAGCCTATGCCAGATGTCAATATGAGATTAAAAGAACATTAATGAAGCACTGAGAAGCCAAAGAAATTCTTAGGTCCCAATTTTAAAAATATTTTACGTGAAAGGGATAAAATGTGAAAAAGTAAAAGCTGTTCTGTTAAGATCTAAGATTAAATTAGGCTGAAAAGCTGAGGGAATGGGGTGTGAGGGGGAAGTAGGAAGTGGCGTGCTTCAAATTGTGCAGCTGTTCTTAAAATGTGCATCTTAACTGCATGCACATGTTACAGCTGTTTACTTGTGAACCTTTGTGGATCTGGACAGCAACAGTGATGGATCACTGAAATCGAGGGTTTTAGGAGTGGTGCATGTTACCCACAGCTTTCCTCCTACTTGTTGAAGCATTTATTCTTCACAACTGTAAATAACATTTTACTCCCCTTATAGTCAGTTCTCCAAGGCACACAAAAACCACATGACGCAAATATGTCCATGCTTCTTCTCCTCCCTGTAGCAAATGAACCATGATTATTAAATATATATACAGTGGTAACTCTACTTTACGAGTGGCTCTACTTAGGAGCAATTTGACTTAAGAGCAGAAAACTGTTGGTGTTTTAACTGCTGTCTTACAAATTTTAGATGCTGTCTGCTCTACTTACATTTTTTTCAAATTTTTCTATTTTTTTTTAAATTTTTAGATATGGCTGCTCTACTTATGAGTTGTTTCATTTCATTCCGTTTTGTCCCCCCCGCTTCCCACTTTCCTTTCGTTCCATTACATATGAATTTTTACAAAAAATTGTACGAAATGAAATAATAACAAAATGTTTTGTTCCTCTGGGGGCTTGTACTACCCCCTCCTCCTCCTCTTTCTGGGCTCTTGCAGCAGCGGAGGGCCCTGGCCAGCCTGCTCAGCAGGCTGGCGGGGCTCCAGCTATGGCAAGGGCAGTGGCAGGGCTTCGCACCACCCTAGCTTGCGCTTCCTGGCCGGTTTCCTCACTGAGGCCTCCTTGCAAGGGCTCATCAGCGACAGCTGCTGTTCCATGTGCTTGCCTCCCCACCTCAAAACTCTAAGACTGGGAGTAGTTCATTAGTTCATCAGCCGGGGACTCTGCCATCCCCGGCAAGCGACTACAACAAATGTTTATTGATCTATTGATCACAAAAGCACACACAGACAAGCAAAGCAGTAATTACATAACCAGTTGCTCCATAGACTGTATCTCTTTGAGTATCTTAAGTCCAGTATCAGTTATAATTTTTATCATTGCAACATTTACACCACAAAAGCTATTTCCAAAAGGAACACAATCTTCTACCCCTTGCACCCTGTAGAATACAGAAATGTACATGCTACATATTCACCAATTCCAGTACTAAATTGACAGAATCTTTGGTGTTAGGTTGTACCTTGAAACTACCCTTCAATTAGCACTGAGGACATAGCATTAATCTTTGCTAAGAAGATCCTCCTATCAATTTCTGAAATACAGCGAACATCTTTTATTTTTATTTTTATTTTTATTTTTTATTTTTGCTATGGAAGGGTCTGTTACAACAGCATAGGGCAGGGGTGTCAAAACTTTTTGCAATGAGGGCCAGATTTGGTGAGGTGAAAATGTGTGTGGGCCAACAATTCAGCCTGAAGGGGGAAGAAAGGGTGTGGCATCTGCAACAGACGCAAATGCTCCAGTTTCCAGGTGCCCATTGGCCCAGTGGCTATTGCACGGCCCAGGAATTGGCCCACATGCACCCAAGACACACCACTGCTTGCATATGCTGCCCTTCTTGCAAGGAGGTGGGGAAGATGTTGCAGCAATGGAGCCAGGATCGGGTAGGCAGGACGGGTGGCTGAGGTGATGGAAGGACGCTGGGAGGGCAGGCAAACCATAAAACTGAAAGCTGACATCCCTAGCCAGCACGGGGAAAGACTGGCCGGTGGGAATGAGTGAAAGGCTGAGCCGGCAGAGAGAAGAGGCTGAAGGCCACTCAAAATTTTAAATTGGGCTGCATTTGGCCCCCGGGCCGGACTTTGGACATGCCTGGCATAGGGTATATCTTCAGGCAAGACTTGTTAGCAAACTTAAACCTATCTCTGGGTTAAGAACTGGTCCTGATACACATTTGGGAGCACTCAAGATATAGTTCAGAAATTAAGAATGAAGTACTGGCAAATTAAAAAGAGGCAGTAGCTTCACTGTTCATATAGTGTAGTTTCATGCTCAGTAAAGTTTAATGAAATCGGCCAGCATACAGGTATATGGACAGGGTACCTTTATGTGAGGGAAGTTTTGGAGGTCATAGTTTGTGCAGTGGTTTTAATTTCAGTCTTGGCCTATTTTCCCTCTGTAAACTAGGGGTAGAGAACCATTGTCTGTGTAGACATTTTGGCTTACAACTCCTATGAGTCTCACCTAGCATGGCTCATTTTAAGATGTCGTGGCAGCTGAAGGCCAGAGCTCCTAGAGAGCCTAAATTCTTCCACCTCTGATATGAAACTGTATGTTCAGTCCAGCTTGAGAACTGCTATTGTCAGATAGAGTCTTGAACTCTGATTGTAAAATTATAGTGAATTCTCACTTCTCAAGACCTCCTCTGCAAGGATGAGGAATAGAGATGGGCACAAAACGAACAATTTTTTTGTTTCTGTTTTCGTTTTTCCATTTCGTTATGCAATGAAACGACAAATGAATTTTGTCTCTAAAATGAAATGAAACGATCAGAAACACCAGAAATTTTGTCGTCCGTTTCGTTTTCATTACGGCAATACACTGAACTGTTTTAAATGCTAAAAAAATCACAAAAATTGAAGTAAATGGTAACGAAATGAACAAAAATGAAAATGATTTTTTTTGCAAAAATTCACGAAAAACGGAAACAAACCGAAATGGACCCCCTAAACCAGTGGTCCCCAACCCCCGGTCCGCGGACCGGTGCCGGTCCGTGGACTGGTCGGCACCGGGCCGCCTGGGGAGGCCGGGGAGGCTCCTCCCCTTTTCCTCTGCCGCCCTCCTCCTCCTCCTTTTCTCTCCCGCGGGCAGCCGGTGGAGGAGGAAGGCTAGAGGAGCGCAGGAGGAGCCGCCGCCGCCGCCTTTGCCTTTCTCCTCTGCCCGCCGGCGGCGGTGGCACATCCTCCTCCTCCTCCGCCCTCCTCTTCCTCACCCTCCACCAGCAGCAGCAGCAGCAGCCACGGCGGCGGCGGTGCGTCCTCCTCCTCCGCCCTCTTCCTCCTCGCCCTCCACTAGCAGCAGAAGCAGCAGCAGGAACCCCGTTTGGCCCGCTTGCCCTGGGGGCCGGGTGCGCGGGGGCCGGCAGGGAGGAGGGGGTGCGCGCGGGAGGCGCTGGCGAGCCCCCCCACGCACGCGCACCGCCGCCGCAGCGTGGGGGGCCCCTCAGTTGGAAGAGGAGGTGGGTTCCCCTCCTCCTCCTCCTCCCCTGGGGGGCGTGCCCTTTGGCCCCTCCCTGTGGCCGCGCTCCAGGGCGGAGCCCCCCGCTGCCGCCGGACCACGCCTGTGTTGGGGACGGGCGGGGGGGCGTCGCGTGCCGGCCCGGGTGTTTTCGCCGCCGCGACCCCCCCGCAGTCCCCCCGCCCTGCCCCCGTGACCCCGCGGCAGGAGGAGGAGGAGGAGGCGCTACCGCCAGTCCCCAGCGGCTGCCTCGCCGCCTCCCCGGGAGAGTTTCGCACCTGGCCGGAGCTCGGGCTCCCTGCCCAGCAGCAGGTGAGAGAGGCGGCGGCGGCGGCGGGAGGCGCTCGGGCTCCCCTTCTCGGCCTGGAGACCTGGCGGGAGGGGGGCAAGTCTTGGTGGCGGGGGAGCGTGCGTGGGGTGGGGCGGGGGCTCCAGAAGCTGTGTGTGTGTGTGTGTGTGTGTGTGTGTGTGTGTGTGTGCGCGCGCGTGCGCGCCACCCCCCCAATGACCTCCCTCCCCTCCCCCTCCCGCTCGCCCGCCCGCCCAAAGGCCGCTGCCGGTGGCGGTGGCGACGGCTGGCCGCCGCGGCTGCCGAGAGGAGGAGGAGGCAGGGGCCCGCCTGCCCAGGAGCCCCGGGCTCCCCCCCGCCCGTGCGCGGGGGGGAGCGGCAAGCCTGACGCCCCCAGTCAGCGAGCGCCGCCGCCGCTCCCGTGGCCCCCCACAAGGCACACACTCCAAGTCCCCCCGCACCCCCTCCTCCCCCTCCTCCTTCCCCCCATCCCCCGCCCCCGGGCCACGGAAAAATCATCAAATATTTTCCGGTCCGTGGGGTCAAAAAGGTTGGGGAGCACTGCCCTAAACGACAAACGACAAACGAAACGCCATTTTTTGATTCTTGCCCATCTCTAATGAGGAATCCCAAAATTATGCTTGACACTACACAGGATGTAAGGTATTTTGTGGTGCTCTCAATAACAGCTTTGAACAACAACAACGATCCTTTTTTTTGTACAAATGAAGCAAAATGGTGCAAATACTGCTTTTATGGAAATAAGTCAACTTGTGCAAAAAGACAATGACTCCAATTAGTGGGTTGGATGGACTTTTAACAATTAGAAGCATGGAAAGGATTGTTTGTGTCTTTTGAAACAACCAACCATTGTTTCTGTTTTTTTCTCATATTCTCTCTAGGCTGTAACCCACGGTCTTTAAAATCCAGATCTAATTTACCAATAAACCAGCTCCCAAAATTGTGCCCTCACAGTCAGGTTTTTTTTTTTAAAAAAGGAAATGCCCACTTAACCAGATTTCAGTGAGTTTTTCAATAATCAAGGAGAAAGGTGGGAAATTTTGGCCTGGTTCAAAATGTGCATTTTTACAAGAGGCAGAAAACCCACTTGTTGGTTTACCGGTTATGTGGGTTGGCAACATTCTATCTTGCTTTTCCCTCCAACTTCTGTCTCTCCGATATTTTGCTCGGGAGACTGCCAGCCAAGTTGGGGCGAGGAGGAGGAGGAGAAGGAGGAAGGTGAGGCTCACTTGCAGAACAAAGATGAAAAGGACAAGTGGCCTCTTCTGAGGCCAACCGGTGGCAGCTAGGGGCTCCCAGCAAGTACGTGGTTCAGCCCCTGCAGCAGACTACCCTTTCCTAAGGCACCGGGTCGAAATCCTCACCAGTCGGGGACTCCGTTGCTGTGCAAGGGGAGGGTGTGTGTGCGCACACACACATGGGGAAAGAAGAGGGAACTCTCTTCTTGGTGAAGGAACGAAAGGAAATTCTGAGGCTGGTGAGCGAACGAGCGACTGGCAAGCAGCCTGTAGCGGTGAAAGCCAGGCATTGGTGGGCTTCCCCTCGAGGGCCATCAGTGAGGAAGCCCCTCGCTGGTGGCTGCCTCAGGCGAGGCTGAGGAGGTCTCAGCATCAGCGGTGGCACCAGGTAGAGAGTCGGCATGGGAGCAAAGGGCAGGGCTGGTATCTCTCTCTCTCTCTCACACACACCATTGTGAATGTGCATGCGTGCGCGCATGCACACACACATGCACATGCACACACGCACACACACACACACATGCACATTTTTGAATGCCCACCCTGTTTCTCGATGGCAGCAGCCTTGTTCCCCTGCCTCCAGAAGTCCCCTCGGAGCTTCTAGATGCGAGTTAATGACATGGGGCCATATAAAATGTGGTTACTTTAACCACATCCATGGGAACTCAGGAACCACATTTTTAGTCACATGATGACTTCAGAAAGAAACACAGCTTTTATTTCTAACTGCTTCTTTCACTCGTGTGATAGGTCTCTCTCTCTCTCTCTCTCTCTCTCTCTCTCTCTCTCTCTCGGCATTAAGGCCAACTCAGGGGTAAAAACACCATAGGCAGCTCTGACCCACTTCCAAGGTGTAGAGTCATGTTTTGCCACAACAAATAGGTTTAGATTCACAGAGCCCTTTGGACATTAAATTCCTTTTTTTTTTGTCATCAAAGTCACACAATGAAACACATGCACATGAAATAGTCTACTTGAAGTAACAATTTTGGCATGGAATAATTTTGAAATTAGCCAAGGACTGAAAATATTACGTAATTTACTTACTTACTTACTTACTTACTTACTTACTTACTTACTTACTTAC
>JAHTLZ010002994.1:25397-56908 GCA_023846285.1 Phrynocephalus versicolor
CTTGTATTGGAGTTACAGCAATGGCACTCCCCGTCCCTTTTATTGGAAATATTGTTAGCTTTTTCTTAGCTGAAAGTTGTTAAATGGCAAGAGGAGGTGATGCAACTGGCTCTTCTTAATGTGCAGAGGTATTTCTGTTTGCTTAACTTAATTTATTCAAGGCGTCAAGAGCCAGGGACAGCACTGTGTGCAAGACCTTTCCTGGCTCAGCAGCATGCCTGTCCTTAAATGCTACTGCTCTTGGGTGTGACCTTTGCAGCTCCTTGTTCCATTTCAAGTTTATTACTCTGTGCTATCCCTTGCCTTCTAACACAGCCTGCAAAAGTTTATTAGACCTTTTTTTTTTCACTTTTCCTGTAAGTAACTCTCCACATTCTTTGTGCCCACAGCAATATTTTCTCTGTCTCACGGCAGAAAGCCATGCAGTTCCTGTGGGATACTCTCAGAGGAGCAATTTATTGGCTCCTACAAGTGGAAATAACAGCGCTGAAGCTAAATGAGTTGATGCCACGGGTGTGATAACAGCTCAGCAGGCCGTGGAAATGTTTTATAAGCCTGAACAGTATCTTGTGGACATAGCCTCCGTCAAGATTAGTCTTGTCAGGTCTCCCTGGGGATCAAGATATGGCGATGCAGAGATATAACAACATGGTCTTTATAAGAGGAGCAGAGACAAATATTGGAGAGTCAGAAAATTTAGTGGAAGAGGTCCCCTTAATTGACATTTCTGGGTGTGGTTGTGCTACGTGGTAACACTACCACCTCCTAATATTTAAGATTTTAATTAAAAATTCTTAATAGTGAAGTGTTATAAAATGACAAATCAGTTTTACATATATTTTCCAGATATGGAGCAGTTATGTAGAGCCAATCATAGCAACTAATGGATATAAATAAAGGTTTTATAAATTACCCTAGCCAATCAATTAATGAAAGACAATGAGAAACCTTGTAGCAGAGCCGTTCACCAGGATTACCAAACCTTGTTTTGGTGGTGCTAGTATAGATGCAAATTTGAAAACAGAGTGTTTTTCAAAGACCCTAAGATGCTGTTTCCATCTGCAAGTGGACATTTTCCACAGGGTGCAATTTTGTGAGGTGTGTAGGGGTCACATTTAACTAAGAGTGTACCTACACTGCCCAGTTATAGCAGTTTGAACCCATTGTAACTGTTGTAGTGCTGCCCTTTGGAATGCTGGGCACTGTAGTTGTCACTCTCTGCTATACGTCAGATGGAGGGAACCAGGACTCTTCTTGTGATAGAATACTAAGTGCCCCGCCCCCCACACAAATACAAGTCCCTGAATCCAACAGGTTGGGGGTGTGGACCTTAAAACAGCAGCAAACTGCAATGTGTTGGTTTTACTGTTTAGTACAGATAAATCCTCAGAACTGTTTTTTTTTTTTGGAGGCACTTGATGCTCCAAAACAAAGTAATAAACAACTTAGCATCAGAAAAATTAAATAAGGAAAATCATTTATTATATTTGCACAGTGTGGTAGAGTTCTAAAGCTGTAACAGCTAAGGGTCTAGTAGGCACATTGTGGTTGTTGTTGTTGGCATCAAGTCAATCCTATGAATGAGCACTGCTGCCCTCTTGTAAACTCACAACTGTGGCTTCCTTTAGAAAGTCAATCCATTTCATATTTGGTCTTCCTCTTTTTCTTCCTTTCTCAACCATATTCAGTTAGCATTATTGTCTCTTCCAGAAAATCCTGCCTTCTCAGGATGTGCCCAAAGTAGGACTGACTCCGCTTCAACATTTTTACATCCAGAGATAATTCAGGTCTGATTTACTTGAGGGTCTGCATATCGGCCAACCTCTGCTCCAGCATCACATTTCAAATAACCACCACCCCGCCAGATTTTTTTACTGACCAATACAATCATGTAGATGATCCTGGTCTTGTCTTTAGTGACACATCCTTGCACTTCATGATCTTTTATAATTCCTCAGTTTCTTCCCTTCAGTGTCTCAGACTTCTTGTGATTTCTTGGCTGAAATCTCCATTCGGATTGTTGACTGAACCAAGATATACAACATCTTTAACTATTTCAGTGTCTTCATTGTCACCCTTACAGTGTGTAGCTTGTCAGTAGTCATTTGTCTTCTTAATGTTTGGCTGCAGTCCTGTTTTGAAATTTTGTTCATTCATTTTCATCAAATAACTGCATACCTTAAATAACTGGTGTTTTTTCCAACAGTTTTCACTTCTCCTTCATCTGATTCTAATCTGTTTTCTGCATGATACATTCTGCATTCAGACTGAAGAGATAAGAGAGATAAATGCACCCTCATCTGATACCTTTGTCTATGGGATACCACTCTGTCTCTCCATATTCTGTCCTAACAGTAGCATCTTGTCCACAGGCAGGTTACACATCAGGACAATCAAGTACTGAGGCACAATCATTTCTTTCAGAACAATCCTAAGCTTCTTATGATTCACACAGTGAAAAGCATTGCTGTAATCTATAAAGTACAGACCTACATTCATCTGACATTCTTTGACACTCTCTGGTACCTAGCTTATATGATCTCAAGGGCCTCTTTCTTTTCTCATCTGTTATTTACAATTTAAAGTTTTTCTTCCATCATCCGTTTCCCCCCTTACCTTTTATCACCAGAATGATTAAATTGCAACTAGAGTAGGTACATTGAATCAATGGAATTTATGGATGAGTTGTCCCCTGCTTCAATAAGCCTACTCTAGCATGACATTACTACACAAAGCTACATGATTTCACCCCTGAAACAAATCTGTTAAGTGACACAACAGTTCTGTTTTGTTATGCATTCACGTTGTTCTGTCAGATAGCAACATTTGTATATTGTCTGTTATAGGCAGCCCATAGCTTGAGTTTCCGGGGGGGGGGGATCTGAAAACTTGAGACGTACTTGAATCACAAGAAAACTGTCCTGTCTGCTTTTTCCACACAGGAGCCTTGAGGCACTCTGGTTAAACTGCTGTACTATAGCTAAAACTGTGCTCATGACCTGGGGTTCAATTCCAGGTAGCCAGCTCAAGGTTTACTTAGCCTTCCATCCTTCTGAGTTAGGCAAAATGAGTACCCAGCTTGTGGGTGGGGGCAATGTGTGGCCTACGTAATTACTTGTAAACCACTCAGAGACTGCTTTAAGCACTATGGGATGGCCTATAATGCAAACCATCCTGGTATCAGATGTATGTGTGGAAGGTCAAACTAGAGGTGCCAACAGAGGCCCTGCATGTTTAAACATGGCAAAAAGGGATGAGGGCTGAAGGCATAATATTAGCAGCAAAAAGTGCCCACAGTGTGCAGAATACCTCCAGATAACTTTTCTGCAGCTTCTCTATTTAATCATTTTCCCATTCAGCTGGAAATTATATTATCTGGATAATAAAATAAAATAAAATAAAACAAAAAAACTGAAAGTGAAAGAAACTCTGCAGATATGAGCGATGGGAGAGGAAATAAACTTCTGGCCTTTTCCTTTTAGACATGAACCACATTCCCTGTTTCTTAGCTGTTGGTCTGGCCTGGAGGCCAAAGGCTACAGCTGGAGTTACCTGGGAAGCGGGTTTTTTTTTTAAAAGAAAAAGCAACCTGAAGCTCCACACTGCATGCAATATTAAGGAACCACATCTCTTCTCCTAGTCAGTGAGCCTGATTATATTGTATATTATGCAGAGTGATCAGTAATTTGCATAATTATATACTCCCCTCGAAACAGTAAACATTGCTTTTGACTTCACTAATGCAAAAGGAAACATTCATGTGCTCCTCTGATTTGACTTTCTAATTTTCCTGGGGCCTGCTCAAACTTACATAGGTCACACAAAACCATTAAAGGCATTCATATCACAGACAAATGGAATATTATCATGACTGGGTATCCTGACACCAGATTTAAGGTTTAAAAAAGTCAAAAGATTATGTTATGGCCTTGGGGGAAGAGCTGCTGCAGTGCAGGTGCTCCCCTAGAGACAACTGTGGTTGTTTCAGGGTAGTTGGCAGGTTGGTTACTGGCAAATTAACAAGTCTGCCAGTGCTGCAGTCTATGGAAGCCTCTGCTGCAGTTTTCTATAAACGCCAACAGGGCAACGCAGGTCCGCACCTGAACATGAAGATTAAAATCATGAATAACAAATCACTACACAATTTTAACACTGAACATGAAGAAATTGAAATAGTTAAGGTATTTTGTACACATCTTGGTTCAATCATGAAGGAGCCAAGAAATCAGAAGAAGAGAGTCAAGTGTAAGGATGTGCCACTGGAAGTGATTATGGCACATAACAACAACAACAAACCATCAAGCTCCGATTCATAGATGCTTCCTACTCATAGAAAATGACTGCAGAAAGGGAAAGGAAGGTGGTGGAGGTACATGAATTGCAGCACTAGATCCACACACTACCTCTAGTCAGTCAGTCAGGTTTTTATTGCGGTATAAAACCATAAAAATCATTAAAATCATTAAAACATGGTAGCAAAATTGTAAAGTTACATAAACAGTGTGGATATAACGATATACATAAAAATATTAAAACACAAAACGAAACTAAACCAGTAAAAGAAAGTAGAGAATTTTCTAGCCCGCCATCTTAGAATGGAATTTAATCAGGTATAAGCAAAATTTGGCTATTTGTTTGGTAATAAAAGAATTTTCATCACTTAAAAGTCTTTCCAGACCCATCTCGTTTGGGTCTACTGTAAGTCTCTCTAAGCATGGGTGAATGAATCTCTTTCTATAAGGGTTGTGAAGAGGGCAACAAAAAAACATATGCACCATAGATTCCACCTCCCTTTGGGAGCAAATGCAGCGTCTATCTTCATAGGGAATTTTCTTATATCTCCCTTCTAGAACCATTGAAGGAATAACTGAGCAGCGGGCTAAAGTAAAGGCTCTCCGGTAAGCAGGCTCTTCCAGCTGTAAGAGATAGTTGGCCATTCTCATAACATATCTGGTCTCCATGGGAGCCCTAAACAAAGGGGATTGTGCTATATCTCGTTGGCGCTCAATGTCTTGGATCCTTTGTTTAATAAGTGCTTTGGCCTGCATAGTACTCTGAACCAATAGGTCATCTATTGAGAGCCCCATAGATTCTAATTTTCTTTTTAAAGTTTGTATCCACCTAGGTTGGAAAGGGTCTTGGTTTATTAAAGGGAGAAGGCCTTTTTGGTCTGAGAAGCTCTTAAGCCACTGACAAACAGAGGCAATAAGTATTCTAGCTTCTAGTTTCATTTGACCCAATTCTAATCGTATCAAAGCATTGGAAACACCTGGAGGGACTTGTAAGATAGAGCGGAAGAACTTAGATTGTACCTTCTCTAACACAGCCAGATCAGCCAGAGATATTCCTGTATAGGTGCCATATAGGAGCTGAGCTACGACTTTATGTTGGTAGAGCCTTAATGCTGCTGGAACAAAGAGACCTCCCTTTGTTCGGAAGAATCTCACAATAGCATTAGCAGACTGCTCAGCCTTCTCAGCTCTCCAATTACAGTGTGCATTGTTGGCCCCTGATTCTTGCACTATCACCCCCAGATAGGTGAATTTATGCACTTGCTCAACTTTCTTCTTTTTTATTAGCCAAGATCTTATTTTTGGCCGTCTGCCGAAGGCCATCACTTTTGTTTTATCACAATTAATAATCAAGTGTTCTTTATCACAGTAAGCTGAGAAGCTATCCAAGGCCCTTTGGAGACCTACTGGAGACCTTGATAGAATAACAGTATCATCAGCATAAATCAGTATTGGGAGGTGCCGTGAAGCAAGCTTTGGTGGGTGAAATTTTAAGTTACTCATGTGCTTCACCATATTGCTTATATAATAGATGAACAATGTGGGGGCCAACAGGCAGCCTTGCCTGACTCCCTTGGAGGTTTGGATAGAATTTGTTAGTAAGCCTTGAGGGTTACATCTTACTTTAAGGTATGTTTCCTGATGGAGGGCTTGGATAAGGTAAAGAAGTCTTTTATCAATGCTAGAAGAGCCTAGTTTTTGCCATAACCTCTGCCTTGAGATAGAATCAAAGGCGGCCTTCAGATCTATAAATGCAGCATATAGGGAGATTGGGCCTTTAGAGGCATATTTTTCAATTAATTGTTGGAGTATTAAACAGTGCTCCATTGTTGCTCTTCCTCCTCTAAAGCCTGCTTGTTCTACTGGAATGCATTCTTCTTGCTCAAGCCATAATTCTAGTTTTTCTAAGAGATGTCTTGTGTATAGCTTACTAATGATGTTTAGAAGGCTGATGGGTCTGTAGTTCGCTGGGTCTTTCTTGTCACCTTTCTTATAAATTGGAACCACAATAGCCATCCCCCATTGCTTGGGAATCCGGCCAGTTTGGTCTATAAATGTGAATAATTCTGCTAGATAATGTGCCCACCAATCAGCATTTTCTTTGAGGACTTCAGGTGGAATTCCATCCGATCCTGGCGCCTTTCCTATTTTTAGACGGCCAATATGGTCTTTTATCTCTCTTGGGCTGACTGGGGACCATATAGGCAAATTCCTTAGGTCTCCTATAGGAGTGCCTTGCACAGAATCATCATAGAGATTTTGAAAAAAAGTGGCCCATTTATTTGCTGGAACATGCATATCTAGTGGCGATGAATTCTTCGCCCTTCCAGCATTAATAAGTTTCCAAAACTGAGCTGAGTTCTTTTGTTTGGCTGACTGGATTAGCTCCTCCCATAAGTTCCTTACATACTCTTTTTTCTTCCTCTGAATGGTGGTTTTATATAATTTCTTTTGAGCTAGCAGCTGAAGATGTATTTCAGGTCTTTCCTCCAGACCTTTGTTCAGGGACAGATGGTACAAGGTGTTAAGCTCTTTTTTAACTTGTACACATTCATGGTCGAACCAAGGTTTTGTGTTCCTATAAGCAGAGTATACTTTGTTCTCTGAAGGAACAGTCAAAACGGCGTTTACTTCCTGGGTCAAAGCCTGGAAGTTTACAAGAGGGTCTTGCTCTGGACTTAAGTTACTAAAGAGCAAGAGATGATATTGCAATTTCTCTGGAGTTAGTATTTCTTTTACTTTGGTACTACGGGTGCTAGACCATTTTAACCTTTTTCCGATAAGTTCTAGCTGTGGTGTATACTGGTCCTCTGGTTGTGTTGGATTCCGAGGAAGAGACACTTTTAGGCTTAGTGGTAGATGATCCCCTTCCAAGAATGGCAGAATTTTAAAAGTTTTAATCCTAGGTAGTAATACATTGCAGACAAGCATATAATCAACAGAACTAGCCCTCTTACCTGCCATAAAAGTATATTCACCTGGGCAGTCCCCATAGAATGCCCCATTAAGAATATGAAGCTCCCTCCTACGTGATAACTTAGCAAGGCATGCACCTGCATAGTTCGCCTTTGGGTCTTTAGATGTGCGTGTAGAGAGGAGTCCATATGATTCCCCATATAGATCTTCTAAGACCAGATTATATTTCTTTGCTAGAAATATATCATTTGATCCAACTCGGGCATTAAAATCACCTGCCAACAAGATTTCTGCTTCGGGACACCCAGCTAACAGATCTGATATATAATTATCTAAGGCTGACCAGTTTTCTTCAATAGAGGATTTCTTTGTTCTAGGTGGAAGATAGGCATTTATTATAAGAAGGCTGCCATTCACCCAGCTCATCAGTACGGCCATTGCCAGGTGGGCTAAGGGAGGTTTCAAAACACATTTTACCTTTAAGGTAGTTGAAACAAATATAACCAGCCCACCCATTAATCTTCCCGGACCTTTCCCAGCAGATGCCTCTAAGTTAAAGGAATAATAGCCATTCAGAAGAGGCGTTTCTGCTGTCCATGTTTCCTGCAGTAGGATAATGTCATATATTTTCTTCATGAAAGGAACATCCATATATGAGTGGAGGCAACGTTGCCATCCAGCTACATTCCAAGAGAGAATTTCAAATGTATTATCATCTGCCCTCATATGTTGTCTCAGTGACAGATTATTGTTTGAATCACTTTGGGGGAACAAAATGTGGTCATAATGAGAGGAAGCTTGGCTCATCTGGTGATTTAGATCCCTCTGCTTATGAGTTGAGGGAGAGGTAAAAGGTACTGGGGTTGAGCCAAGCTCACAATTGGAAAAATTTAAAAGTTCAGCTTTGCACATGGAAAAATTATTATCCCCAAGTCAGTATCCCTGGGACCAGCCCCCATTATCCTTTACATAATGTCTCTGCCACCAATAAGGAGAAGTTTCAGTAATTTGGTTGTTGAAGGTGTCCAAGCTTCTCTGAGTTTTGTTCCAGCTTGTGTGTTTGGGTTTACTCCACACATTCTTCTTCCTTCTAGGATTTGGGACAGTGGGTCTAGGTCTGATCAAAACTGGGATAGGCTTACTCATATAGATGTCCGGCTTTGTAGGTTCTTGGGAGGCTCCTATCGATTCAAAATTCTTCCTTAATGCAGACTGTTGTTGTTGATCATTTTCCTGTAAGTCTTGCTCCTTTGGGTGATTACCTTCCTCTTGCTTCTGGGCATGGCTGGCAGGTAAAGGCATCTCTTCTACTGCTGTCCCCGACACTGGCGAGTGTCCCCCCTGTCTTCCTTTTAGCTTTAACTTCTTATGCTGTGAGCTGGATTTACCCTGTTTGGATCTCTTAGAACGATCTCTGGTCTCTAGCCGTTTGAATAAAGGTTTAAAGTCCATCCTCCTGTTCCCCTTGGCGTAATGGTTGCTATCTATTTTGCTTCTGCATTTCTCCATTGTTGGCAGGGGTAGCTTCTTTTGTGAGGAGAGATCTTTCTTCTTGTCTTTTGTTCTTAGCCCTCCATCATGCATCTCCACAGTTCTTTTTGTGGGACCCTTTACCTCAGTGAGGGTGGGGCTGGTATAACTGGCAGCATCCCCTTCCGTGTCAACAATGGGTGGGATCAGGGGAGGTGATCTGGTTTGCATGATAGTTGATGGACCAGTACACAAAAGCAGCTCTTCCATATTTAACCCTGTGATTTTGTTGATAGTTTCAGGGGATAAGTTGTAAAATTCCACTTCGTCTGTTGGAGGCAGGTGGTCAACAACATTCTCCTTTTGCCCTGTACTCTGGGTCATCAATTCAGGTGATTTTTTGGCTTCTAGCAAGCATCCAAGCATAGTCACAATAAGCTCTTTAATGTCCTTTAGTAGATCTCTAATTTCATCAACAGATTTCTGGTTTAATGAAGAGTCATTGTCCCTAGTACAGGAGGGCGTGTTTAGGTTTGTAAATGATGCAGCGGTGTCTTTTTGCAAATTGTTGACCACAATATTCTCAATTGGACCCACAGGGGAGTATAACGTTTCTATTGTCCTTAGTTCACCAAAGTCAGCATTTAAATTATTTTCTAAATAGCTGCAATCCAGGATTTGATAGTCCTTCATAACACTTTCTGGTAAGTCTATTGACTGTGTTCCATACATCCCAGAAGGGGTCACTCTGCTTTGGTCCACCCTAGTTGTAGCAGGTTCCCCTCTTTTGAGATAATCAGTTATAGTGGTTTGCTTCATCTTGCTTGTTATTCTGCTGTAATCTTTAGCAGCCATAAGAGGCTTGTTCTTCCTCATAGATTGCATATGACACCTGAGCAGGGGGGAGGGAGGTGTAACAGGTCCCAGGCTACTCGCCCTGACTTGTAGGGGAGTGAACAAATGCTCTCCACTGCTGGTTTCTCTAAGGTCCGAGATAGGTGTAATGGCTATTGACATGGTCCTCTGAAGCTGGGATAATACTGGAGTGGGGAGGGAGACATCCAGAACTTCCTCCTCTTCACTGGGTGCAGAGGTTATCATTCTGACTACTTTGGTGTCTCCACAACTCTCTCCCCTCTCGGCTATCCTGCTGAAACAGCTGGCCCTAACCTCAGGGTGGAAGCCTCTGTCTCACAGAGCTTTAAATTAGTCACTGCCAAACAGCTAATTCTATAACTTTTAGACAGTACCTTGAGCTTCCAGCTTTCTCTCTCACTCGTGCAGCACTTCCCGGTCTCTTCTGCGAAAAAAGCAGCTGCGGTAGTAGAAGGCTGCGGAAATTAGCAGGAGCAGGAGCAGTTAATGGCAAACCGGGTCTCGAGAGATAAAACTCCTCCAGACATTCCAATGTCCAAACACTCTTAGCCTTGGGTGAGAGATAACTTCTTGGCAAGATCTTAGGTTGACGAAAAACTAAATAAGGAAAACTGTGCAAGCAGTAGATATCTTAAAAGGGAGAGACAGGCAATGCTCCAGGCTCAAAACGCTGCCAGTCACCCACACTACCTCTACAATACCTTGAAAGGAAGGTGTTTCTGTTGGGAAAGAGGTAACAATCATCAATTGCCATCAAGTCAGTTCTGACTTACGGTGACCCTTTTCAGGGTTTTCTAGTGATAAGATCAAAAATGTGCTTTAAAATTGGTATTGGTGGTTTTCTTTGTAAGTTGCCAATACAGCAATATAAATTGCCAATGCACCATTGGTGGTTCATCAAAATTGCCACGCTGAGTTAGTTATATAGCAAAAGGTTTATTAAAGACAGACAGAGATAAAACAGAACACATACAGTACAGAGATAGGTTAGTAGACATCTTAGCTTAATGATCCAAGGCATAGCACAGGCCCTGATGGCCCTGCTGTCCTGGACAAAGGAGTAATGGCTTCTGATGGTTTTTATACTCTTTTGCATGGTGTACTGACGTATTTCATTCGTCTCTACACGTGCCTACATGTGCTTTCATGTGCTTGTTCATCAGCTCATGTTCTTGGCTTATAGCCTATTTGGCTGTCAAGGCCTAGAATGACTTGACCCTATTTTCCTAGTTCAAAGCTGGTTCCTTGTTCCTGGCTAGCCGCCATATGTTGCTCTCGACATTTCGGTACCATAAGATAGTGTCAACATGGGCCATCTTGTCTCCTACTTCCTAACCACAAAATATTTGCTGAGACTGGTGCCCACGCACTGCAATATATTGTGCGAAGTCCCAGCTGTTTTGCCAGGTTTGCTGGGTCAATTTGACCTTGTACCCTGTCAGCACATTTGGGTCTGCTTATAATATATTTTGATTTTGAGACATGTTCATCCGTCCCTATCACTAGGTAGATGGTATTCAGAGGTGGTTCACCATTTCCTTTGTTGTCTGAGGGCAAATTGTGGGGCTGTGAAGCTTGCCAAAGCCTCACAGAGTCACAGTGGGGAATCAAAGTCCTGACCATTGGCTTTGCAGCCAAATACCTAACCCACAGCTATATGCTCTGTGACAGAAAAATCAATTCAATGTTCCATTTAAAATTAATTAGAATGGTAGGCTCCTTCTATTGCACCTTTTTGACATGGTTTTCCCTTTGCTGTATCCTTTTTGAGAGTCCCTATACCATTTTCTCAGTAGCATTCAATGGGAAATCAAAGAAACAGACAGGCCTGTAATCTGTATGCTTATGATAGTGCTTTTGCTCTTGAAAATCCATAGCTAACCAGAAATATATTTCATTGTTCCTGGATACTTGGGTAGAATACTGAGTGACTGAGTGACTGGAGTAACAATTCTTTAGCACTGTACAAGACAGCTGAGGAACATTTACAGATGGAGCATCGTACCATCTTCTAAAATCAAAGGGAAACCAATGCACAAAGCAGGGGTGGTCTAAACAAATCTGTGACTGCATCTTTTTTAAAAGGGTGCTGAACTGGCGTAAATATGTATCAGCCCCCTTTTTTGTTTAAAAAATGATTGGGGCACATTATTCAAAACACAGGTTCAATTGCTTATAGTGAGAAGCAGTCAAGGTATAACGCTTAGCATGCAGTACAGCAAACTCTGTTTCCCTGGTGATGAACCATCAGCGCTTGGTCATCAGTGGTGCACAAAGAAAGAATGAATAACTTTATTGTCATTGTACTTCTTTACAATAAAATTAAATGCCACCCTCAGTGCACATTATAAAATACAAAAAAACATAAAAACACGTAAAATATATCCTTCACATTCTAGTCACCATTGCATAGCCTCTGTTGCCACATTAATGGCCTAGATGCTCTAAGCACATCCGATCTCACCTAATTCCGAAGCTAAGCAGGGTTGGCCCTGGTTAGTACTTGGATGGGATTCCTCCAGGGAATACCAGGTGCTGTAGGTGCCTGGAGTAGGAACTGGCAAGCCACTCCAGTATTCCTGCCAAGAAAACTCCATGGACGAGGTCACTACTGTAACAACGCAACACACACACACACACAGAAGTAGTTAATATACATTAATATTGCACTACACAGAATAATTCAATATGGTTACCGCTCTAGGATAAAAGCTATTTTTCAATCTGTTTGTCCTTGTTTTTATTGTTCTATACCATCTGCCAGATGATAATAATTGAAAAAAGGAATGTCTCGGATGTGATGGGTCTTTGAGAATGTTTTGAGCTCTCTTAAAGCAGGAGGAGCGGTAGAGCTCTTCCAAAGAAGGGAGAGGGCAACCAGTAATCCTCTGGGCAATAATAACCCTCTGGAGCACTTTGCTATCTGCTACTGTACAATTGGCAAGCCATACACAGGCGCAATAGCTTAGAATACTTGTTATAGTGCAGCGGTAGAAGGTCACCAGCAGTTTTTCATTGAGTTGTTTCCTAAGAAATCTCAGGTAATATAATCTTTGCTGGGCCCTCTTAACCAATGCTGCAAGATGAGTGCCCCAGGTCAGATCCTCCTTAGTGATAACCCCCGGAAACTTAAAAATGGCCACCTGCTCCACTTAGTCTCCATTGATAACCAGAGGCTGAATGTCTGATCTAGTCCTTCTGTAGTCCACTATGAGCTCCTTGGTTTTATTGATGCTAAGGGCTGAATAATTGTCTTTGCAATAAGCCCCACAGCTATTATAAAGGATAACTATTGGTGAAGCGTCATCCCTCATTGTGGGGTGGTGGTCATGGCCTGAAGCATGTCTTGTCCCCCCTGACCCTTGCAGGAACTGGCTAGCTTGGAGAAGTCTCTGACCTCAACCCATACATTTGCCACCGGTGGACTTCAAAACTGAGTCTGTACTAGACATGAGCACGACTTGGCGAAATTCTCGTTTCCGTTTCCGTTCTTCGTTTCTGTTACGTAACGGAAACGGTAACGACAATTAAGCCGTCAGAACTCGAACTCGAACCGATAAACGATAAATTGGGTCTGATTTGTTATTGTCGTTCATGGCATCGCGCGGCGATCGCGCGATGCCAAGCGGCACAGAAAAAAAGTTTTAAAAATTAAAAAAAACCCAGATTCCCGGCCAAAAAAGCAGGCGAAAATATGCCTGTCTGAGGGCACCTACCAGAGGGGTGGTTTCTGGGGGGGGGGATCCCCGGATTCCCCCCCTCTCCTGTCCTGGGCTGCTCTGGTACCAGGCTGGGGGGGCGGGCATCCTCGTCGTCTCCATTTGCCACGTGGTGCAGGGGGATCCAAAATGGCGACTGCAATATTTATTTTGAAATCATGGTCCAAAAACCCACCAAAGCACCACAGAAACATGCGAAAATTAGCTATTTTAAATGCTTGAATTTTTACAGTAGCAGCAGTGGGTTTTTCTTGCAATAAAACATCTCCATTGATTTTATTTTATTTTATTTTATTTTATTTTTTTACACCTGCGCATGCGCAATGATGGGCTGGCCATGGGATGGGACCATGCAAATTTTTGGAGCCATTCCACCAATCACATGGCCAGGTTTTGCTGAGACTTCTGGATGTGCCAGAGAGGGCATAAAAAGCCCACCAACCCTAAGCCTTACCCTAAGCCTAAGCCTAACCCTAACCCATACGCCAGTACAATGTGTTCTTAGTGGGCCAGAGGCACCCAGAGGTGCAGCCCACTAACCCACCCTAACCTTAACCGTTACCCTAAGCCTAGCCCTTACCCCCTAACCCCATGCTCTGGGAAGCCAAATCGCGCTAAATTGCGGTGGAAACGACAAACAACAAACGACACGATGAAATGACAAATTTTTGAAAAATTTCGCGACAAACGGAAACGACCCGAAACAGACCCGTCCCGACAAATGACAACTCGAAAAATAATTTTTTTCTGGTCGTGCCCATCTCTAGTCTGTACCTATGCTGGGCTTTCAAGGTAGGTGGCAGAGGGAGAAGGACCAGGTGGGGAAGTGGCCACACTTATTTCAGTAGGTGGTATTAAAGAGACCTAGAGGAGGATACTGGAAGGGAAGAGAGTGGAGGGGAGAACTGGAGAAAGCCACTAAGTGTCTTGAGCCCTTGAGCCATTTCCTTAGGCTTTTGCAGAAGAACAATGTGAAACAACAATTGATGACCTCCTTCTACCAGTCTATAATAGAAAGTGTCCTTATGTACTGCATTACAGTCTGGTATGTTGGTTTGACAGCCGCGGACAGAAAGACTTTACAGAGGGTAGTGAACACAGCACAAAACATCATGGACTGTCCCCTGAGTCCACTGGATGACATCGCCAGGGACCGCTGTCTTAGGAGAGCAAGGAAAATCATCAGGGATGACTCACATGCCGGTCAGCACTTCTTTACTCTCCTACGCTCGGGTAGGAGATATAGAAGTATAGCAAGCCGTACCAACAGGCTAAAAAACAGTTTTTATCTATGGGCTGTTCGACTGTTAAACGGGATGTGACAACTCGTGATAGACTCGTGGGGCTGGCGAGTTGTGCAGCAAGCACACAGTGTGAAATCAGATTGAATGGCTTTTTAGTGGGATGGTGTTGGGGGGAGGGAGGGAGCTCAGCCAATTTCATTGTACACTGATTGTACAATGACAATAAAGGTTTATTATTATTATTATTATTATTATTATTATTATTATTATTATTATTATTATTATTATTATTATTATTATTATTATTATTATTATTATTATTATTATTATTATTATTATTATTGAGGTGGCTTCCTACCAAAGTAGAAAGCCACCTCAAGACACTTATTGGCTTTCTACTTTGGCAACATCCCTGAATGTCATACCCCAGAAACAATCATCTGGAGTGTCTTGTCTTGTCACTGTCTAATGAGTTCACCTCTGACTGCTCCTTGTTTGGACTGCTGGTCCAGTATTTATCTACAGCATGATTTGGTTTAAAGTTTAAATAATTTTATCATCTGCTTCCTGAACTCTTTGCCAGTATCTCCCTTGTATTGGGGCTAGACTGCCTTGGATTATCCTTTCTTCATACGCCCACACCGATCGACCCAGCCAGCTTGCTGGACACTTGCAACCTAAAACCAGCTCATGTTCTCTCAGCCAGGGGTTGCTGGCTGGCTGTGCAGGGCCAAAATTGGCGGTGGATGGAATTATATTGAAAAGGAGCTCTTCACCCCTTCCCCACTCCTCCTTCTCTTTTGCACTTTTATTATCCATATGATAAGATGCCAAGGAAAGGGGCAGAGTGCTCCTGCTGTGAGCTGAACTTATCATCCGCAGGAACAATTTTGAAATCAGGCCCTAGGACTGCAGGGTTCCCACACTTGGCATATCGCCTAAGTAGAAATTTGGGAAGAATTATCATACTTCTCCATACTCAGCATGCCACAAAATGGCTCCATTTAGAGTTGCATAGCAGAGGGGAATTATTAGTGTGCCAACTGACCCATCAGTCACCATTATCTCTCATCTTATGTTCTTTTTTCTATTATATACCCACTATTATGTCCTGTCCTTGCAGGAAGGACTCTGAGGATAATAAGTCTTTGGGCTAGGCTCATTATGGCCCAGTCCTTAGATCACTGGAGCTTATTTGCTTCTTTACTGCTGGCACTGAAGCTTTTTAATCTAAAGACATTCTGTTTCGTGGCTGCAGCAGAAAGATGCTGCGTGAACAGAAATGTGGGGTCTTGTATGTAGATGGCAGAATGATAACTCCGGTAGCTTAAGACACACCAAAGCTTCTTACAATTTTATCACTCTGTGTAATATTAAGACCCAATTCAATGCCAGCTCTGGAAGTAGGACAATAGTATTAATAGGAATCCTTTTCCTTCTGATTAAAGGTCTAGTGCTCTCTAACCTAAATGTACTAACCAAATCCTGTCTTAGGGGAAACCGCACTGCTACCTTTTCAAAGCCACAGGGATGCAAACTTCAGCTTGCTAATCTAATTATCTTGCGGAACCACTTTAGGCAGTGTGGTTAAAAAGAAGGAAAACAGCAGGAGCAGCAGTATGACTGCATTATTAAAACCAAATGCAGAAGGGCTTTTAAAATAAAAATAGGCCCTGCCTCTGCTAGATTCATCAGCAGCTCCTTTTCCCAACAGCTCAATTAGGAGTCAAATTTACTGTCATTTTGCTAGCTGTGGTATCAAAAGAAAAACGGCTCCGAAAGCACAAACCATTTCGAGCTTATTATCGAATGAATTTTCCCCATTCTTAACAGTAGGTGGGCCACTACTGAATGACCTTGATGCTGTACTAGAAACAAGGTGCAAAAGATGAAGGGTCTTTCAAAGTAGTGCTACCCCTGACACAGCATGGCCCCATGGGGGTTATGGAGGAATGTATAGTCCTCCATGTTTTTGATCTACTTCTCCCATTAGCTCTACCTGAACAGCCAGTGATGAGGAATGTTGGGAGTTGTAGCACTATATCTGGAGACCACAACTGTGGCATAAGCTTGCTCACTATTCTTCCCCCACCCTCTCTACCCTAAACTGTCGGTTTGTTGTTTGTTTCCAGGATAAACCAAGATTTCAAACTGTTAAGCTAAAAATGGCCAGCTTCATTTAGAGTGGACCCACTAAACCAATGAGATGTACACCAGTACTCACTTAACAAATCTCATTTGTTCAACTGGTCTACTACAGCTGCATCATACAGCTGGCTTTAGCCATCGTTGTGGAAACAGAGGTTGGGAATTCAGCTCCCCTCTGTGCCTCCTGTGAGTACAGCCAGCCTGTGTGTCCTTGGGTCAACTGCACAATACCAGGAGAAGGGAATGGTAAACCACTTTTGAGTACAGTTTACCCAGAAAACCTGGAAATGGGTCAATATTAATTAAAATTAACTTTATGGCATCATCATCATCATCATCATCATCATCAAATGTCAAATTAACCTTCTATCCCTGGTTAATATTCAAAAGACCTGGGCATGATACAGCACTATTAGCTCTGCCTACCTAGCTATCTGAATGTCCTATAAACTAGGTAGCTTATTATTCCTTATTACTACTAAGTAATAAAAATATTAACACCCCAGCAGATGCATGTACACCCTCCTCAAAGTTGGAGGGGAATGCATACTGTCACAGAACCCTCAGAGAACAAACCCTGCTTGCGGTGCCCTTTCAATTACAGTGCAGAAAAAACAAAAGCTATCATTTGTTGCTTCTATTGTTCTCATGTACCTCAGAATTAAACAGGAGTGGCTTGGGGGATGTGAAAATATCTCTAGTCAAGCAGAAAACTATGAGAGTCCTGTAATCCATAAACACAATTTTATTAGATTTTTATAAAAAATATTTATGAATCTGTTTTAAATGGTTTATTACCATTATTATCTCTAGCCAGCAGCTGCAACTTCACAGTGCTCCCTTAAAAAAATCAACTGAAAATTAATGACTCAAGTGACCCTATTTAGACACCATCAGACCACTCCAGAAGGACCAGTGCAAAAATGCCCTCAGACAACATATTTTGCAGTTTGAGCCACTGAATTGTTAGAGACCCATAAAAACGTATTCAGACTTCCCTCAACACACATAACAGAAGTGGGGGGGGGAACCTTAAAGGACAGCCTTGCTTCTTTATGAGCCAGTCCAACATTCAAAGAAATTTTGGCTGAAGATTAAAAGCTTATTTCTGAACTTGGGTTGGGATTGGGGATTTTGAAACTATCTTTTTCCTAGTTCTAAAATTCAGCAAGAAATATGGGACTGACAAGGCTGAATATTGTCAGTGAAATAGTATTCAGGCAGAACAAAATCAAAAGAAGAAATCATTTTGCTAAAATTAAGACCATATGGGGGATGAGAAGGATCCCAAATACTGTACTAAATCTAGAGACAGGGGCATAGCAAGGCTTTGGAGCACCTGGGGACAAAGTTCGTTTTTGCACCTCTCCCTTACTGCATCACACCCATCCAGCAATAATAATAATTTAGATTTAGATTTATATAGCAGTACTGCACCATCTAGCAACAAGGTCACTCTGGATGGTTTGTCAGGTCTTTATGTTTTTATTTATTTATTTTATTTACCAGATTTTTTAGCCGCCCCACTACCAAGAGGTTTTCTTGGTATCATAGTTTTCTACCCCCCCTCCAAACAAAAAAATCACCACAGGATAATTTTAGTCCTGATGTATTGCTTTGGGACCAAGGGAATATACTCCAATTCTTAGATGCAGTAGATTAGTTAGAAGAATCAGAGAATAATTCATTTGGAAGCCTTGTGGTGCAGGCCAAAACTGCTCACTACCCGAGGTACAATCCCAGGTAGTTGGTACCATTCTTTCTTTAAGCTTGATCACTTCTATGTGAGGAAAAAGGAATATGTATTTTTGGGGTAATTCTTTTTTGATATTGATGAAACCAAATCAAGTATTGAAATATTTCCAAAAAGCCTTCCATGAGATAAGTGGTTATAGCTGAAAAAGGTACTCTGCACATCTGTCATGAAATTAACTAATATTTCTGTTCTGGCAGTGCTTGAGTTGCATTTCCAAGGTTTCTCCTTAGAAGCCTCCACGTTTCGGAAAAAGTTCTTTGCAACATTTAGGTCCAAGGTATATTAAATATCCAGTAGGGGGCACTTTGGTTTCATGTTTGGAGACCTACTCTATTTCCCAGTTTAAAAAGAGAGTGATTCACTCTGGATTTCAACAGTGACATGCTAAAAGGGCCACATTATATTTTCTCTTGAAACTAGACATCAATAATATTACAAAATCACTGATTTTTTTTAAAGTTCAAAGGGGGGAAAATCTACATGGATCAAAGTGCTGTATTCAACATGAGTCTGCTCCCCCGCCTTTCCTTCTGGAGAGATGGACTAAAGTGGCTTTGAAAAAGTGCTTCTATTTTACATCGGCAACATTTTGGCTTAATTCATGGACATAGAGTCCACTGAGAAATAATGATTTTAATATACTTTTTCTGACCAAGAATTTCTCAGCTCTCCCCAGAAACAGCCACTCTACATGGAACATTTGCTTTACATGGCTGAGGGAACAAATTGTAAACACCTGTTCACCATCTTTTGTCTAGAATTGGCAAGATGTGATCCACAGCAGTTTCTAGTTGTGAATAGAGATTTCTTGGACCCCATCATTCTCCATTCTGGCAGTTCTATATGATAGACATACTCTTTACAGACACCTAATTATGGGTCACCAGGTAGAAAGGCCTTCAGTGGAACACTCTGAGGCTGACCGAAGCCTAGATTATCCTAACTTCCTGTTCCTGTCCCAGTGCTAAGCTGGGAATTTTATTTCTGAGAAGGAACCTAGTCTGGCTTAAAGTATTCCAGTATGAGGGATTTAGGCAGATGTAGTATGAAAATTGTACTTTTATAAGATACTAATGCCAGGTCGGTTCATAATAAGACCCCTCTCATCCTCGAATCGATCGTGGATGAGCGAGCCGACCTGGCATGTATTACTGAGACCTGGGTGGGCGCAGAGGGTGGGGCTTCCCTCTCCCTCATGTGCCCCCCTGGGTTTCAGGTGCAGTGGGCGGGCAGATCGGAGGGTAGGGGTGGTGGGGTGGCCATCGTTTACAGGGAATCCCTTTACGTTAGCAGTTCTGCGACAATGGTGTGTCCTGGGGTTGAATGCCTCCATCTATCAGTGGGTCAGCGAGATAAGTTTGGCATTGTGCTGGTGTACCGTGCTCCCCGCAACCCAGCACAATCCCTCCCAGAGATCGCTGAGTTCGTCTTGGCTGCTTTGTTGAGATCCTCCCGCCTTTTGGTGGTTGGGGACTTCAACTTGCATGCCGAGGAGGAACTCTCTGGTGCGGCTCTGGAATTCATGGAATCCATGAATTCCATGAACTTATCTCAGCATGTTGTATGCCCCACTCATAGAGCTGGCCATACCCACACCAGGCCTGCCCAAAGTCTGGCCCAGGGGCCAAATCCCGCCCATCAGGCCATTCTGAGTGGCCCGCAGCTGGCTGGCCCACCCCTCCCTCCCCCTCCTTCGCTTATGGGTCAGTGGGTGGGGCTTGCAGTGGGATGGCAGGGTCGGGGAGCAACCGGCCCCTGACACATTCTCAGCCACCAAATCTGGCCCTCCTTACAAAAAGTTTGGGCATTCCTGCCCTAGACCTGGTGTTTTCCTCCATGTCATCAGATTCGTGTTTGGGGGTTAGGGGTATTTTGCTCCTGCCCGTGTCATGGTCGGACCACCACATGCTAAAATTTTCCCCGTCGTTCGCCCCCCCGCCTCGCAGGGAGCGCCGGCCATACATCTGGGTCCACCCCGTAGGCTTCTGGACCCTGCCAGGTTCATGGAAGCCTTCGGGGAGCTTTCTGGCGGTCTGGCAGACGATCCGGTCGATGCCCTGGTGGATAGGTGGTATGTGGGAACCACCGGGGCGGTGGGCCGGATCGCCCCCAAGCGCCTCCTGCGCTGTGGAGACCGCTCCTCTCTGTGGTATACGGCTGAGTTGCGGTCGATGAAACAAGAATGCAGGAGACTGGAGGTCATTTGGACGGCAAGCCGGATGGAAGAAAATAGGGTTGCACTTAAGCAGCTGACTGGCCGCTACCTTCGCGCGATCAGGGACGCTAGAAGATCTTATGTCTCCCTGAGAATTGGCAAGGCCTCGAACCACCAGGCGGAGCTGTTCCAGGTGGTTCGGGACCTCACCAATCCCAGCCAGCAGAGGCCTCCTCCTAGTGATTTCACTAGTGAGCAATTCGCAGCCCACTTTAGATCTAAAATAGAGGCCATCCATTCCGACTTGCCCCCCCCCCCAGTTGCTCTAGTCCACCCTCTGAGATCTCTGCGGACTCACCCTTCTGTTCTCCCCTCTTGGATGAGTTTGGGCCGGTGTCTCCGGCGGAGGCCTCCAGAGCCATGGTTTGTTGCCGGCCGGCGGCCACCCCCTTCGACCCTTGCCCGGCTTGGCTTATTAAATCTGCCGAAGGGAACATGCCCGAGTGGGTTTCCGCTATTGCCACGGCCTCTTTTAGGGAGGGATGCTTCCCTGCCCGTCTTAAGGAGACCATGGTGAAACCCATTCTTAAAAAAACTGGCATGGCATCGGACAATTTATCCAGCTATCGTCCGATTGCCATTGTTCCCTTCCTGGGCAAGGTTGTCGAGAGGGTGGCTGCTGTCAGGCTTCAGTCATGTCTGGAGGTAAATCGTATCCTGGACCCCTTCCAGTCTGGATTCAGACCTCTTCGCGGAACCGAGACTGCCCTGGTCGCTCTGCAGGATGACCTCCTCAGGGAGGCCGACAGGGGGTGTTCCTCCCTGTTGGTTCTCCATGATCTGTCAGCTGCCTTTGATATCCTCGACCACGGTAACCTACTGGTCCGGCTTGCGGAGGCGGGAATTGGTGGTCAGGCCCTGGCCTGGCTCCGTTCCTTCCTCGGCGGCCGGACTCAGCGGGTTCAGCTGGGTGATGATTTGTCAGCTCCTTGGACTCTCCCTTGTGGGGTGCCCCAGGGGTTGGCAATCTCACCCATGCTGTTCAATGTTTACATGAGGCTGCTGGGGGAGGTCATCAGGAGATTTGGAGTTCGCTGTCATCAGTATGCTGATGACACGCAGCTCTCTCTCTCCTTTTCGTCATCTGCAGTGGAGGCAGTTCGCTCCCTTGATCTGTGTCTGGAGGCCGTTCTGGAATGGACCAAAGATAACCGGCTCAAGCTGAATCCGGAGAAGACGGAGGTTCTGTTCTTCAGGGTGCTCTCATCTGGGTACAATGCCCCCTCCCTAAGTTGGGGGGTGTTTCCCTCCAGCCTACGGACAGGGCCAGGAATCTGGGCATGGTCCTGGACTCAGCCCTCTCCCTGGAAGCCCAGGTGATGGCTGCTTCCAGGGCCGCTTTTATCCACCTCCGCAGGATCGCCCAGATCCGCCAGTACCTCGATGAGTCCTCCCTGAGGACAGTAGTGCAGGCCCTGGTGATCTCGAGGATCGACTACTGCAATGCCCTCTACGTGGGGTTGCCCTTGACCCTGGTCCAGAGGCTACAGCGGGTGCAAAATGTGGCAGCCAGGCTGGTGGTGGGTGTCCATAGATACGAGCACATCACCCCAGTCCTGGCTCGTTTGCATTGGCTCCCCATTGTCCTCCGGATCAGGTTCAAGGTCTTGGTTTTGACTTTCAAAGCCCTCCACGGCCTGGGACCAGAATACCTGGCGGAGCGTCTCTCTCAAAGGTCAACCGGGTCCAGACCCATGAGACTGGCGCAGGCGTGCTCACTGAGGGTGGCCACACCCAGAGAGGCGTGGAAATCGCGTACGCGAGACCGCGCCTTCTCTGTGGTAGGCCCCATGCTTTGGAATCATCTCCCCAGTGAGCTGCGCCTGACAGAGTCCCTGCCCGCCTTCAAAAAGGCCTTGAAGACCCACCTCTTCCGGGAGGCGTTTGGCAACCTTTCCAGTTAGTTAGGTTCCCCCCCCCCGCCATATTATGCATGGGTCTTGCCGCCATCTTGTCCCCCCTGCATTAACTTTGCTTGGGCCTTGCCTTTTGTTTGTGTTTTTTATTACCTGTTTTTATTGTTATAAGCTGCCCAGAGTTCCCAGTGGGAAGATTAATTAATTAATTAATTAATTAATTAATTAATTAATTAATTAAAATAAAAAAATTAAAATTAGGTGACAGAAATGGAGAAGTGGGAAGGCATGCAAGCTTCTCAAAAATCAAAATGGGGCACAATGCCAAAAGGTTTGGGCACTCATGGTCTGTATAATTTTGAATATACAGCAACTTTCTCTAGCTACACACTCACAAACGCTGTCATTTACAACATTTCTCTGTCAAGCTAGGTCTTGTTTCAACAACTGGCACTTTTGGGCAGATTCCAAGGTCCCAACAAGACTTGCTGTTGCCTGCACTGCCCCTTATATTTTTAATTCTTCCCTATGGTCCAGTACTCTAAGTAGCACTAGGTTGATACCTCTAGCTTCAATCTCAATAAATCACAATGGCTTAATAGGTTTCCAATTCAGGGATGCATAATGCCGGGAATTAAAATGGTTGCTACACCACAGTTCCCAGTGCCAGGCACAATATTTTTCATACTATTGCCAAGTAAAAGGAAAGAAAAGTGTTCTGCTTATATACTGCCCCATAGCACATAAAGCACTCGCTGGGTGGTTTACAATTTAATTATGCAGGCTACACATTGCCCCTCCCCCCCAGCAAGCTAGGTACTCATTTTACCGACCTATGTAGGATAAAAGGCTGAGTGAACCATGAGGTCGTGAGCACAGTTTTAGCTGCAGCGCGGGCATTTAACCACTGTGCCTCAAGGCTCCTAAGTAAACCCAACATGGGTTGACTTGCAGAGGAGGGACACCATCCAAGGGCTTGCTTCTAAACTGTCCCTCCAAATTTTGCATCTCTTGGTCTGCCTAGCCCTTTGAGAGCAATGTGGAAAAAGCTGCCATGAATGAAACCACTCTTTAGGGAAGAAGAGGTTATTATCAAGCTAGTTAGGCCATTAGGGCTATTTTCTAGATTCCCTGAAAAAGGTGTTCATGTGGTACAGTTCCATCATTGTTTGCTTGTCAATCTTTGCAATGGCTTTTATTACATTTATAGACAGGGAACTGAAACTGAAGGAGATGGGCTTACAGAAGATCATAACAGAATCCATAGTGGACAAAGAGCTTCAAACATCTCTTTAAAGTAAATTGACCCCATTTGCTGTAACTTTAGCACTAGATTATTAGGAACTTAGCAACAGTTTTGCCTGTGGCAACTATTGCTCTCTCGTTTAAGAAACCTTAGGACCAGTGCCAGTATGATGTTGATAATACCACATCAGTAGCCAGCTAGGGCCAACTCAGAAAGGAAAGTCATGGGCAGTCTGGATTCCCAAGGTAAATTCAATCCTGGCTATGCCCCCGGTTCCCTTAATGGAGTTTGAACAAACATTGGTGGGAGGTGGTGTAGGGGACTACATCCGCATTTTCTTCCTCCCAGATCGTTTCAACCCAGTGCATCACAACTCCCCTCTTCAAGTTGTGACAGAAACTATATTAAGAAAATTAAATAATAATAAGAATGTATCAACATTCTTATTTTTGGAAGGGACCCTGGAATTGAATAGAGGGTTGTGGTAGCTCAGTAGACTACAGTGCTGAAACTGCCGGCTGCAGAATTGGCAGCTCAGCAGTTCAAATCCTGGGTGCCATGCAGCAGAGTGAGCTCCCATTGTTAATCCCAGCTCCTGCCAACCTAGCAGTTCAAAAGCATGTAAATGCAAGTAGATAAAAAGGTACCACCATGGGAAGGTAAATAGTGTTCTGTGCGCAGAAATGCATTCAGACATGCCGGCCACATGGCCATGGACTTGCACAACAATGGCTCTTTGGCTTAGAAACGGAGATGAACACCGCCCCTAGAGTCGGAAACAACTTGCACACATGTGCAGGGGGAACTTTTGCTTGGAAATGATTGGAACTGGCTTTACGCTGGCCAACTTCTCCCCCAACTCTAGAAGAAACTAGTGTGACTTTCCAGAGTGCCTTCCACCCAACCTCCCTGTATGCCAGTTAAGGAGGTTGCATTCGTTGTTGAGGCAGACCTGAGGTAAAGCCTGTTTTGCTCTGATCTGCCCACTCCATCAGCAGTGGCAAGGTGACAAGAAGCCAAAGGATACTTCTGTAGCAAGTGATAAGTAAGTGGGGATTAGAGTAGAGATGGGCACGACTAGGGAAAATGACGTTTTCGAGTTGTCGTGTGTCGGAGGCAGCCCGTTTCGGCTCGTTTCCGTTTTTCGCGAAAAATTGCAAAAATTAGTCAGTTCGTTTTTTCATTTTTTTCGTTGTCGTTAGTACTGGTTTTTGGGGGAGGGGTAGCGGGCTCCTGGAGGCACCTCTGTGGGGTGGGTGCCTCCTCTGGCCCGCTATAAAGGGAAAGCAGGCTCCTGGAGGCACCCGTGGGTGCCTCCTATCCTCACCCACTAGGAAGGGGCAGCAGCAGGCTCCAAGAGACCCCTCAACATGGGGGTCTCCCCTCCTCACGTGCTGCTGCAAAATGGCATGCATAACCATATATGGATATGCATACCAGTTGCAGACAGTGAGACCAGTCCACTGGTACGACCCTCTGTCCAGGACGACTGGGTCGCACCTGCCATGTCCCACAAAGAAGGGAATCGTACTTGCGTGTAGTGCAATGCAAGTAGATCTGGATTTGGGTTAAGGTGGGTTAGTGCAAGGACTAGGGTTAGGCTAGTGACGGGTAAGGTTACGGTGGGCTAGTGGGTTGCACCTCTGGGTGCCTCTCTGACCCACTAAGAAGACAGTCTGTGACGTATGGGTAAGGAGTCAAGGATTAGGGTTAGGGGGCTAGGGGGCTAGGGCAGGTTTTAGGGGGCTTTTTGGCACATCCCAGAAGTCTCCATGGCCAAGTGGCCATGCGATTGGTGGGATGGCTCCAAAAATTTGCATGGTCGTCCACTCCCACATGGCTGGCCAGGCCACTGGGCCAGCCCATCATTGCGCACTGCGCAGGTGTAAATAAAATAAAATAAAATAAAATCAATGGAGGACAGAGGAGGAGAGGAGAGACATTTTGTTGCAAGAAAAAACCCACTTCTACTGTGAAAAATCTGGCAGTTTATAAATTTTCGCGTGTTTCTGTTGTGCTTGTGTGTTTTTGGACCACGATTTCAAAAACAATATTGCGTTCGCCGCCCCATTTTGGATCCCCCGCCCGCACCGCATGGCATGGCGAGTCCGGCTGCCCAGGACGGGGGGGAGGCGGGACCCCCCCTCCAGACCAGAAACTACCCCTCCGGTAGGTGCCCTGCGCCCTTAGTCAAGCAGGCATTTTTCCGCCTGTTTTTTGGCCCGGGAATGGGTGGGGGGAGAGTTTAAAAGTTTTTTCCTGCGCCGTCCATGACTCCGTCCGTGCCGCTTGCTTGCGTTTTAATTGCGGCGGCCGGCGGCGAGACTGGGCTTTTTGCTGGCTGCGAGCCTGCGGCGAGTCCCACCAGAGCAGCCCAGGACGGGGGATGGGGGGGAGGCCGGGGACCTCCAGAAACAACCCCTCTGGTAGGTGCCCTGAGGCATGGCAGGCATTTTTCCGCCTGCTTTTTGGCCGGGAACCGGGTTTTTAAACTTTTTTTTAAAAAATTCTGTGCCGCGTGGCATCGCACGATGCAAGTAACGAGCACGACAAATCAGACCAAAATTGTTCGTTCGTCGGTTTGAGCTCGAAGTCTGGCGGAGTAATTCCCCTTACCATTTCCGTAGAGTAACGGAACCGAGTAACGGAAACGGAAACGGGAATACCGCTAAGTCGTGCCCATCTCTAGATTAGAGCAAATATGGAAACTCATATTCACTTGGTCAGGTCATGTGGCGGGAAAACAACAGATAAAACGTTTCATTTAGTTTAAACAGCCGAACAGAGAAAGCTGCCCTGTCCTTGTTGTAGTATTGCTTTTTAGCAGTTAGAATAACAGAATAATGGACTGGACTGGAGTATTTGTTTTTTATATTGGGAGCTGTGTAACAAGTAAATTTCCCCAGATGTGGGATCAATAAAGATTTCTCTTATCTTATCTTAGTCTGATTTTCCTTTGAATGCCTCTCCTCTTAGAGTGCTCACTATCTCCTGAGAGAACTGGTTCCATTGTCATACTGCTCTAACAGTTAAGACATGTTTCCTGATATTCAGCCTAAATCTGGCTTCTTGTAACTTGAGCCCATTATTATGAGTCCTGCACTCTGGGATTATTGAGAACAGAACCAGTTTGAGAAGGCGTCATTGATAAGCACACTCTTGTACAATTCTATAGCCAACTATGAAAGAGATTTTATTCAGCCACTTAAGAACTGTAGAAGAGTAACTGCAGGGCCGTCTTAAGGATATGTGGAGCCGTGGTTCGAAGATCCCTCTGGCGCCCCCCCCCCCCCGTTTCACAGAGCTGTCTACCTTCCTTTTTAAGGGAGCTAACACGACACTTAAATAAGGCTCCAGTTTACATAGAAAAAAACAGAACCCTCTAGCCCGAGCAACTCTTTTCACCTGGGGTTGGAGCAGAAGCACTCTGCTTGTGCTCAGAGGCTGCAGTGATTTTACATCCATTTGTGTTGGCAAAAACAAGAGATGCCAAGAGGAGGCTGCTGGATTAATGCCCCGTGTTTCGGCAGCCCCTCTGCATGGTGAATTCATAGTGGCTCAGCGGGCTAGAGCACTGAAAACTGTCAGCTACAAAATCAGCAGCTCAGTAGTTCGAATCCCAGGTGCCACAGCAGCAGAGTGAGCTCCTGCTGTTAACCCCAGCTCCTGCCAAGCTAACAGTTGGAAAGCATGTCAATGCAAGAAGATAAAGAGGTACCAACAGTGTTTCCTTGCAGCCCTGCCGGCCACATGGCCACGGACTTGCACAACACTGTCTCTTTCGGCTTGAATAAGGAGATGAGCACCGCCCCTGGCACGGATCTGCTGGGGGAACCTTTACCTTTACCCGCCGCTCGCGCCGGGAGGGCCTCTCTCCCCCCCACCCCCCACAACCACCTCGCGTTGGGGCGCCGGCGGCGGCCACTGAGGGAGGGAGGCGGGCGGGCGGGCGAGCAAGCGAGCAACCCTCCCTTTCCGTCCCAGCCCGGGAGTCTCTCCAGGGCGCGCGCGCGCCTTTCCGTCAACTAGGGTTACTCAGACGGAGCTCGGGGCGGCAGAGTCGCCACCTCCCCTCGAGCCAGGCGAGCGGGCTCCCTCCCACCCTCTTCCCTTCCTCCTCCTTCCCTTTGCCCACCCCGGCCGCCCCTTTCCATTGGGCGCCCGCACGCAAGAGAGAGCGCCCTCCCCGCCCCCGCCAGCTGCTCGCGCCTCCCACCCGCCTCGCCTGCTGAGCGGCGGCAGAAGGCGAGCCAGGCAGGCAGGCAGGCAGCGCGAGGCAGAGTTTTGGGGTTTGGGGGTTCAAGCGCCCTTGGGGTTCAGGCGCCCTGGTTCATTGAACCACAAAGGCCTATGGGAAAGTCGCCCCTGAGTAACTGTCTAGTTATTTGGGGAGACTCTTCACTTTCAAAGCAATACTGTTTATTGCTTCATTACTGAAATTCTCTCTGTGTTCTGTTTGTGACCTTCAAGCACTGAACAGAAATCAGGCTGAAGGGCCATCTTTCCCCAATGCTAGCACCCTGACACTACTGGATATAGGCCATTATCTTTCCTCTCTTTACATGCAAAGTTGCTCCCCTAATCTTAGTTGACGCACCAAAACTCAAACTCACATTGGGATACTTTTCTGTCTCTTTTATTGGTTTTTTTCACAGTTCCCCCATCCACATGTGACCTCTTTATTCCTAAATGTAGTCTTGTTTTCCAGCAGCTAACTGATTTAGTCTTTCTTCCTGACAGACATGCAAGTAGCTTAGACTCTGTTGACGCCTAAGAACTATCCCTTTGGGCTTCTGCTTAAGGCTTCTCTTCTTTTTAACAGTTTATTCCTGACAAGCAGAAATTTGTTCCTTTCTTCCTTTCTTCCTTCTTCTTCTTTTTAAAAAATGGCTCTTATTTACCCTTGCTATCAACTTCTATGTTCTCTTGGGGTTAGTTAGTACTGGGTTTCTGCTTAAACTAGAATCAGTGAAGTGAAATGTGAAGGAAGATTCTTCTTAAAAATCCATACTTTAAGCTACATGCTTCTTTGAAGGAGGCTGTAGCTATGTACACAAAACTGTAAGAAGAAAATCCATGGAAGAGACACACATTTCACTAATCCAGACATAACAGTAGTTGTGAGGTGCACATTGCTCAAGGTTTGTTTGATTTGTTTTTCATTTTTTGTTATCTGAGTTTACAGAATACCTAGTCTTAAACTTACTTGTTATGAATTACATCACACATTGTGCTACCTACATCTGTCAGTCCCAACAAGCACAAATCCACTGAATTAACATGGCTTGAAGAAATATTGAAAATAAATGAAAAATTCCTTGAACAACATCTGCATAAACACTAACAGATGCCATCTGAAGATCTTGTAGAACAACTAAAATTATAAATTATAAATGTAAATTCTGAAGATAACACCCAAAATCAGCAAAGATGACATCTTAGCTAATGTAGGTAAAGTAAAAAACACACACCTAAGTCCATGGAAGAGATGGGGTGATGGCAGAATCAGCAATGTGTGTGAGAAATATATATTGAAAGCACTGTGAATAATTGTCAGTAGAAGTCTAATGGATGACAAAACACCAGATGATTGGAAGATTGCCTATTACCTGTACCGTTTTTAAAAAGAGGCAACAGCAAACTAGAAAACTACAGACAGACATCCTTGTTATCATAAACTTATAAACTAATATAAAAAATTCATAGTGAACTAGTAAGAGAAACAAGAATTTTACTAATCTATTGAAAAATTCGGATTCAGGAAGATTTTCAGTACATGCCAACCCAGTCTTACTATTAGAACACTCATTTGAAATAGCAAGAGCATAATTTAACTTTATATTTGGCCTTTGGTAGTACTGAATTGTGGATGATAGAGAAGGTGTTACAGAATATGAATATTGATTATAGACATCCACAGCTGATGTGATTAGTTTAAAAAGAAACAACAACGATTTTGCAGTTATACAAGGGAAATGCCAGGGTGAGACAAGGAGATTTGAAGAGTCTCAAATGATTTATAACAGCATAAGAGGATGTGTTCAAAAATCTCAGTTTGGAACATAAGAGGAATTCGTATCATTCAAACAAAGGTGACTCAGTCACCTCAGAGATGCAAATGGTATAGTACTTATATCAGATAAGTTTGATAACTTTCAAAAGTATGTTGCAAAAATTGAAAATTGAATCAGAGAAGTTGGTTTAAGACCTTAACCAAAATTTAAGAATAAACAAAAAAAAATAAGTTTCGATCCAGGAGAAAATAGGGCTGTTACAATTGATGACTATCATACACAATATGTACAATAATATTTCTATTTGGAGCATGGAATACAGTGTAGCAAAACCAGGAAGCAGAAGTGGAAAGATCAATAAGACTTCCATGGTCAGCTTTTTGTTAAACAAAGTGAAGCAATTAAAAAAATCAAACAAAATTACATCTCTCTTTTGAAATAGATTTACAGTCAAGGTGCGTTTCTGGCGCTGACTTAATGTTGGACTCTAATAAAATCCATAACAGAAAAGCTTGCAAAAACCCAAAGAGCAACAGGAAGACAGATGCTAAATATCAGATTAATAGATTAAGTAAGAAATCAGATTATTGATGAAAGACAAAAATAAAATGAAGGTGGGCAGGCCTTACTGTGAGACATGTAGATGTGCAATGGAAAAAAGAAATGCATCAATGGTGAGCTTGGATTGGATGAAGGAGCAAGGAAGATGGCAGACTAGATGGATGAATGATTTTTATAAAGATCAGCAGGTCTACCATGCAGTAGAACGGCACAAAAGAGAAATTCAGAGAAGCAAACAGGGGAAGCCTAGGTCCATCATTAGATATCAATGGGTGAAGAAGGAAAGAAGGAAGGAAGGAAGGAAGGAAAGAGGCATTATGTTCATGATGAAAAGAGGAAATCTTAAGGATTGTTTGTGTGTGCCATAGCATGATAATTTCTCCTGTCCAAGAATTTGCAAATTACCTTGCCTTCTTTTGTAACAATCTCCATTACTTCAGAACAAGAATTTGAAGTCTACTTTCTCAAACATGAAGGCAGCTCAGACCCATATCTCTGGCTTTTAAGAGCTTAGGAGGTACTGCTATGGCTATTTATCATGTCAGTTTTTGCACTGTCTAAGATTGTTTTTCTGAATAGTAGAGATGGATAATTATCATCTGGACCACTAACAAGGATGTAGGACAGTGATAGCAAACCTATGGTACGGGTGCCAAAGGTGGCACTCGGAGCCCTTTCTGTGGGCACCCGACATTGTCCCTTCATAGCCACCTGTATACAGGTTAAATTACTGTCTTGGCACTTTGCAAAAAAAAAAAAAATAGTGGGTTTTGAATTGCAGTTTGGGCACTCGGTCTCTAAAAAGTTTGCCATCACTGGTGTAGGATGTTACTCTATTTTAAAAGCAGACTTGTTCTGTCCACCTCTGTCCATCAAAATTCCCATCTCCCCTGCAGCAGGAAAGAGGGAAAGGAGGTCGGTGAAAAGGGACAGAGAAAATACTTTCCCTGTTGGCATATCATCCTGTCCAAGAGAGGGTAGAGATCGACACCTCTAGTTCACCAACAGGTAAAAGGAAAGAAGTGACACCTTCAGACTCCTCAGTTTGAGAAAGCCCTGGAAAGATAGAGACTCCCCAAAAGAGGAAGAAAGATCAGGAAGAGATAAATGGAGAAGAGTTAGTACAGGAGGAAGAGATAAAGGAGGAGGGAGAGAAACCAGGGCAGCAGAGCAAAAGGAGGAAAGGATAATGACAAAG
>JAHTLZ010002995.1:1162-20138 GCA_023846285.1 Phrynocephalus versicolor
TTCTAGCCCTGGCCTCTGTCTCCTAATCCAGGCAGGGCCACTCCAACTTCCTTGGAAAGGGTCCGTATTGGCCCAATGTTTCCCCGTTGGCCATGGCTGGTCTGAGTGAGACCCTAATACCTGCCTTCCTTGGTGCTTCACACCGTTCCCTGGGGTTTCGGCACCAAACTGCTAACAAAGTGGTGAGGAAGCACTTTACAACAACCTACCTCAAAGACTGATGATCAGGGGGCTAGCTCTCCTCCTTACAGCCTTAGAGAAATAGACCCACCCAGTTCTCCTGCTTCAACTCTGTCTCCCTGTTTGGCAACTCCCGTTCTCCTGGGGTGGCAATAGAAACTCTGCCTCCCAAAGCACAATCAATCCTCCCTACGGGCACTGTGCCTTAGTGCCTTCCCAATCCCTTGCCTTGTTGGCTGGTATCCTCTAAGCCTGCGTCTAGGCAACCCTTACCTGTAAGCCAGACTAGATGCTTCCCTGCCTGCCGTGCCCTCTGCCCACATGCCTGCCTGTCAGACTCCACCAGTCCCGGCACTGAGCATGCCTTCCAGTTGCTTATCATTCAACCTCCTCCAATCTGCACTTCTGGCTTCCAAGTCCCATACTTTGTCATCTGGGCTGGTCTGTGATTCACGTGATCCACAAAGAACGGCTGTGGAAAGGGAAAGACAGCTGCTCCGCTTCTATTGGAATTTGGGATTGGGAGTTTTTTGGATGATACATGTCTCTCTGCAGGAAGTGCTGCCGGTGTGTGTGTTTTTTTGTCCTCCTCCTCTGCTGCTCCTCTTCACTCAGAGCTGCATTGCACAGTGAATGGAGGGACCAGGAACCTTCCAGCCTTGGTTCCTCGTGGATACTCTGACCCACTAGGAATGTGTGATTCCGTTTCCTCCGCCGCCACTCTTTCCACTGGGCTGCCAGCGGTGCCTCACAAAGAAGGGAAACGTACTTGTTGTGTGCGTACTCCATTCAGAAAGAACCATGTGTGGGTTCTTGATGCTGTGCTGCTGATGCTGATGCTGTGTAACCGGAAAAGAAAAAATACCGGCTGCAAATCTAGGTTGTGATTGAGTTACGGGAACACTCATCAGGAACAACAGTGGTGGTGGGCTTAGGGTTAGGGTTAGGGGGTATGTTTCGGCCTCCGCTACTCTGCCCTCTGGGCTTCAGAACGCTGTGTTTCACAACGAAGGGCATGGAGATGGAATGCCGGCACGGCAGTTAGGAGCAGTCTACCAGCACACAGCTGGGAAAGAAAGTCAGAAAGCTTGGCTTGCTGTCCTTTTGGAAGCCTGTGTGGCTCTAGCTCTGTGTCTTCTCGCTGCCTGCCTGTCAGCCCCCCCCCCACTTCTGGCTTAGCGGAGAGGCCTTCCAGCCACTTCTTCTTCACCCTAACAGCACGGTCCAGTTAGTGCTTCAAGTTCAGCCCTGTCGCTACTCCCCTCAAGTTGCCCATGCAGCAACCATGGCTGCTTCCGCCTCTAGGCAGAAAATCACTTGAGGAGAAGAAGACCAACTGTAACAGTGCAGTGCAGTCCAATTTGTTTCGAACTGGGGGACTCTGTCATCCCACGGGGGGGGGGGGGTTCTTTACGCAGTCTAGGTTGGGAAATCCCTTGACAGAAGGAGGGAAGATTCGGTGCCTCTCCTTCTACCCCCTCTAGTCTGGCCTTCTGGCCTCCACTAACCTTCACTCCGGGCTGCACCCACTGTGCCTCACAGGGAAGGGCTTGGTGCTGGCTTGTGTGCTAGAAAACAGCCGTGGGCCCGTGATTGCTCTCCTCAAGTGGCTTGCGCAGCCACCTCATGCAAAAGCACCCTTGGACTCTGCCTGGGACAGTGACAGGCCTCTGCAGGAAGTTAAAGGTGGCTGTGTGGGAGTGTTGTCAGCCTCCGGACCGCTATTTAGTCTTCACTGGGCTGCCATACACTCTGGCTCACTAAGAAGGACAACTTACTGTTGTGATAGTGGCCCTCAAAATTATAAATAGAACAGCTTATCACACAGTTGCAGGCTTGTGTGTTCGAATTGTGGAAGTTGTGATTCACCACCACCACGAAGGGCATGCCACTGGGCTGGGCTGCAATGCACTCCATGTTTGGAGACTCTCTTGATGCACACGGACTGTGTGAGTTTCCTCCCCCACTCTCACTTGGCTGCCAACTGTGTCTCACAAGGAAGGGCATTTTCCAGGCCGTTGAAACAAAGGGTTTCCCTTGCAGAACGATTATACTTTAGGGTAAGGCCACTAGTCTTTGTGGCCACCCACCCACCCAAATAAATGAAGTGTTGTTTCCTTTCCATGTCCTGCAACCCACTGTGGTTCACAGAAGGGCATTTTCCTGGCGTCCTCCTCAAGCCATTCAGCCACGGTAGGCAGCTGGAGCTTCCTGGCAATAGTCCTCCCCTACGGTCCGGCCCTGTGGCCTCAGACTCAGGCTATGTGGCCTCCGCCACTCTTTCCTCTGAGCTGCAAGACGCTGTGTCTCACACTGAAGGGGGTTCCTGAATTTGAACAGCGTTCGAGTACGTACAGCAGTGCACCACCAAGACTTAGTCCAAAAGTGACATGTGGTGGTGCATTGCATAGAAGTGTGGTGCCAGACCAAACCCAAGGTGATTGGCCTCCTCCTCCACTCTTTCCTCTGGGCTGCAAGACGCTGTGTCTCACACTGAAGGGGGTTCCTGATTTTGAACAGCGTTCGAGTACGTACAGCACCACCAAGACTTAGTCCAAAAGTGACATGTGGTGGTGCATCGCAGGCAGTGTGGTGCCAGACCAAACCCAAGGTGATTGGCCTCCTCCTCCTCCTCCAGTCTTTCCTCTGGGCTGCGAGATGCCGTGTTTCACACAGAAGGGGGGTAATGATTTGAACAGTGTTTGCATCGCAGGCAGTGTGGTGCCAGACCAGACTCAAGGTGATTGGCCTCCTCCGCAACTCTTTCCTCTGGGCTGCAAGACACTGTGACCCAAGGACAATGGCATTTTACTTCCAGTCAGGCAATTCAGCTCCTTTTTATACTGGAGCTGGCAGTGAGCCTCCCGTACTCAGGCTCTGTGCTGTGGTCTCCTACTCTGCCTTGTGGCCTGGCAGGAGTGGCCGCCCTTACTCTGGCCTTGTGGAGTGGACGCGTCGCCCATAGATAGTCCTCCTTGTATAGCCTAGTGGGCTGGGCTGTGGGCTGTAAAACTTAAGTCAGAGCAACCCAGAGCCCTATCCCATTCCCATCCCTACCAAAACTATTCCTGGCTGTACTAGCTACTAGACTAGTAGCTAGGTACGAACGTAAAACGTAGCTTTAACCACCTCAGGCTCTAACTGTAGTCTAATGCATTGCTGAATGCTGACCACCAGACCAATCCATGACCAAAAGCAGGGTTGCATTGGCTTTGGCTCATTGGCTGTATTGCTTGTCCTTTAAGTGTGTGTGACTTTGACTGTGAATGTGAAGTGAAGTGAAGGCAGAAGGACCTTGGAGATGGGGGGGGCAATTTGAGAGGAGTAGAGTTGTAGACCCCTCATCCAGATTTGGGGAGGAACGGAATGTCTTTCTCCTGCTGCCTCTGAGAGGTGGAGGGGAGATGGGATGGTATCAAAAAACCAAACAACAAAAAAGTACAACAAACAGGCACATCAGCCAGACCAAGTAGGGTGGCTGCTGGCTGGTTCAGCATCAGCAGATTCAGCACAGCAGACCAAGAGGGGGAAAAAAGAAATGCAAATTTGTTTCTACCCCACTTGGTTTGCTTAGGATGCACTCTAGCCTTGTTGTGCAGCAGCAAGTCCATCACCCAGGTAACTGTATTTCGCCTGCTCGTTTGTGGGACCCGCGCCCGCGCGCCCGCCCGCGCGCCCGCCCGCCCGCCCGCCAGCCAATCCCCCTGCCGTTGCCGCTGCCGCCGCCCACGCATATACCCCCCGCGCCCCCGCCGCCCGCGCTACGCCCGCAAGCCGCAAGTCTCGGTCGGACGTCAAAATGCGCGAAATCGCGGTAGAAACAAAAACGAAAAAAACGAAAAACGAAACGACTAATTTTTTTGATTTTTCGCGAAAAACGGAAACGAAACGAATCGGACCCTAGCCGAAACCGAAAACGAAAACGAAGTTTTTTTTCTGAGTCGTGCCCATCTCTACCCCAGAGGCAAAGGAAAAAACTATGGCTAGAAGGGAGACCAACTCCTCGTGACTCCATCTCCAGGTGATCAAACCTATCCACCCTGAAAGAAATCAACCCCAAATGTTCACTGGAAGGACAGATTTTGAAGCTGAGGCTCCAGTACTTTGGCCACCTCATGAGGATTGAGGAGTCCTTGGAAAAGTCCCTGATGTTGGGAAAGATTGAAGGCAAATGGAAAAGAGGATGGCAGAGAATGAGATGGTTGGACAGTGTTATCAATGCAACCAATATGGATTTGACCAATCTCCAGGAGGCAGTGGAAGATAGGAAGGCCTGGCGAGCTCTGGTCCATGGGGTCACGAAGAGTCGGACACGACTGAATGACTGAACAACAACAACAAGAAGGGAGAAGGCCAGGCTGATTCATCTTGACTTGTACAATATGTAGTACATGGAAAATAATATGAATCAGACCATTCAATTCCAAAGCATTTCCTGAGTTATTTGTGAATGTAGTCACATTCTTTCACTCATACTGGAGAGGGGGGAATCCAGTAAAGCTTGGAAAGACTTGTCTTGTCATATCGAAACAGCCTTATTTGGCCAGAACATGGAACTTATTCTTCCTGTTTCTTCTTGAAACTGCAATGCAGTCTTCTTCTGATACTGATATTTAGAGATGGGCACGAACCCAGCTGTAGCACGGGCCGGTTGGCTCCCCCCCCCCCGGAGCCCCCTACCTCCAGCCAGGAGGACCGGACCAGGAAGAGGACCACTCCAGAAACCAGGTAGGAGACACCGGCAAATGAAACAAAGTGAAACAAAATGGAAATTTCTGTTTCGTTTTGTTTCGTTTCTCTTAGAGGGGGCAGTTTGTTATTCATTTCATTACATAACAAAATGAATAACGAATAACAAAATGAACCAAAAGCTCATTTCATGCCCTTCTCTACTGATATTTATTGTTGAATGCCTTGTGTTGACCATCCACTCATTTCTGTTAATGGGGACTTACACTCAAATTGAGGGCTGGGAGAGTAAGAACAGACAAAAGAAAATATATTTTCACCCAGTGCGTTGTTAGTCTGTGGAAATCCCTGCCACAGGATGTGGTGATAGCATCTGACCTGGATGCCTTCAAAAGGGGATTGGACAGTTTCTTGGAGGAAAAGTCCATCACAGGATACAAACCATGAAGGAGATGTGTAATCTCCAGGCTTAAAACTGGGGTTCTTCAAGGGGATGCAGGGGAGTGGTATCAGTAGACAGATACCTAGTCTCGTGCCCTCCCAGACACATTTGGTGGGGCCACTGTGAGATACAGGAAGCTGGACTAGATGGGCCTTTGGCCTGATCCAGCAGGGCTCTTCTTATGTTCTTATGTTCTTATGTAATGCCACTTAGATGAACTATGCCTGTTGGAGCACATGGGGATTGAAGTTCAGGCGCCTGGTGTGTCTACATACCTGTCTGTCTCTCTCTCTCTGTATGTGTGTGCGTGTGTGTGTGTCCTTCCAGTGCAAGACAAGCCTTTTGAAAAAAAATAGACCACATTCACACACAACCTAAAGATGAGATTGCTTCAGAGGCAATCAGAAACGTCCAGAGGAAGAAAGTACCGTAAGTTCAGAGAGGAGAGTGCAGCTATGGCAAGGCTGGCGGATGAGGAGAGAGAGAGAGAGTAACTAGCTAACTCTGAAAGAGAGAAGTACAAAATTGCCCTTCCAGCTGATAAAAGCTGATCTGCCAGCTTTTGACAAGGGGCTGTCATTCTTTCCACCGTTAGATCCTGCAGACATAGAGCAGGCCATAATTTCTCGTTGAATTTCCTTTCTTTTCTTTTCTCTTCTCCATCTCCCCCCTTCTCTCTCTTGAGAATGGGGTGTCATGCTGGGACTAAGTTAAGATGGGCCAAACTAATTCATCTTGTGACCTTTCAGTGCCTTTAGAACAAAGTGATTTAATAGCACTTAATCTGTCAGAAGTCAGAAGCCTTGTAATAACTGTATATTAAGCCCAGTTTTTTTTTTTAAATGGAGCATTAGCTAAACTCTTCCCAGTTTACAAAGTGGGGAGGAGGTTTCTCCCTCTGCTGTGTTCCTTGTCTCCCTCATTCAGGGGCTATGCTCCCCAACCCCCTGGTGCCTTGACAAAAGGTTCTTTCTGGCTTCCAAGAAGAGACTCACAGAACCTTTCCATTCATATTCTCTCTTTCCTTCTCTCACAAAGGCTGTTACTTCACGAACCTCTCGCTTCGCGGCAACCCCTCCTTTCTGTGCGAATCGATCGTTTCAGTCCGCACGCCCCTCCTTTTTGGCTGCGATGCCACCCCGACCATGCCCCCTTTACCGTGCTCCAACCGGGGCGAGTGGTGACCCTGCCAGTGGCCGGGAATCTTTTCGCTTTGCATCTCGCTTCTCTCCCAACGTGACGTGTGGACTCGGTGTTTTTTTTTTTTTTTAATTACATTCAAGCAGGAATATCGATGCATCGGCATCCAACATAAAGTTTAGCAGGGGACTCCCTCGCTCGAGTAGCGGCGGCGGCGGCGGCGGCGGGAGCAGGAGGAGCAGCCGCCACCTCGCCCGGCCAGAGCAGGGCGCCCGGGGCATGTAGCGCGCAAGCGGCGGTGGGCGGGCGGCTGTGCCATGCGGGGGTTCCCCCGAGTAGCGGCGGCGGCGGTGGCGGGGCTGCCAATGATGCCAGGAAACAGTTAAAATCAGTAGAGTCACACACCGAAATCAATACGGAAACTGTTCCGCTGCAACTGACAGTTACATATTGATGCATCGATACGCCGTCAGTAGCAAATTTTTAAAAAAGAGGATGGGAAAAACGGACGTTGAAAAGTGGCATGCAAATGTGAAGGGAGGACGTGAGGTTGCAATCGATTCGGTCCAAAAATGGGTGCACGTGAGTACAGCGAAAGAGGGGTGGGATCGAATGGAAATCACGTGACCGCCACCGAATTCAAAGCGAAGGCAATGTCGCTGCGGAGCGATGCGCCTCGTGAAGTAACGGCCAAAGACAGACAGAGAGAAAGAGAGAAAAAGAGAAAGAGAGAAAGAGGGGGAATATTAGAAAGACCAATTAAAATATCCATAATTTTATTTCTTAATTTAATTATTTTTTACAACTTATATGCTGCCCATTATCCCCATTTCCTCTGTTTTCTTTTATGGCACCTTCCCCAAAGAATATCAACCCATACCAGCTGATCCACCAAGGTATAACATTATGCAAAGGATGCTGGTGAACACTCCTGCATTCCTTAGTTTGGTGGAGGGTCTCCCATCAATTGAGTTTGGCAAAGATCGGACAGAGGTATTGAAACTTTCTTAGCAAAGTGTGTTGCCAGGTCAGAGGCATCCCATGTCTTGAATTTTCAAAGTCAGTCCCTTGGGATGGGTCAGTCTCTGTGGTGTCACATCGTGGATGTCACAGAAATGGATCAGGCATGACCTGGGAGTGGGGCCAGCACTGCTTCAGGCCCTTGGGAGTGGTTGAAAGAGATAAGTAAGGAAATCAGCTAAATGAGATCAACACACACGTCCAATCCAAGTAACCAGGATTTACAGCAATCTGAGAAGAGGGGAATTTACCCATAGTATACATGGCATGTGGAGTGTTCTGCAAGGCTTTCCACTAGGATCTATGGGAGGCTGAACAACACCCAGAGAGGGAAGGATTTTTCCAGGCTCAGAAGCAAGGCTCCCAGGACTTCTACAACAAGAAGCTTCATGAGTTGTGATGGTGGTGCTCCTCCCCTTGCCTTGCTCCAAATGTCACCATGGACTGAAATGCAAGCTCCTGTGGGCTGGTCCGTCTTCTTCTTCTTCTTCTTCTTCTTCTTCTTCTTCTTCTTCTTCTTCTTCTTCTTCTTCTTCTTCTTCTTCTTCTTCTTCTTCTTCTTCTTCTTCTTCTTCTCAACATTGCCAAACGTATGAGGAAAGACTGAAAGAACTGGGCATGTTTAGCCTCGATAGAGGAGAGAAGAAGACCAAGGGGAAGGTAATCATATAGCGGAGGGTTTTGATATGTTCTCAATTATCCCAGAGCGCAGGGCACAAAATCTAGAGAAAGTCAGATTTCTGCTAAATATCAGGAGAAACACCCTAACTGTTAGAGCAGTATGGCAATGGGGTCAATTACCTTGGGCGTGAGACTGAGGAATGCTCCAAAAGTGGAGGCAATGAGGAGAAAATTGGACGCCTGTCTGTTAGGACTACTTTGACTCGGATTCCTGTACCAAGCAGTGGGTTGGACTTGATGGCCTTAGATGACCCTTCCAACTCAAGGATTACAGGATTCTACCTGTACTTTCCACGGATGTAGCGCATTTGAGAATGAGTGGAGATAGTTGCCCAGGCTTTAAAGCCACCTCCGTAGAAATGTAAAATGTCAATAAAAATATAAAAATAGAAAAGGCAGGAGATTCAAAAGGGAAACAGCAGCATATTTTCTCATGTTTTCCCTAAAGAATCATGTATTTTCACTGAGTCTTAGTTCAACCTTCTCTTCCTCTTTCCATCCATTCTTTTCATGGGAATAAGTACTTTTATGTTCTGGAGGAGAAACAGGAGATGTACTTTCCGTTGTTTACTTTTTACTAAAGTTGATAAGGTTGTTTCAGTTTTAGAAATTTGGTTAATATGCCTCTAGCTGTGCAGCAGATGTGCAGGGACTCAGAACAAAATTAGCTTCAAGTTCTCTGGATCAGTCCACTTATTTTTGCCATCAACTGGCACTTAAAGTCCCAATAACTCACTCCAAAACATTTGTAAGAGAAAGAATTAAAAGTTCCATTACTTAAAATACACCAGACTAACCAGTAAACTGACAAACAGGGCTGGCGGAGTTTCAGCATCAGGTCTCAACACATTCAATGCCTTCCAACAGACTGGATGCTTTCAACAAACAAAAGAAAGGAGTGTGGACTCTTAGTAGACAGCCGGCACTCTCTTTGGATTTAGAGGCAAGGAAAGGATGGTTAGCGCTGAAGAGATTGACAGTCACCCTAGCTCAGAAATAGAGATGGGCATTGGGCACGAATCAAAAAAATGGCATTTCGTTTGTCGTTTGGAGGGTCCGTTTCAGTTCGTTTCCGTTTTTTGTGAATTTTTGCAGAAAATTCATTTTCATTTTCATTCGTTTCATTACCATTTCGTTACCATTTATTTCAATTTTTTGTGATTTTTTTAAAGGACTTTAAGCAATTCACTCATATTGCAGAAATGCACGACAAAATTTCCGGTGTTTCTGTTCATTTCGTTTCATTTTAGAGACAAAATTTGTCTGACGTTCCGTTACGTAACGAAACAAAAAAATGAAAATGGAAACAAAAAGTTGTTCGTTTCGTGCCCATCTCTACTCAGAAAGGTTCCTCCCAGCCACACCTACCAGAAGCAGCATGCAAGATTGGAAAAAACCTCACCATGAGGTCATGTGAATGGCCAGGTATCTTTCACAGTTGGAAGACCCTGCAAATAGGAGAACCATTACTTAAGCCCACTGTTCAGTTATCCCATCAGTGGTTTTGAAAGGGAGGTATAGGAAGATCCCCTTTGAGGACAGATGCTGTTTATGCTCCCAAGGGGGGAGGGGTAAAATAGATCACACGTCCTCCCCTTCCCTATCTATATAGGGAGAGATTTATCTTGTCTTGTGTAGACCAACAGCAGACCCAAATGAGGCGAGTTTGGAAAGACTTTCAAATGATGAAAATTCTTTTATTACCAAACAAACGGCCCAAGTTTGTATTTAGCTAAGTACCATACCAAGAAGAGCTAATTAATCAGGAAGTTTTGATGGTTGCTCCTTGTTATGGGTCTATTCATACTATGATTGTATTTCTTTTTTGAAGTGTAATATTTACAATTGTGTTAATTTATTTTATGGTTTTATACTGCAATAAGAGCTGCCTAGATGCCCTAACCACATCCAATCTCGCCCAATTTCAGAAGCTAAGCTAAGCTAAACTGGTTAGGACTTGGATGGGAGACCACCAGAGAATACCAGGTGCTGTAGTCACCTGGAGTAGGAACTGGCAAACCACTCCAGTATTCCTGCCAAGAAAACTCCATGGTCATGGGGTCATGAAGAGTCAGTCACGACTGTAACGACACAACACACACACATACTGCAATAAAGTTATTCAGTTAAACCCTCTAAAAATGTGGAGCCACTGTGACAGAAATGGGGGCTTGTCAAGCAACCCCCCAACAGTTTGGGGGATGCCATACCAACAACCACATGGGCCTTAGTAAGTCCAACACCTACATTTTTCAGGTTACTTTTGGGAAATAAGTAGCCAGTACAGAGTTTGCTGAATGTTCATTGAAAATTTATTTTATTTTATTTTATTTTATTTTATTTTATTTTATTGGATTCATATTTATTTATTTGATTTATATATCACCCATCTGGCTACCAAAGCCACTCTGGACAGTTTCAAACAGGACAAAACCATAGCCAACACCATCAGATTGTGCAACATACACCAAATCAACAAAAACAATATAGATTAAATTTTAAAATATAACACAGGCGTAAGCAGTAAGAGTCAATAAAAACAGTTGAGATGGCGGAGCCATTGGCTTAGCGGTTAATAAAACTCTACATTCTGAAGATGGAAAGACCAGCCTATACAGCCATGCTTTTAATGATCTTTTAAAAGTGAAGAGGAAAATGACTGAAACATATATTTATTTACTGGGGGTAGGGGTGGAATCTATGTGTCACCAAAACTATGCTATTCAGACCTGAGCAGTTCAAGGAAGAAATGGGTCTAGGGCATCTTCCTTGTGGCCGCATCCCTCAATGGTGAGGCACCAACATGCCATGTGGTTATTCAAAGAGTAGCTAACAATAACCAGCTGGTGGCTGTTTCCTTGTCAGTGAATAAACCAGACTGATTCTTTTTTCCAGTACCTGTCTCATCTCTTTCTTCCTCTTACTATGGCGAAGCTAGTTTGTCTTCCACCTGGTTCCCAGGGAATCTGTCTTGTTATGGCTTGTGAATCTGGGTTATCCTCCATCCCCTGCCACCGCCCCACCCCCCAAACTGCCTCCCATTTGGCATGAATTCAGATTTTTTTCCCCCTTCCATGAAACAAACAAACTTGGGCAGTCAAGGAAAAGACCCAGTGGAGTGTCAAATGCAACTTGAAAATGCTACAATGCTAGCTTTAAATTTACATGGGGCTTGCTATGCCCGAACACGATAAAAACCCATCATTTATTTATATTGTTATTTTTTTCCCTGATTTAACCTTTATTTTACAAGGAAGCCTTCTGAAATATTAATTGCCTCCTCTTTTTGCCACCCTCCCCTTCCTCTTCGACTTTATGGGGAACCTAATAAAGGGGGAGCAACGCAGAAATATCGGCAGATCATTCGGTTCGGAAACCAGACGCCGGAGGTAAAAGAGGCGTCTTGCACTTAAACCAAGAGTCGTGCAGATTACTTTGTGCTCTATGATGCTTTGGTGAAGTTGCATTTTCAAAAAGTGTTACTGTATGAAAATGGCATTCGTCCAGCAGTGTTTTAAATACTGCCAGGTTCTCTCTGTACTCTGGCTACTCCAGGTGGATAATATCATATATGCTTTAATTTCTATTCTTGCAATGAACAAAGGGTTGGGCACAATGGCCTTATAGGCCCCTTCCAACTCCATGATTCTTTGATTCTGTTCTATAATATAGGATCGCTTTCTCTATTTCTAATTTATTTATTTACTCCCCTATGGAATAGGATTATGCTATGTCATTCTTCTAGAAACAGGACACAAGGCTGCTAAAAGGAAAATAAGTATCACAAAAGGACATTTAAGAACAAAATAATAAAATACAGTAGTAGAATAAAAATAATTAACATTAAAAATGATTATTTAAAACAATTATAAATCTTTTTTTAATATCAAGACAACCCTTCCTTCCTTCCTTCCTTCCTTCCTTCCTTCCAGAATCAAATTTACAGAAATCCAGCCTTCCTACAGATTTTAAAAGCCTTCCTAGTTCTTTTTGTGGTTCTCTGCATCGTTCTAGAGCTGGTATCACAGGATTGTCATCACTTGAACACATAAAAATATAAAAAATATAGTATTCTCTCATTCACAGTTATATTTTTTTATATTTTTATGTGTTCAAATGATGACAGTCCTGTGATACCAGCTCTGGAACTTTGATACAAAATTAAAATCATTTCATTTTAAGGCTTTTTAAAAAGAAATTAAATTTGTTTTTAATCTTAATTTGAATATACATGTTTAATTGTCTCTAGTTGTTTTAACAGTATGTTTAAAATTGTGATTGCTGTAGAGTTTAAGCTCTTGTAACCCACCTTGGGTCTCCATGGGGGTAAAGGTAGCATTTGAATAAATAGTAAATAATTTGATAATATAGTGGACCCTCTTATAACAAACGGTTTGTATACGATAAAATCTGTACAACATAAAAATTCTGGAGATAAGGGAAATTTGCTTAACAGAATCGCCTTTGGGGTGAATCTGTACAACATAAAAATGGTTGTGATTAGGGATTACTCTGTTTTCAATGCATTCCTATGGGAAATTTGTACAAATGAGATTTAACAGGGAGAAGGGCAAGGTTCTACATGTGAGGCAGGGACCCAATTGCACAGTTGAAAGATGGAGGATATTTGGCTTAGTAATACTACAGGATGTGTGAGAACGATCTTAGACTTGCTGTAGATAAAAAGCTGGATATGAGCCATCAATGCAGTGTGGCTGCAAAAAAGTTAAATACTATTTTAAACAGCATTGACAGAAGCGTGGACTCCAAATTCCACAATGGCCCCCTTCTTTTAGGCCTAGAATGCTGTGTCCAGTTCTGGACGCTGCTCTTTTAAAAAAAAATGCTGACAAATTGGAACAAGTTCAGAAGAGGGCAACAAGGACGGTTACTTCACGTCTTTCCTTGTTCCGTGACTACTTTTGTACCGTGACAGCATTGGTCACGATTACATGGTTTTGTCCCTGTTTAGTCCTTGTTTCCATTTTCTCACGGTCATGATAACTTGTCTCATGACAACTGTTACTTCACGGTCTTGTTCCGTGACAAATTCTGAATTTGTCTTGCTTTCTTAACCCTTTTTTAAAAATATCGTAAATAAAACTTTTTTGATATTTCGATTTACTGGTCTTCTGGGATTTACACGTCAATGCTACAGAATTTTCAGTACTTTCTTTAATAAATATTTGCACTGCATGGTGTTTCCAATAGGGATGTTGAATGCCGCTTCAGCTGCTGAACACCAGTTGTTGCGTGACAGTTGTTACCACATGGTCACTTGTCTCGGAACAGGAACTGGGAACAAACCATAAGAGAATACCCCAACCCAGCACCAGGCACAGTATTGTCATGCTCTGATCCTGCTCCAGGGCGCATGGTTGAGACAAATTTCAGCTGGACGTGAAGTAAGATTTTTTTGTACCGGTTCGAAGCGCAACACTTACAGAGACAAAATGGATGTGACATAACTGTGAAGGATTATCAGGGGCCTGGAAAACAAACCCTAGGAGGAAAACCTGAAAGAACTGGGCATGCTGAACCTTGAAAAAGAGAAGACTGAGAGGACAGATGATAACATTTTCAAAGTGCTCGTACAAAGGAGAGACAGGATCTGTTCTTGGTCACAGGGGCGTAGCTTGGGGAGGGCAAGGGGGTGGAGTGCTCCAGGCTCAGCAATTACGGGCACCAAATTGGCTACTGACCCCCCCCCCACCGCGGCCCCCCATCTGCCATCCAGATTATATTTTACAATGGGGGCTCTGGAAGTCCTAGCTATGCCTCTGCTTGGTCATAACAGAATCCAGGACACATAACAATGGACTCAATGCACAGGAAGCCATATTTAGGCTGAAAATATGATGGAAAATGTCTCAACTGTTGAAGTACAACAATGGAACCAACTACTGCAGGAGGTTCTCGATGCTCCAATGCTGGAGACATTCAAGAGAAAATGGGACAGCCATCTGTCAGGTCTGCTTTGATTTGGATTCCTGTCCAGAGGTGGAGGTTGAACCTGATAGCCTTAGGAGCCCTTTCCATCTCAGTTATTCTAGGATTATAATGAGTATCTTTTCAAAGGTGTCCAGGTCACACTGCTAAGTACCATATGCCAGCAGTCATTGGTAGATGTGACTTGCATTCTTGTAGCCCAGTGATGGCAAACCTTTTAGAGACTGAGTGCCCAAACTGTGATTCGGAACCCATTAATTAATACAGGTGGCTGTGAAGGGGCGATGTTGGGTGCCCATAAGAAGGGCTCTGAGTGCCACCTTTGGCACCCATTCCATAGGTTTGTCAATACTGTTGCAGCCTCTGATATTATATAATACTTGGCCTATCTCATGCTGAAACCATATAAACCCAGCAAACAATATGCTGTGTGATATGGCTTCTGCATCCTCAGCCCTAGTTCCTTTTGGGATGCAATCAGCTTGCTGTGATACAAGTTCTTCAGGCACGTTGACTTTCAGCTAAGCTCCCTGCTCAGCCCCTACCTTACGGAGACTCAGATGGAGTTGTTGGCAACTTTCCACCAGCTGATGTGCAACTGATAGACTTGGTCTGTCTTTGCATTCATAGCTGCGTTGAATATTTCAGTAGTAGAGATGGGCACGACCAGGAAAAATGACGTTTCGAGCTGTTGTGTGTCGGAGCCGGCCCGTTTCGGCTCATTTCCATTTGTCGTGAAATTTTTCAAAACTTTGTTGTTTCATTTGTCGTCTGTCGTTAGTACTGGTTTAGGGGGGTAGGGTTAGCGGGCTCCTGGAGGCACCTCTCTGGGGTGGGTGCCTCCTCTGGCCCGCTACAAAGGGAAAGGAAGGGTAACACGTAGGCGTTTAGCGGGCTCCTGGAGGCACCTCTCTGGGGTGGGTGCCTCCTCTGGCCCGCTAGGAAAGGAAAAGGAAGGGTACGTGTAGCCATCGCGTACCAAGTGGCAGAGGGCGAGGCACCTCTCTTTTGGGTGCCTTTGCTCTGACTCACTAAGAAGGACAGCATACTGGCGTACAGGTTTGGAGTTTGGACTGGGTGAGCGAGGTGAAAGAGGAATTCCTCTGAGTGCCTCTGGCTCACTAAGAAGGGAAGTGTACTTGCGTAATGCAAGTACAGATCTGGCTTAGGGTTGGGGTTAGGGCAAGGGCTAGGCTTAGGGCTACGGGTAAGGTTAGGGTGAGTTAGTGGGCTGCACCTCTGGGTGCCTCTGTCCCACTAAGAAGGACAGTGTACTGGCGTATGGGTTAGGGTTAGGGTTGGGGTTAGGGTTAGGGTTCGGGTTCGGGTTCGGGCTAGGGCTAGGGCTAGGGTTAGTGGGCTTTTTATGCCCAACTGGCACATCCAAGAAGTCTCAGTCAAAACCTGGCCAAGTGGCCATGCAATTGGTGGAATGGCTCCAAAAATTTGCATGGTCCCATCCCATGGCCAGCCCATCATTGTGCACTGCGCAGGTGTAAAAAAATAAAAATAAAAATAAAATAAAATAAAATCAATTGAGACGTTTTATTGCAAGAAAAACCCACTGCTGCTACTGTAAAAATTCAGGCAGTTAAAATACCTAATTTTTGCATGTTTCTGTGGTGCTTTGGTGTGTTTTTGGACCACGATTTCAAAATAAATATTGCGGTCGCCTCGCCATTTTGGACCCCCCCCCGCACCGCATGGCATGGCGAGACGATGAGGATGACCCCCAGCAGAGCAGCCCAGGACAGGAGAGGGGGGGATGCCGCCCCCCCTCCAGAAACCACCCCTCTGGTAGCTGCCCTCACTGAGGCAGGCATATTTTCGGCTGCTTTTTTGGCCGGGAATTGTTTTTTTTTTTTTTTAATTTTTAAAACTTTTTTTCTGTGCTGCTTGGCATCACGCGATCGCCGCGATGCCATGAACAACAACGACAAATCAGACCCAATTTTTCTTTTATCAGTTCGAGTTCGAGTTCTGACGGCTTAATTGTCGTTACCGTTTCCGTTACGTAACGGAAACAATGAACGGAAACGGAAATGAGAATTTCGCCAAGTCATGCCCATGTCTATTCAGTAGTCCTATAGCATACAGAAAGTGCGTAACAGGGACCTAACAACCCTTTCAAAATATACTCAACTAATTGCACTGAGTCCTGACCATAAGAAGAAAGAAGCAAACATCTTTTGATTATGAGATCTTCTTCCCCCTGTCATTGTTCAGAATTAATCCACATAGGCATTAGTTGAACTTCTGATGAAAATGTACATACAGTATATAAAAATAAGACCCAGAATTGCCAGCCCAAGTTATAGTTGCAAAAGTAACTTTTCCAAGATCTGTGTTTCAGTTCACATCTCATTCATGAAGATCATCATTGCTAAAACCAAATCTTATAGGAAATCTTATGGATCCTAGCTCCAAATTTTCTCCCAGCATTAAGAAAGAAATTGAGTGCTTTCACAGAGAAAAATGAGAAGGACCCATGAATTTTTAAATGCTTTCTTACCAATCACAACATAATCCCCAGAAAAACTTTAAACTGATGTTCTCCACTTCCTCAGTCAGGTTCAGAATGTAGAAATAATCAGCCTGAAGGAAAACAGCTTATTGGGAAAATTGCCAGGCAGAATCCATGCAAACATGTGGAAGAGCTTTCAATTGGACAAAACATGTGGTGGATCCACTCCTTGATCCATGCCAGGTAGGTTCTCAAGAATGTCTGAGCTAAATCCATGCAATCCAGCCTCTAATTCATGTTAAGGTGGTCATTTGTATACAACTGGAAAAGGAAGGTACATATCTACAAAAAAGTGGAAAGAAGCAGATATCAATAAAATCACCATGTGCTAATTCTTAAGCACATAGCAATGTGAAATGACAATTCATGTTTCCAGCTTAAGCAAAATGATAAAATGTGTAAGGATAATAACCAGGAGGCTGTTCCTGAGCAGCTTTCCATTGAAATATGAAACTAAGGAATTTTTAACCCACTCATAGATATAACTGGGAGAGGTTTTCACACGTGCCACCTCAAGCCACCTGCCAGCAGAACGGATGAACCACTAAGACATTTGAACATGTAGGTTCTAGTTGGGAATCCTCCCAAGGTCATGGATTTCTGATGTAGGTCCAAGATAAAGAGAGCAGGGACCATTTTGGTTCTAAACCAAGACCTGGCTGATCAGTAAGGTTGCCAGTTTCACCAGTGCTTCTGTCCTGTTAAGTAAGTCTGGTCTTCCCTCATCACCGCAAGTGAACCTTAGGAGCCCAGCTGCCACAATGCTGGATGGAAAGCACCTCATGTCCGTATTAGATCTCACCAAAGCAGTCTTTCCATTCCACATGACCACCATGTCTTCTATTTAAAAGTGGCTCCACCTCCCAGTCTGCCCAGAATGTCCCATGGATAAGCAGTATAGGGTTGCAAAAACTCACCAACATATTTTTCAAGTGCCAATCAGGTAATGCAGGCCAAATATTCTATTAATCCCCATCACAGAGTGACCACATAAGCCAAACTGGACTCAGGTGAGTCTGATAAAGGGGCTCAGATAGCACCACCCCCAGCACTGCAACTTGATGGATACCTGTAGGCATGCCTACCTGCCCATCTCTCATCAGGAGGAGTGGGAAAAGCCTCCCTACTGGAACAGAGGGTTGTTCCATGGGGATAAACATTCTATAAGTCAAGAAACCAAGGAAGACATGTTGGTCAACATTTGGTAACCCAAGCAACTATCTAGGGAATTATTTTCTGGTCGTGTGGCAATGCCCCAAATGATAGATCCTCGGCCACAGCAACTCCTTTCCAGCTCCCTCTCTTTCTCTTTCTCCGGGGTCACAGGAGGTCCTACTTGAAGCAGCCTTGCAAACAACAAGATCAACGGGCATGTCAGCCTCGAGATGGCTGATGGGACAGACTGTCCGGAACGATCAAAGGCATCTCGCGTGATGTGCCTGAAAGAAGGAGTTTCACCAGATTGGCCTGCTCAAAGAAAGTCCGACCGGAATGTATGAAGATGTGGATAAGACAGCTGTGTACACTTCATTACACTCTTCGCTAGTGGCTCTCTGGACGGAAACTGTCTCCAGGGCTACTGGTACATCCCTCAAGGATGCTAAACTGTTTGTGGGTCAGTAAACATGCTTAGCGGTTGTCTTTGCCTCCAGCGGTAATGTTCTTGTCAGGTGTGTGAGCAAGACTCATCAGGCTTTGATGCACTCTAGCCAGTGGGACGTCATCCCCTTCAATCCCTTTATTCATTCCATTTCTACCCCAACTGTTTCCTTTATAAAGAAGCAAAATTAATATATAATGTACAGCTATGGGAGAGAGGGAAACCTGCTCGACCACTGTTTCGCTTTCCAGCATAGAAGAATACATACTTATTCAGGGATCCTGTGGATTTGTATATACCAGGAAAAAATATTCAATATTCATTTATGACAGAGGTAGGCATGGGATTTTCTTAAACACCATCGCTGCAGGCTATTTCAGTTTGCATACATAGAGGAGAAAAATTATTCTTAAGACAGAGTTTGCTTTGCAATGTATAATGGAACTCATACAAAGAAACTGGCCGTTGTGGATCTGCAAATATGAAATTGCAGAATCATAGAGATGGAAGGAACCTTGGGGTTATCAGGAAGCCCCCAGCTAAAGTATCCCTGATAGGTTTGATATTTTTTGGCTGTTGGGCACTCATCTGGAAGCACTTGCTTTTTCCCGATATGTACATTTGATTTCCTTTATGGAGTTTGCGTTGAGGGAAGGCCCTCAATAAAACGGGAACACAAAGATTCCACATATATATGGAGGAGTGCGGAGAGATGTCTGCTGGGAATGCCCCTGCATGGCATTTTTAGAGC
>JAHTLZ010002995.1:27072-39648 GCA_023846285.1 Phrynocephalus versicolor
TCTCTCTCTCTCTCTCTCTCTCTCTCTCTCTCTCTCTCTCTCTCTCTGTGTGTGTGTGTGTGTGTGTGTGTGTGTGTGTGTGTGTGTGTGTGTGTGTGTGTCTGTGTTTCGGCTCCTGCTTCAACATACTGCCCATAACACTGTATCATCTCAAGCAGAGCATTTGAGAGTACCATTGCTGAAGGAGTCCTGTAAATCTGTGATGAGAAATCGTGCTTTGAAACAATGCATTCCTATGAGAAACCACTTTAAAACCCCCGCACCATTCCCCCCCCACAACATGCCCAAATTGGGGAGGGGTGGATGACAAAGGGTTTTATTTTTTTTATATTTTATTTTTTTATTAAATTTTAAACTACCTACAAACAACATAAAGAAATAAAAAACTACAATGAACAGTATAAGTGTACCCCCACCCCACGGAACCGTCCATGCATTCTTCTTCGTTGCTCCGTCTTCTATTGTTCTAGTAATCTTCTTAAAGTCCTCTTCTCCAGAATTGTTGTGAGATATTCATGGACTCTTTCCCTTTTCCTTCAACTAACACATAGTCTATAAATTTACCCCAGATGTCGTAGAAAATGTCTTTTTTCATTTCTCCTCATTTAACCTTTAAACTGCAAGACAATTTATTGTTTATAGCTATATCCCAGAGTTCATTGTACCAGTCTTCCATCTTGAGTTCTAGTTTTGACTTCCAGTTTTTTGCTATGATTAATCTAGCCGCTGTCATAAGATTTGCTACTAGTTCCTTTGTTGTAACATCATAATCTTTGGTTGTTAACAATGATAATAATGCTATCTCTGGACTACAATCTATGTCTATTTTAATTATGTTACTTAGCTCTAAAAACACTTTTTCCCAAAACGTTTGGACTATTTCGCATTCCCACCAAAGATGCAAATATGTGCCGAGCTTTTTTTCACATTTCCAACATACCTTATAGAGATGGGCACGACTTAGCGGTATTTTCATTTTCATTTTTGTTTTTTCGTTTTCGTTACGTAACGAAACGAAAACAAAAAACGGTTCAAAAATGGACCGAAAATGGAAACGAAACGACTAATTTTGAGCCAATTTTCGTTTTTCGTTACTGGAAAAACACATAATGGAGCTAAATGGGGAGAAACGAAAAAATTTTCGTTTTTGTTTTCGTTTTTTTGTTTTCGTTACGTAACGGAACAAAAATGAAAAATTTTGAAATTAGCTCACGAAAACGGAAACAAAACGAAACGGACCCTAGCTGAAAACGAAAACGAAAACGAAAAATTTTTTCTGAGTCGTGCCCATCTCTAATACCTTAGAGTAACCAGAATTCATTCTATTCAGTCTAATTGGGGTTAAATACCATGTAGAAACCAATTTAAAATAGTTTTCTTTTATCCTGACCGATAATGATCTCAAAATTCTCATATTCCACATTTTCATCCAGTCTTCTTCCTTTATCTCTACATTAAGATCTTGATTCCAGACCTCTCTCAAGGTATTTAACTCCTTCATTTCCAGTGATTCCCCTAATATTTTATATATTTTACGTATTGTTCCTTTCTCTGAATTTTCATGTTCAGACTCAAACGATAATAGGAACTGTTCAAATTTTGTGCGCTCTCTGGTTTGATTGTTTCTTTTGCCCGTCCTTTGTCCATTTTCCTAATTGAATATAGTTTAACCATGTTAAATCACTGGATTGCAAAATATTTTTTATATCATGAATTGTTTTAATCTTGAGCATGCAATCCTTTAGTTTGGCTATTTTCTTAGATTTAAATAACTCCAAATAATGCTTCAAGTTAACAGGGAAGTTGTCCAAGTCAGTAACTAAAGCTAGTGGGGATCCCTTCGGAGACAAGATTTTTCTATATGTTCTCCATGTAGCAATTAAACTATTCAAATGGGGGTTATCGATCTTTACTTTATTTTTGACTTCGGTAAATAAGAATTTATTTATTTCCCCCTTTATGTCCGAAGACTCTTGCTCCCACCATATTGGCTTCTGTGGTTTAAAAAGAATTTCCCCCAAAGAACTGAGTTGATTGGCTATATAATAATTTCTTATATTGGGTAAACCTATTCCTCCTTCTTTCTGGGATCTGTACCACAAACTTTTATTTATTCTTGATTTTTCCCTGCATTGCAAAACCTATTTATCATATCTTGGAGAGTTTTAAGTTCCTTTTCTAAAAGCTGCACCGGTAACATTTTTAAAATAAAGTTAATTTTTGGAAGTATTTTCATTTTTATCAATGCAATTCTACCAAACCACGATAATTTTAATTTAGAGTAGGATAATAGTTTGTTTTTCATCTCTTCTTTTAATTTTAAAATGTTTCTTTCTTTGGTTTTAGTAAATTCTTTGTGGAATTCTAATCCTAAATAATTAATGTTTTTTCACAGTTTAAGTCCGAATTCTTGAATTATCATTAGGTCTTGTTTTCCATAATTGAACAATAAACTCTCTGATTTTTGCCAGTTTACGCATAATCCTGTTACTTCTCCAAATTCTTCTAAATGAGTTTTTACTCTTTGAATATTCTCTATTGGGTTTACAATAGTCAATAGAGCGTCGTCCGCGAATAAACTGATTTTAGTTGCCCCATCTTTCCCTATACCTTTAATGGATTCATCATCCCTTATAGCGTTTGCCAGGAGCTCTATAACAATACAAAAGAGAACTGGAGAAAGAGGACATCCTTGTCTGGTTCCCCGGCCTAGGGTGATTTGTTCAGTCAATCCATCATTAACTATTATTGAGGAAGTGCCCTTTGAATATAATTGATTTATTACGCCCAAAAAAGATTTCCCAAATCCCCATTTTTCTAACAAGATTTTTAATGTGGGCCATTGAACGCAATCGAAAGCTTTAAAAAGATCTAGAGACAACATCCCAGTTTTAGTAGTACTCTTTCCCATTTCGTAGAGAGCATTCAAATTTCTTCTAATAATATTTGCCATTTGCCTACCTTTGATAAAACCACATTGATCCTCTTTAATATATTTAGCTATAAATTTGTTCATTCTTTTAGCCAGAATTGCAGTAAAAATCTTAGCATCTTGATTTAGTAAGGATATTGGTCTGTATGACCCAATGTCCGTTAAATTTTTATTAGGTTTTGGTATTAAGATAGTTAAAGAGTGGGTCCATGATCTCAGAATTTGTTCTCCATCCAAAATTTTATTGTATAACTTCTTTAATTTGGGTGTTAATATTACTTTTAAAAGTTTATAAAATTCAGGTCCCAGAGCATCCACTCCAGGCGTATTATTATTCTTTAATTTGTCTATTATCTCGCTTATCTCTTGTTCTGTAATAGGCTTTTCCATTTCCAGCATATCTTCCTGTTCCAGGACCCTCTTTAAATTTTTATTAATATACCTTTCTATATCTTCCTTAGATTTATTTTTTGCGGTATATAAGGACTGATAAAACTCTTGCATAGCTTTTAACTTTTCCTTCATTTGTGTACACATCTTGCCTGAGGAGTCTTTTATAATCCCTATTGTGTTCTTATCTTGTCTTTTTTGAGCTAGTCTGGCTAAAAGTTTTGAGTTCTTGTTGCTATATTCAAAAAAAATTCTTTTTAAATAAAGTAGGTTGCTTTGTGTTTGTTGTAGTTCTAAATCTTCTAGCTCTTTTTTTCTTGCTTCAATCAGCCTCAGTATCTTATTATCCTTAGTAGAGAAAAATTGGGATTCTAAGTCTGCTATTGATTTTTCTAACTTTCTTTTATTGTGTTCTTCCTGTTTTTTAATTTTAATATTTTCTTTTATGATAAGGCCTCTGGCTACCGCTTTCAAGGTGTCCCATATGATTGGTGTTTGGCTTCCTGCCTTTTCATTTATATCCCAAGTTTCCAACCAATCTTTTTTAACCTTTTCCAGCACTTCTGGATTCTGAAATATTTTTAAGTTCATTCTCCATCTTTTAGCTTCTCTGTAATTTTTATTTGTTGCTAAATCAATTGACATTAAGGCATGGTCAGATGTTTTTATGATCTCAATCTCAGTATTGTTTACTTTGGGTATTAAGCTTTGTGAGACAAACACAAAATCTATCCTAGAATAGGTTTTGTGTACTGGTGAATAGAAGGTATATTTTGTTTCATCTCCTTTCAGTTCTCTCCAGACATCCTTCAATCCTGTTGTGTGTATTAACTTTGCCAATATTGTGTGTCTTGCCCTCCAATCTTCCTTTTTACAGACTGATTTATCCTTAATTTTATCTAAAACCTTATTAAAGTCCCCTGCCATTATTAAGTACCCCTTTTTAACAGTTTCAATCTGGTCCCAAAGGAGATTGATAAAGCGACCTTGGTTGACATTTGGTGCATACAGATTTACCAAAGTATAATAATCTTTCCTCATTAAAACTTGCAATATTATATATCTACCTTCTAAGTCTTTTACCACATTTTCAACAACACATTCACAATTCCTTGAAATTAAGATGGCGACCCCTCTTGCTTTAGATGTGCCAAAGCTTTTTTCATATATATCAACATTTGAAATTTTTAATTCATTAAAGCCATCTCTTGTTTGATGAGTCTCTTGCAAAAAAGCAATATCTATTTTGTGCCTTTTAATCATCGCTTCAATTCTCTTTCTCTTCGAAAATGACCCCAGGCCTTTTACATTCAGCGTTGCTAATTTTATAAACTTTCCCATAACCTAGTTCTTTTAATTTCAATATTCTGGAATGGTCCCGTTGTGCACACAAAAATAGAAACACCAACAATTAATGAAAAAGTAACTAAAATAAATCTAATCCTCCACCCTAAAAAACTATTCTTTTCTCCCACCCCACCAGCTTTCATACTTTTTGGCATGCGCATCAAGGGGCTGGGAGGGAGGAGGTCCGTCCACAGACACTAGCCAGCCATGATCTCGTTTTCTCTTAAGTAGCATGTTACTGTAAATCTTTTTTTTCCCAAAATTTATTCTACCCCCCGCCAAGCCGCCCTCTCGCCACCACCACCCCCTCAAAAAAAATTAATAAAATAAAATAAAATAAAATAAAATAAAATAAAATATCAAAAAGGGGAGGGGAGAAGGGAAGGGATCTTAAACAAATGGGGAGAAATTCCAAGGGGGAGAAGGTAAAAAAAAAAGGTTAAAAAAGGATAAATAAAAAAAATCAAATAAATAAAAAATATAAATAAAAAAGGGAAAGATAAATAAATAAAAAAATGATTAAAAAATAAAAAAATGGGGGGGGGAAAGAGGGAGTGGAGAAGGAGAAGGGGGGAAAGGGAGAAGAATAGGAGGAGGGGATGGAGGGGGCGAGAGAGAGGGAAGGAGTGAGAAGTAAGCTAAATAAGATTCAAATATTGTTCATCGAAGGTTCCAGGAGCCGGAGTGAAAAAAAAAAGTTCACTGTCCTGATGTTGCCATAGAAGTTCCCGGGGTCAAGCTAGGAGAAGCCGAGTCATCTTGAATATTCCATGCTTCAAGAAGGTGCTGGCCTTCTTCTAGAGAGTGAATTGTGTGTTGAACAGAGCCTTTCCAAACTTTCAAAAATACGGGGTGGCCCCAAGAGTAGCGATAATTATTCTTCCGTAGTATGGTTGTAACTGGTCCCGCCCACCAAGACATGTCGGCAGCCTGATCTTAAAGCTCTGTGCCGCGATCTGAAAAGAGCTTCAAAACTACTGTTTAATGCCGTGGTGCCGTGAGTAATGTATCAATAAATTACTTGGGGGCGACAGGAGAAGCAATATATGTGTTTTTGAAGAGTAGATAAACTTGATTTACAAGCGACGAAGCTACTTTCGGTTTTGCCTGCCCGTTTGTGCTGTCTGTTTGAGCTGTTTTTGCTGGCTGCTTAGAAAGCTCCATAGAGGATTGCAAGCTGGGAGACTCTCTAATGCCTGCTTTTTGATTAATTATATGCCGGGTAAAAAAGCAAAAAAGAACCCCCAGCCAAAAGGGGTTAGAAAATCACCTGATACAGTATACAATAGCCAACCTCTACAATGTGCCGAGCAGCCTCCGATTGAGGGAGAGCTAAAAATGGCGACAGGGTCAGCTACTCCTCCCCCCGCTGAACAAGACTTCATGAAGGAGGTACGATTAATGAGAACAGAATTAGCCAGTGTAATAAGTGCGAACCAACAGGATGTGATACGTAGAATTGATGGCCTTTCAAGGGAACATCAAGGCACTAAACAAGATTTATCACATGAAATAAAGCTAAACGGCCAGTGGCTTGAAAATTTGGCAGGAGAGTTTAAAAACTTAGAGATACGTGTTACGAAAAATGAAACTGAAAGTACCGCTCAGAAACAGACTCTGCTCACAATGAAGAAAAAACTGACTTACATGGAGGATTACTCTCGGAGACAGAATGTTAAACTGATTAATTTTGCGACCCAAAAGAAGGGGGAATTAAAACAAGAAGTTTTAACCTGGCTTAACTCTTTTCTGCCCAAACAATTAGAGGAGGATGATATTGAGAGAGTTCACTATTTGGGCAATTTGAGAGATGGGTCCCCAAGACCAGTAATAGTAAAATTTGCTTCTTATGTAAACAAAGAGCGTCTTATGTCTTCAATAAGAGCCAATCCTAATATTCTCAAGAGAGGAGAGGAAACTGTGCAACTTTATCAAGATTTTTCTAAAGAAACTTCCAATTGGCGTAAATCGATGAGACCAGTTACAAAGGGTTTTAAAACTATTTTTTTTTTGCCACCGAAGCCCCATGCACCAGCTGATCGGCACTTACTTGGGCACCAAAAAATAAAATAAAAAAGTTTTAAAAGCCTGTGCCATTCCCCCAATCCACCTGAATGGGTGGGGGAAAGCGCGGGCTTTTAAAACTTTTTTTAAGTCCCCAAGTGAGTCCTGATCAGCTGGCATCTGGGACTTGCTTAGGGGACTAAAACAAGTTTTTAAAGCCCCTCTCTCCCCCCCCTGCACCCGATCAGGTGGAGGAAAGCACAGGCTTTTTAAACTTATTTTTTAGTCCCAGCAGCAAGCCCCACACACCAGCTGATCAGCACTTACTATGGGGAGTAATAAAAAGTTTTATGAGCACGCACCTCCCCCCACCCTGAAACACATTAAACAAAGGTAAAAAACATTAAAAAACACATACATACAAACACACACAGTAGTTACATAAAACACGCACATTAAACACGTAAAACACATAAGGCTAGAGATGGGCACGACTAGGGAAAATGACGTTTTCGAGTTGTCGTGTGCCGGAGGCAGCCCGTGTCGGCTCGTTTCCGTTTTTCGCGAAAAACCGCAAAAATTAGTCGGTTCGTTTTTTTGTTTTTTCGTTGTCGTTATACTGGTTTTTTTTGGGGGGGTAGCGGGCTCCTGGAGGCACCTCTGTGGGGTGGGTGCCTCCTCTGGCCCGCTATAAAGGGAAAGTGGGCTCCTGGAGGCACCCGTGGGTGCCTCCTATCATCACCCACTAGGAAGGGGCAGCAGCAGGCTCCAAGAGACCCCTCAACATGGGGGTCTCCCCTCCTCACCTGCTGCTGCAAAATGGCATGCATAACCATATATGGATGTGCATACCATTTGCAGACAGTGAGACCACCTGGTCCATTGGTACGACCCTCTGAGGACTGGGTCGCACCTGCCATGTCCCACAAAGAAGGGAATCGTACTTGCGTGTAGTGCAATGCAAGTAGATCTGGCTATGGGTTAAGGTGGGTTAGTGCAAGGGCTAGGGTTAGGCTACTAACGGGTAAGGTTACGGTGGGCTATTGGGTTGCACCTCTGGGTGCCTCTCTGACCCACTAAGAAGACAGTCTGTGACGTATGGGTAGGAGTCAAGGATTAGGGTTAGGGGGTTAGGGGGCTAGGGCAGGTTTTAGGGGGCTTTTTGGCACATCCCAGAAGTCTCCATGGCCAAGTGGCCATGCGATTGGTGGGATGGCTCCAAAAATTTGCATGGTCGTCCCCTCCCACATGGCTGGCCAGGCCACTGGGCCAACCCATCATTGTGCACTGCGCAGGTGTAAATGAAATAAAATAAAATAAAATCAATGGAGGACAGAGGAGGAGAGGAGAGACATTTTGTTGCAAGAAAAAACCCACTGCTACTGTGAAAAATCTGGCAGTTTATAAATTTCCGTGTGTTTCTGTTGTGCTTGTGTGTTTTTGGACCATGATTTCAAAAACAATATTGCGTTCGCCGCCCCATTTTGGATCCCCCGCCCACACCGCATGGCATGGCGAGTCCGGCTGCCCAGGACGGGGGGGAGCGGGACCCCCCTCCAGACCAGAAACCCCCCCTCCGGTAGGTGCCCTGAGGCACGGCAGGCATTTTCCGTCTGCTTTTTGGCCCGGGCATGGGTGGGGGGAGAGTTTAAACGTTTTTTCCTGTGCCGTCCGTGCCGTGCGGCTTGTTGCTGCTGCGAGCCTGCGGTGAGTCCCACCAGAGCATCCCAGGACGGAGGAGGGGGGGAGGCCGGGGACCTCCAGAAACCACCCCTCTGGTAGGTGCCCTGAGGCACGGCAGGCATTTTCCGCCTGCTTTTTGGCCCGGGAATGGGTGGGGGGAGAGTTTAAAAGTTTTTTCCTGTGCCGTCCGTGCCGTGCGGCTTGTTGCTGCTGCGAGCCTGCGGCGAGTCCCACCAGAGCAGCCCAGGATGGAGGAGGGGGGGAGGCCGGGGACCTCCAGAAACCACCCCTCTGGTAGGTGCCCTGAGGCACCAGGTCGGAGGAGGGGGGGAGGCCGGGGACCTCCAGAAACCACCCCTCTGGTAGGTGCCCTGAGGCACGGCAGGCATTTTTCCGCCTGCTTTTTGGCCCGGGAACCGGGTTTTTTAACTTTTAAAAACTTTTTTCTGTGCCGCGTGGTATCGCGCGATCGCGCGATGCAAGTAACGAGCACGACAAATCAGACCAAAATTGTTCGTTCGTCAGTTCGATCTCGAAGTCTGGGGCAGTAATTCCCGTTACCGTTTCTGTAGAGTAACGGAACCGAGTAATGGAAACGGAAACGGGAATACCGCTAAGTCGTGCCCATCTCTACATAAGGCACATAAAAACGAAAAAAGAAACAAAATGGAAAATGAAATGATTTTTTTTAAAAAAAATGTATTTCAAATGAAATGAAACAAAAAAAAGATAAACAAAATGGAAAATGAAACAAAACACCATTTTGGTGTTTTGTGCCCATCTAGATAGATAGATAGATAGATAGATAGATAGATAGATAGATAGATAGATAGATAGATAGATAGATAGATAGATAGATAGATAGATAGATAGATAGATAGAATTTCTTATTAGAAGTTTCTTTTTTCCCCCAGAGATGGGGAAAGTTTTCTTCTTTTTCAGTACAACTGCCAGAATTCCCAACTGGCATGTTGTATCTCCAAAACATACCTTTCCCAAGTATCTGGTAAGCTAAGAATCTTTAGCTGAATGTAAGATGCACTCAGCCAATGTTCAAAAGCATTGAAAAGTAAAGTGCCAGCAACCTGGAAAACAAAAAGAATTTTCTCCATCTCTTATTTTCCCATAATCATCCTGCAAATAAAATTGGAAAGGAGGAAATGAGATCTTGAGCTGGAAAGAGAGAGAGAGAGAGAGAGGTGAGAATTTTGTTTCAGTTCATTCATGGCTTGTTGAAATTCACACCTTTGTTCTTACTCGGGATGGAAATAATGCATGATTTAAAAGCTTTTCATCTTTAATAACGAGGTCTTAGGCATGTGGAACATGAACATGCATAAGCTGGGAACAACTACCTATTGAATTTGCTTCAGTTGTTTTGTTTTTGTTTTTAAAGGGAAAACAAGAACTTTGCCATGGCCTCTAAATTTTGTTGCATTTTGAACAGAAAGTGATTGAGGCTTTAAAAAATACACAGTGAGAGGTGGTAAAATTGGCAGATTTTCTCATCTCTATTTCTAGCTGCTCCCCGATGCAAGAAATTGTTGAAGACAGAAAAATAAACAAAGTATGGTTCTTGGACCACTATTTTAATATTCTTTTCTTCTCTCTGCCTTCAGGTGATCCTCCACCACCCACCCACTAACATCAGCATTTGTTTTAACCATCTGTTCTTTAAAATTGATTTTTAAATGGATTCCCCTGCTCAACAAGGTAGCAAAGATGCTGAGAAAAATCTGCATAACAATGATTTTGGCCACCAAGTGGATTGTAATATTTGCCCCCTCCCACTGAGTGGATTGTAATATTCTCCACATTGCTTGAATTGTTTTATTGATGGAGCAAAAAATAGAGGTTTGTTTGGTTGTTTCTCAGTAAACAGCACTTGGGGTGTGGCCCAAAGACAGAGTACTAAGAAATCCGGGAGAAAATCGTAATATACAGTTTTTAAAAATAGCGTGCAGTCAGTAATAAAATATAATAAAAATAGTACAGTCTGTTGACAGTTCAACCAAAACACTATGTTGGCTTGATGAATCTTAAAGGGGAATGAATTCCATGTGTGGTGGCAAAGCAGGCCGTGTTCTGGTTACCATGAATCAACCCTGTGATGGTTCAAAGAAAATAATTAACTTTACGTGAGAAATTGTCAGGCAGATTTGTCTGTCAGGAGCTCTATTATGGAGTAGGACTTTGTTGTTATCTGGAAGTTGGGTTAAGGCAACTGGACTTCTTTTCTTGTGAAATCAAAACGTTTCACTACTCATCCAATCAGCTTCATCAGTCTGAGGAAAGTTAGAGGCGAACACTCCAATTTATAATTCACCTTGATTTCACATCACCTTGGTCTGAATAGGCTCATAAGTTGGACAAAATAGCCTGAAGAGGCTTGTTTGATGTCCAATGGCCTGGAGTATGTGAAAGTCCCGCCTATGCAACCCTTCCAAACACCCATTAAGTATGAGTCATTAGCTGTGACCTTGCTGGTCGAGGTGTGCAGTGCTTTTGATTTGTTTGGGGATTGATGAAAGGGCAGCTTGATAAGCAACTGACAGATTGTGCCCGAGTCCCCTACTTCTGTTAAGAGTGTTTTTTTCCAATACACACCTGAATGGCTTCCCTGACCCCACTATCAAACCACCTATCTTCTCTGTCTAATATGTATACATCCTTATCTTTGAACTAATGTCCTTTGTCCTTCAAATGAAGGTACAGCGCTGATTCTGGTCCTGAGCTGTTGGCCCTCCTGTGTTGGGCCATCCTCCAGCTTAGTGGCTGTTTAGTGACAGAGAATTTTCACAGATGGATTTTCTGCTTAATCACTTCTGATTATGACTCATGGTGATTAGAGTTGGGTACAAAATGAAAAAAGAAATGCTGTTTTGTCATTTCGTTATGTAATGAAGTGAAATGCAACAAAATGAAATGATGAAACAGCATTTCGTTACAGATGAAATGAAACAGTCATTTTTCGTTACAGATGAAACGAACCATCCCGTCCCATCTGTAAAATGGTGGCTTACTTGCAGGTGTTCCACCACCAACTGCTGCCACCGAGACCTCCCAGCCAGGCCAGAGAGGGTGAGTGGCTGGCAGGCCAGCCTAGGCCCACTGCCAGAGAATCCACTTCTGCCACCAGAGCTGCTGCCACTGCAGCAAAAGAGGGTGAGCAGCCAGCAGGCTAGCCTAGGGCCCACCACCACTGACACCAGAGTTGCCATGGTTGCCACTGGAGTCCTGCCAGCCAGCTGGGCAGGCCACCCTAGGCCCCACCACCACCACTGGAGCCTGTGGACTTGGAGCCCCTGCCACAGGTAACGAACCTTTTTGTTTCATACAAATTTGTGTTGTAAAAAATTGTACGAGATAAAATGAAATCAAATGTGGGGCCCGGAATAAGAATGAAACAAAACACCATTAAGATATGTTCACGTATTGAGAACAGGGAATTGAAGGGCATCTTACAAGATTAATAGACAACATTACATTAAAGCTACAAGTTTTCAAATAGTTATAAACACCAAGTCTATGTGAACTTATAGATTCATATAAAATGCACATGGTAGTCCATCATTCAGGGAAAGCTTGCCTGAAGAGAAAGGTCTTTGCCTACTTCCAGAAGGACAACAGAGATGTGGCAGTCCTGGTCTCTAGTGGGAGGGCATTCCAGAGTCTGGGAGCAGGAACAGAGAAGGCCCTTTCATGGGTTCCCACGAGATGTACCTGTGATGGTGGTGGGATGGAGAGAAGGGCTTCTCCTGATGACCTTAACACCAGAGTTGGTTCATACTGTGAAATTTTATCTTTAAGATAGCTAGGACCAAGGGGTATGATGTGATCTCAACAAAATTAATCAGAAATCATGATTCATTGTTCAATTCATGCCCATCTCTAATGGGCATGGACTTAAACATTGCTCTAAACCATTAACAACCATAAAACATCTGGAAAACCAAACTAGTCTGCAGTTTGGTTTGAGGTTCATGCCCAATGTGTGGCAGGTAGGAGTGGCAGAGATGTGACTTCCCTTCCAGGAGCCCAGGTGCATAAGAAAAAGAACATAAGAAGAGCCATCCAGGATCAGGCCAAAGGCCCATTAAGTCCAGCTTTCTGTATCTCACAGTGGCCCCACCAAATGCATCTGGGAACGCACGAGACTAGATATCTGTCTCCTGATACCACTCCCCTGCTTCTGGCCCTTGAAGTACCCTGGTTTTAAG
>JAHTLZ010002996.1:0-12552 GCA_023846285.1 Phrynocephalus versicolor
GAGGCCTTTCCTGGTCCACTCTTAAAGTGTACGTGGCTGCGGTCACAGCCTACCAGCCTTCTAATTCGGATGCGGCGTCCCTTTTCCGCCACCCGATACTGGAACAGTTTCTCAAAGGCCTCCGTAATCTCCGTCCATACCATAATGCACCAGTGCCGCAATGGTCACTCTCTTTGGTTCTCAAGCGTCTGATGTCACAGCCATTCGAACCTATGGCCTCAGTGAATTTGCATTTGGTATCCATCAAGACTGCCTTTCTGCTCGCCATCACCTCCGCTCGACGGGCCTCCGAAATTGCAGCCCTCCGGGTAGATCCTCCTTTCCTGCAATTCCACCCTAACAAAGTAACTTTGTACCCCGACATATCCTTCCTGCCCAAAGTGGTCTTGTCATTCCACATGTCACAACCTTTGATCCTCCCTACGTTCTTTCCTTCTCCAAACACGGATCTGGAACCCGCCCTTCATACCCTGGATGTCCGGAGGGTGCTATTATTCTACACTGCACGAACTGCTAACATTCGGAGGTCTCAGCGTCTTTTTGTACGAACAGCCCCACCGTCTGTGGGTCTGCCAGTCTCCTCCCAATCCATCTCTCGCTGGATAACTGAGGTAATCACTTTATGCTACAGATATGCTTCCTTGCCTCTGCCCACTGCGCCAAAAGGCCACTCTACTCGAGCTGTCTCCACGCCTTCGGCTTTCCTTAAGGGCGTACCCCTTCAAGATATCTGCAGGGCAGCAACATGGTCAACCCCGTCTACTTTCGTGCACCACTACAAACTTGACACCAGGGCACGGATGGATGCTGCCTTTGGAAGGGCTGTTCTTTCTCATGCTCTACCATGACGTCCCACCTCCGGTAAGACAGCTTGCTACTCTACCTCAAGTGCACATTCACAGATGCCTCGAAGAAGAAAGACATGTTACCTACCTGTAACGTTGGTTCTTCGAGAACGGCATCTGTGAATTTGCACTACCCACCCATCCTCCCCTCTCTCCGTCACTCTCCTTTATGTCTTGCAGTTTGCAGCGGCGTGAGATGGGGAACTGAGGAGCGGGACACATGGAGCATGCATACTAAGGGAGGAGGCCACCTGTAGGACTAAAGAGCTTAGAACATCCGGCTGGGAAGGCGCGCAGGCGCGGACTACCTCAAGTGCAAATTCACAGATGCCGTTCGCGAAGAACCAAGGTTACAGGTAGGTAACCTGTCTTTCCCTCTTATCACAGCGCTAAGAGGTCGCGTTTTTCGTTAGTCTCTAGCTCTGTATTCCCTTTCTTCAAAATTCACATTCTTCGTTTATGCCATTTCTGGCTCCGTTCAAACATTGTCTCCTACAAAGAGGCTTCACACTGATTAATAATTATTTCCAAAGCTGTTGAGCCGAAGTCGTAGCATATGTCGAAGATGACCTGGTCTTCAATACCGAAGGAATACTCTTTAAGATTTTAAAGGCTGGTTGAGTAGCAGAAGCTTTTTTGAATCCTTTGATTCTGAAGTTGACTTGGGGTGTTTTTTTAGGAGAAGTTTGGGAGGAGGATTGGAAAGATGCCACATCCATCGATACCGGACGGAGGGCTTTCTTGGGGAGAAAAGTATTTAATTGGAAATTATGGTTCTGATCAGCCTTATACCACTCCAGGTCCAGTATCCCATCTTGGCTATGAGCAATTGTTCCCTTCAAATTCTGATTCTGGGGCCTTGACCTTTCCTCCCACCCAACATCTTTAAGTACCAACCTCGGTCTTGACCGCTTCCCTGTCTGTACCGAAGAACACAAATTGTCAGCATACCTCCTCTACTATCCCTACGGCTGCTCCTTCGATGTCGAACCTGCAAGATACTCAACCTTCCACTCGACTGTCCCATTGTTGATGTCATTGTGTCTTCCGTCTATTCCTAAATTTACTTTGAAGTTTGATGGTTCTTAGTGGCATCTGCAGGTCTGGACTTCCACTTCACCTGATTCCAATTAATCAATACTTGACGAGGAGGCTGAGGAAGATTCTGTACGATGCATTACTACACCTTATTCGGATGTGGAAGAACGAGCACCGCCCCCCTCATCTGAAGCAATGTGTAACTTCAGGCTTTGTCCTGCGGATGGCAATATCTATTGCCTTGCCTACACACCATCCAAGACCCATTCACACTGATCACATTTTTGGAAAAGATCCTACCAAGGACGCAGCTCCTGTCCACCTCTCTATGTTCCCATTGTGTCTTTAGATGGCAGAGGAATTTGATTTCAGCGTGCTCTGTCTCTTGAAGAATTGAAGGCTTTTATCAAATCCATGATAAGGTGGCGTTCGTTTCTACACACCCACCCCCTAATTCGGAGGTGGTGAAATCTCAAGTGCAGTCCCAGACGAAGCAGGTCCCGATCCCGCCATCTAAAGAGGGATGAAAGTTTGATACCCTTGGCCCAAACATCTACTCCTCCCTCCTCTTTAAGATAGTGAGTTACCAAGGGGCAATGGGAGCATATCAGTGGGAGTTCCTTACTCATCTGCATCCCCTGTTGGAACTCATTTCTAAGAATAAGCGGTTGGATGCCTCGGCAATCTATGAGAAGGCTATGGCCCTAGCGGCACAACAGATGAGATCCTCCAGACATGCTTTCAATTGCACTTCTAAATTACTGGGTGCTTCTATTACTCTTTGCTGCCATACTTGGCTCTGCTCCACCAGTTTGTCCGAGGACCACAAGAACCATATTGAACTGCTTCCTTTTGAAGGTGACGGATTATTTCACCCATTGACGGATAACATTATGGAAGACCACCAAAAGAAACAAACCACTGCAAAAAGGCTTAGTGTAGTTCCTCAGCGACAACACAGTGGCCTTTTCGTTTTCACGCCACGCGATCGAACTACAATTCCGAATATCACTCCACTTATTCCAAACAGCCCAGACAGCAGCCCTGCGACTGCTCTACTATGGTACCTTCTCCTTTTCATTAGACAAGGTGAAACAATCCAAGCCTACCTCTTCCCATCTCAAAATTGAGAGACAAGCTTAGGGATGAGTTCTGACCCATCTTCCCTCAATCCGCCTTTTGCCCTTCCTCTGTAACATTGGACAAGTGGGTGCTCTCTATTACCCATGGCAATCTTCTAGAGTTCAAAGCATTAACACCTGTTGGCAATATCCTCCACACCACCCTGATGCCATGTCTTCTGGAGGGAATATCTCCAAAATAACACCAACTGGTACATCCATCTCTGGTTCATGTGGGCCACTTCTCCAGATACTTCGCCATGCCCCAAAAGGACGGAGGTCTTCGTCCAATCATGGACTTGATACACCTCAACCTTTTTCTGAATGTGCCAAAATTTCGCATGGTAATTCTAGAAAAAAGCCCTTTCTTCATTGAGGAGATTGGTTTGGTGTGGTGGATATTGGAGATGCCTATTTTCATATCTCAATACACCCAACACACAGGCAATTTCTAATGTTTGCCGTCGACAACAATTTCTGCCCTGCCATTTGGTTTGGTTACCACCCCAAGGGTTTTTACCAAATGCATGGCCCCCATCGCTTCCCATCTCAGGACATGGGGGATAGTCATCTTCCCGTATCTAGATGACTGGTTGGTGGTAGCTGATTCAAAACAACAGGCAGAGCCAGATATCTGTTTGGTTCTTTGTACACTCACTAGTCTCTGTCTCCAGATCAACGATGAAAAATCCATCCTCGACCCACAACAGGTAGTCTCCGACATAGGAGCTGTCTTAGACTCAACACTTGCCATGGCGTGTCCTCCGAATGACCACCTTGGTCTACTCCGAGCACTTTCGTGAAGCACTAGAGACTGGACACTCGTATGAGGTCCACCACAGCCATTGGGAAAGCTGTCCTTTCCGTCATGATGGTGTGACTCCCTACCATCCTGTGAGTATGCTTCTAATTACCCATCTGTGTGGCTTCACAAAGGCTATGAAGAAGAACCAGTTACTTGCCTGTAAAAGTGGTTCTTCGAGTAGTCCTTTGTGAAGCCACATAGCACCTGCCCTCCTCCCCTCAAACCGTCGTGCTGTGCCTAATACTTACCTGTTATACAATCATAGAGTTGGAAGAGACATCAAGGGCCATCCAATCCAACCCCCTGCCATGCAGGGACACCCATCACAGTATTTCCAACAGATGGCCATCCAGCCTCTGCTTAAAAACCGCCAAAGAAGGAAACTCCACTACCCTCTGTGGCAGCACATTCCACTGTGGAACAGCTCTAACCGTCATGAAGTTTTTCCAACTGTTCAAATGGAATCTCTTCCTGCAGTTTTAAACCATTGCCCTGAGTCCTAGTCTCTGAAGCCATGGAAAACAAACCTGTTCCCTCTTCAATATGACAACCTTTCAAATACGGTGGTACCCCGACTTAAGAGCAATTTGACTTCAAACCGGAAAACTGTTGGCATTTTAACTGTCGCCTTACAAATTTTAGATATGGTCTGATCAACTTACTTTTTTTTCATTTTTCAACTTATTTTTTCAATTTTTTAGAAAGGTACCCCAACTTAAGAGTAGTTTGACTTAAGAGCATACATTCGGAACGGATTAAATTCGTAAGTTGAGGTACCACTGTATTTAAACATAGCTATCATATTCCTTCTCAGCGTTCTTTTTGAAAGGCTAAACATTCCCAGTTCCCTAAACTGTTCCTCGTAAGAATTCTTCAAGACCTTCAACCATCCTGGTCGCCCTCTGTACTCGCTCTGTGTCAGGCTGGCAGTAGCGAGGAAACTAAGCCATTTTGGCAGGAACCCTCTCACACATGCCCAGTGCGAGGGTGGCAGAGACTGATGAACTTTCCTATTGTGATGGAAGTCTGACCTTGGCGCATAGGCGCTTGGGAAACCCATCTGTGTGGCTTCACAAAAGACCACTCGAAGAACCACCTTTACAGGTAAGTAACTTTTTTTCCAGCTTCCAGTTCTGAACATCAAGGCATCAACACCAGAAGATCCGGAGCCACAGTCAGAATTGAGGATTGGCAAATTAAAAACCTAAGAGCTTGAAAGGGAGATTTGCCACTTGTCAGCTTTTACATTACTCTTCGTAGATGCTGGGGCTACAGGGCATGATCTTGGTAGTCTCCTTAAAGGCCACAGACGGAGGCCTTGGGTGTCTTTCTGAAAGCAAAGCTGTCCTTAGGAGTGCTGGTCAGGGCTGATTGGCTGCATTTTGGGAAGGAAAGTCTAGCCCTGCATGGTACAGCTCTGTGTTCAGGACAGGACCTTTCGGAAGCTGTTCATTCAAGGGGTGGCCCAAAGCGACTTGGCAGCATCACAACCAGAAAACATGGGAGTCATCACGAAGGCCATTTGCTAGCAGAAATTCCAGCTACGCTGCCCATCCCCTCTTGCTGCTGCATCACCTCCAAATGGGGAAGAAAGGATCTTAATCCATTTGGGGTCCCACTGACATGAAAGCCAGCCCTGTGTGCGCATTGGATGATGCTCCAGGAAGCCTTTCAAGGAATCCATTTGCAGCCGGCAGCTTTCAGGGAGAATTTCCACTCCCCTGCACACTTGAGCTTTCTTCAGCCTTGGCTACTGCTGTTGCTTCAATGCATATTTCATGTGCCCTGCTGGGTTATTGGGGCAGGAGGTTGCCTGTGAAACGACCTGCCCATTGCTGCATCTCCTGCCTGCTTGGACTGGAAGTCGTTTACTGGAAGAAGGGTCCTCTTCCCAGAGCATGGGAAAAGTTATTTCGTTGGACTGCAGCTCCCAAAATCCCCAGTTAATGGGAACACACATTATTATTTGGGAAAGCCATCTGTACGCAGAGAACTTTCTTTTGTGTTTCAGGAAGGAAACAGGCTTGAAGGCAATTTGGATAGAAAGAAAGCTGGAACCAAGGATTGTGTTTGTGCGTTTATGTGCGGTTGTGTGGGAGCAAGAATGAACACACCCTCTTTCTCCCAGGGTCTATTGGAGGCATAAAGTGATGGGCACGGGCAGGATTATAGGACAGACGCATCTGCATAAAATGCATATAGAATATAGATCTATATAGCCAAATTTAGGAATAATTGCCAGAATTTATTTAAATTTCAAAGACAGCAAGCCTGCCAGATTACTTTTTCATGCTCACCAATCTAAAATAAAAATAAATCCCTCCGTTCATAGAATCATAAGAGTTGGAAGAGATCTCAAGGGCCATCCAGTCCAACCCCCTGCCATGCAGGAACCCCCATCACAGTATTTCTGACAGATGGCCACCCAGCCTCTGCTTAAAAACCTCCAAAGAAGGGGACTCCACCACCCTCCTTTGTGGCAGTATATTGCACTGCTGAACAGCTCTAACCATCATGAAGTTCTTCCTAATGTTCAAATGGAATCTCTTCCTGTAGCTTGAAACCACTGCTCCAAGTCCTAGTCTCTGAAGCCATGGGAAATAAACCTGTCCCCTCTTCCATATGACATCCTATTTAAACATGGCTATTATGTCCCCACTCAACTTCCTTATTGTAAAACTAAACATTCCAAGATCCCTAAGCCGCTCCTCGTAAGAGAGATGTTCCAGACCTGTAACCATCCTGGTTGCCCTCCTCTGGACCCGCTTGAGGTTGTCAGCATCCTTTTTATATTAAATTGAGGAGCACACAACTGTACACAGGTGGGATCTGACCAGAGTAGAATAGAGTGGTACCACAGTAACCCCCCCCCCCGTCTATCATGGGGGGTTAGGGACCCGACCCAACCCGCGATCATTGAAAATCCGCGATATGCGGATGCACGTTGGGCTGGGCCTGGGGTGTGTGTGTAATGTTTAAAATGTCTTTAAGCCCTGGCTTTTAAAACCTTTCTTCTCCATCTCCAAGTCCTGGGCTCAAGCTGATTGGCCCTAGGGTGGGGAAACAAAAGTTTTTCTCCTCCACCCCAGCGCCAATCAGCTGGGGCTTGCCTCCATGAAGGCATTGTGTGCCACTCCCCCGCGCCCCAGTGCTTTGCTCTATTGTTTAAAGTCATTTTAAACATTGTGTGCCACTTCTCCCGACCCCCCCCCCAGGGTGCTGGGCAAAGGCCCGAAATGCCTTCATAGATGCAAGCCCCAGGCTCCAACTGATTGGTGCTGGAGTTGGGTGGGGGGAAACTTTTGTTTTGGAGCCTTTTTCTCCTCCCTCAAGCCCTTCTGGGGTACCACCGTACTGCAGTCCTGCGACATAGCTGGACCACAGTATATGAACCACGAAAGGGTGGGGGACCTCTGTATCACCTCCCTTGCTCTAGAAACTATGCTTCTGTTGATGCAACCAAGAATCGCATTGGCTTTCTTGGCCGCCAAGTCACTGCTGACTCATGTTCAGTTTGTGGTCCACCAAGACTCCCAGGTCCCTATCACAGGTACTATTTTCCAGCCTGGTGTCTCCCATCCTATATCTGTGCAATTACTTTTTCTTTTTTCTTTTGCCTAGATGCAGCACCCTACATTTCTCTCTGTCGAAACCCAGCTTTGCCCCAGCACTCTTAATCTGTCAAGGTCATTTGGATTTTCATCTTATCCTCTAGGAAATTAGCAACCCCTCCCAATTTGATAACATCTGCAGGTTTAATTAGTCTACATTATTCTTTCAGCCAAGTCATTAATAAAGATGTTGAATAGTGCTGGGACCGGAACAGAACCCTGGGGTACCCCACTGGTCGCCCCTCTCCATGCTTAGGAGAAGCCATTTACGATCACCCTTAATTAATTTGTATGCTGCTCCAGATCATTTCAAATCAGTAGTTCATAGGAAATGACAATTATTTTGCAATTTGATATGGGAAGGGGGTGGGTAGGAAGGGGCTCGTAAGGCTAGCACACATTACAGCATTTGCACAAGGATGAAATTTTATAAAATGTTACCAGAGTGCAAATCTAAAAGGAAGCCAAAGGCAGACCAGAAGTTGATTTTCACCTATTTATTTTGTCTCTTTTGATTGTGAACCTCCACATTTTCATCCAGATTCCTCTTCAAAAGGCAGTTCATTCTCATTCCATAGAATGTTGTATTCTATATTGCCTCAAGAAAATACGTAAGCAATAAAACAATGTTAATCCGGCTTTTAATCTGAACTTTACAGGACCCATTCTTGGTTTTGGAAATAGGGTTCAGCATCTCAGAGAGTTCCTGAAAAGTTTCAATGAACGCCCAGAGCAAATCTCTTGAGCTCCACCATCAATGAAGGCTGGTGATCCTATGGATGGCATATCCGTTCTGGGTTTTAAACTCAACTTTTTAGGCAACCTCAGAGTCACTAAAATCAAGCCCCAGAATAGGTTCACAGCATCCATAAAGCACAGATCAAAACCCAAAACAGATTCACCACAGCAGAAGCTGGAAACCTTCCATTTTTTATAGTACCATTCCCAGATATTAAATGTGGAGCGCCTTCTGAGAGTATGCAGGAGCTTCTGAGCATGCACAGAGAGCCATGCCATACAGAACACTCACAACTAGCTGATGCATACATCTTTGTCTTCCTCTGATCTGTACAAAGGTGGGGTGGGGAACAAGCATAGGAAGGAACAACACACCTGAGGCCAGGGTCCAGACCAGGATTTATTTATTTATTTATTTATTTATTTATTTATTTATTTAAGAGTATTTTAACACCACCTTTCTCCTTGGAAAAGGACCCACGGTGGCTTTTAAGGTAGCCTCGCTCAACATGGGACTCGGTAGATGGACTACAGTTCCCATCAGTCACCATCCAGGAGAAGATGGGAATTGTGGCTCAGATCTATTACCTAAAAGATCGCAGTATCGGGCTACAAATGTTGGTCTCCACCCCCAAATCCAGGAGATAGGACCGCACATGACAAGATGGAGTGGCGCTCATGTTGTTCACATGTTCCTGGGGCCAAGCGAAGGGTTTTCTTTCATGTTCAGTGTTTGAAGACGACGCAAAGGTGCTTCAAAGGCCTCTCGGCTGCCAGTAAATTGAGCACATCAAAAGCACGGCACACACAAAAAAAACCCAATATGCACGTAGGCACAAGTCTTACCTCCCTCCTGTGGCTTTGACAACTGTGCAGTGACAAGCACCGTTGTTTTAAAGAGCTGCACCATTTGACTACGAACCCCATAATCCCTGGGCTGGCTGGAAGACAAGGCATAATGCTGCCAATTTCCCTCCCTTCTGTGGTTAAGGCTCCTGTGCCTTTGACACTTGTGTGGTGATAAGCACGTAGAATGTCACCTGTTCTAAAGTGCTGCCCTTTGGACTACAAAACCCCTAAGCATTGTTGTGAGTTTTTCCAGGCTTTTTGGCCGTGTTCTGGAAGATTTTCTTCCTAACGTTTTGCCAGACTCTGTGGCTGGCATCTTCAGAGGCCAAGGAGCTCAGGGAACTGGGAGTTTCTCTCTGTGAGAATGATCCGTACATGGGCTTCAGCACCTCATAGGACATTGTCTACCTAATGGCCTATTGAGCCACCTAACGAGCCTATTCATTGTCCATCTTATGAGCCTATTTCAGACCAGCGTGACAAGAAGTCAAAGCGGACTATAAGATGGAGGACTCACAACTAGCTTTCCTCAGAATGACAACGCTGTTAGGATGGGCAGCGAAATGGTTCCATCGCTCAAGAAAAAGAAATCCAGTAGCTGTGACTCCACTTCCAGATGTCTGGAAAAGTAATTTTCCGCACACATTGAACATGGCTGCCAAAGGTAATGGCACCTTGTTAGGAACACAGGACAGAACAAAAACTATTAGCAGCTTTACCCATTGCAAATTGGGGGGGGGGAGGGAATAGGGGGTCTCATGCACGTCACTTCAGAAACCTGAAGGATTCTGAGAGACTTCCCCCAAATGTAACTTTTTCAAACTCAGCTGAATGTTTCCTGGTGAGTGCAGGGCTATCAAAAGGCTGGTCACCTTGTTATGGGGAAAGTTGGCAACCTTATCAGCCTGAAAGGTCCGGGGTGGACTCACAGGTGCCACAGGCCTCCCACCAGTGGCATAACCTGGGCAGTGGGGGGGGGCACAGTGGCACTTACTCCAAAAATTTTAAGGAGTGCAAAGGAGTCCAAGTCCCTGTGGTGAGGTGCTGCTTGGAAGCTCTTGCGGCCATCATTTGTCCAAGTCACGTTGCCGAGTCCTACGGGCCTGTCCCTACCCTACCTCAGGTGCTGCCGCCGCCACCATCTTCAAAGGCAGCAGGCCTGACTTTAGGAGTTGCAGTGCTTGCTTTGCCCCTGGGTGCTTTCAACCCATGCTTGCAACTCTGCCTCCCACTCCATGCCTGCTGCCCTTCTTGCTGTGCATCGTAAGAAAGAACATAAGAACATAAGAAGAGCCATGCTGGATCAGGCCAAAGGCCCATCTAGTCCAGCTTCCTGTATCTCACAGCAGTCCCACCAGATGCGTTTGGGAGCGCATATATCTAGATATCTTTCTCCTGATAGCACTCCCCTGCATCTGGCCCTTGAAGTACCCAGGGTTTAAGCCTGGAGATTACACATCTCCATCATGGTTTGTAACCTGTGATGGACTTTTCCTCCAGAAATCTGTCCAATCCCCTTTTGAAGGCATCATTTGGCTTCGTCTTGAATGGCAGATTAAGATCCATTAGCTTAAAGATCCGCTCCAGAGGGAGATGATCCAAAACTATTGCAAACTGGTTGCTATCTGAATTTTAGCTTCTGTTTGTGAGTCTGCTTAGGAGGAGAGACAGGAGATGAGTTTTCACCGTCTCCTACCATTAGGCCACTGTTTGTCGGATCTGTGTGGTTGCAACCCTGTTAACCTACCATGCTCTGCTTATCCTTGCTAAGAACCAGCAAACACCACTGATCAGAGGAGAATGCACATCCTACACAGCCCGGGAGGCAATAACTGGGGCAAATCCCCAGCTGAGGCTTGCTAGACAAATGTAGGGCATGTAGAAACACAAGGATTTTTTTTCTGGATTACAAAACAAACAGCAGAAAACTTTACACGAACAGGAGCAAGAAGGGACTGGCTGAACCATGTTGCTGTTCAGCATTCATTTGCAGGCCCATGCCAGCAGTTCCTGAGAAAGTTGCTTTTTCCAAATTGAACTTTTGAAATTCTACAGAGACCACAACTACAACAACTCAAAGCAAAGCCTGGAGATAGCTTTTTACTGATAATATGTTACTTGTAATTAGTTACTTTTGGGGGGGCAAATAAGCGCATCTGATCTCACCTGATTTTGGAAGCTAAGCAGGGTCGGCCCTGGTTAGTACCTGGATGGGAGACCACCAGGGAATACCAGGTGCTGTAGGCGCCCGGAGTAGGAACTGGCAAACCACTCCAGTATTCTTGCCAAGAAAGCTCCATGGACATGGGGTCATGAAAAGTCAGTCAGGACTGTAACGACACAACACACACACACATACACACATGGTGTATCTCCTGCAGCTGTAACTTCACGATGGCTAACTTCATTCCATTTGTGGGATAACTGGAACTTTTTAGTTGCTCTTGTAATTATAGTAGTGAGGCTAGACAAAAGGAGCACAGAGAGAACTCCTAATTCCCTGAGGTTTATACCCCAGAGCACTGAGAGAACTCCTAGTTCCCTGAGCTCCTTGCCCTCTGAAGACCCCGGCCACAGAGTCTGGCGAAACGTCAGGAAGAAAAACTTCCAGAACATGGCCAAAGAGCCTGGAAAAAAAATCACAACAACGATCAGAATGGAACATTATATATTCAGAGTCTTCACAGAGTATCTCCCTCAGAAATTGCTCAGCTGCTGGAGAATACGCACTTAGAAGCAGAGGCCTGGAAAGCAACTTGTAAAAAATACTTAAGTTTTCACTGTATTCCCAACTGGAAACTAAAGTAGTAATTCCTGCTTTAATTATAAAGTTGTAATTCTATTTTAATGTTGCATTTCTCGATTTGAAATGTAAACTAGACTGTTACTTTTTAGAGTCTCTTATCCCCCTTTCATTACTGAAATGCTAGGAAGCACTGGCCTCTGTGTATCTGTCTGTCTGCCTGTCTGCCTGTCTGTCTGTCTGCCATTGCTCCAATATTCAAAAGGGGGTGCATGGCAACAGCATGTGCCAGCAGTATGACTGGGAGGTATTCCTCCTCCTAATTTTACAAGGACACTCCACTGTAACTATAAAAGGAATCAAACAGTTGGACAAATGAATTATGCAAAGAAAAAACAAATATTAGAGTTTTACCATAACAGGAGCCTCGTGGTGCAGTGGTTAAATGCCTGTACTGCAGGTAAACTGTGTTCATAACCTGGGGTTCAATCCCAGCTAGCAGGCTCAAGGTTGACTCGGCCTTCCATCCTTCCCATGTCGGTAAATTGAGTACCCAGCTTGCTGGGGTGGGGTGGGGGGACAATGTGTAGCCTGCATAATTAAATTATAAATTGCCCAGAGAGTGCTTGAAGCACTATGGGGCAGTACATAAAAAGAACACTTTTTTATTCATACCTTTCTCACCGGGGGGAAAAGAGTTAATGACAAATAACATTGCAGAGAAATTAAATGAGTTCTTTGCGTCTGTCTTCACAACAGAGGACCTTGAGCGGATTCCGCTGCCTGAGCCGCCCCTCTTGAC
>JAHTLZ010002997.1:0-20018 GCA_023846285.1 Phrynocephalus versicolor
CCTTTCTCTCTCGCGCCCGCTCTCCCTCCTTGCCTCCCTCCCGCAGGAGGAGGGGGTCAATGTTTCGCCGCTTCGCCGCCGCCGAGGAGGCTGAGCGAGCGAGTGAGCGAGTGAGGCGGTGGCGGACGACGAGGAAGAGGAGGAGGAGGAAGAGACCCGGCGCTGCCACCGCCACAGAGAGCGAGCGAACGAGTGAGGCAGCTGTGGGGGGGGGACCTTGGATGGGACTCCCTTGCTCCCCTCCCCTCTTTCCGTGGTACCTTGTATAACGTAATTATACCTTGTAATTATACCTTGTATGTACCATGTTTCTCTAGTTTTGGCTATTCTCCATCTAAGAGTCAACAGAGATTTCTATTCCATACCCTCTCCAGGTTTCTGTATTTGTACAACATTTTTCTAGTGTTTTTTCCCTTTAAAATGAAAAACAGGAAGTAAGCCTAGAGAGATGCAAACAACGCATCCCCTGCTTCAGAAAGTACTGCATACTCCTAAGTACTCCAACCCTGAGTATGACTTACCCTCCATGAATGGATACTTTGATTCAGTGGGGATTTCCGTGAGGAGATGCTCTCTTTCTTTAAACCTCTTCTGCTTGAAGGCATATTATATTGCTAGGCCTCGTGGCAATGTATTTCTGTTGATGCTTCTTAAGGCAGGACAAACGTACTAACACATTCACAGTAATCAAAGTTTAGTGAAATATGCTCAGGGAAAGTGGGCATTTTTGCACAAAAAGGGGGAAAGTAATTTTGTCCAAAAGATCGAGTGGACCCTCGCATAACAAACAGTTTGTATAACATAAAATCTGTACAACATAAACAATTCTGGAGATAGGGGAAATTTGCTTAACAGAATAGCCAATGGGGCAAATCCATACAACATAAAAATGGTCGCAATTAGGGATTACTCCATCTCCAATGCATTCCTATGGGAAATTTGTATAAAGGAAAATTTGCTTAACATAATTTCATTTGGAACAAATGAATTCCTTTATACAAGGTACCACTGTACTCCCAGAAAGGAAATCATCCAATTCCCAGGCTTGCTACAGAGCAATACAGGACCACTGCATCTGACATCATATTCTTGGTTTCTGGAGCTAATTTCCATATCTTTTTATAGGCACAAGCAATAATCAGGGTTCTCTTGATACAGACCTGATTAAATGTGTGTTTTTTTATTCCTTCCTTGAAGGGATAATGTTAAAATGTGCACAAAATTCTCTAGCCTCTTATTTCTTTTGAAAATTGTTGCGAAACCTCTACTGTACTATACTAGGAATAAGTTGTGCGCTGTTGATTTCTATTGATCTATCTAAAACCTTGTAGTAATAAATGGTATCTTTCCAAACCAGGCCGGTGAACTGCAAAAACTATTTGAGTAGAATAAAGCCCCACTTCTTTTGCCTTCTGTCTGACATAATTGATCTTCTTGCTTTTCCACCATGATTAGAATCTCCTAAGTGTGGCCAACCCAATTTACAGTTCACATTTAAAGAAGGGGTCTCTTATGCCTTGCCAATGCACGGCATGTTCACTCTCGTTAAATTATACATATGCTAATGAAGTGTGAAAATCAGCCAAATAAAAACTCCCTGTAATCGCTTAATGTCCCCCGAGCACTGTGGCTTTTTTATTATTATCTTATGATTTGCAACCTATTCTTAGTCACGTTCCTTCTAGGCCTTCATCCCAACAGCTGAGATTAATTAGCATTTTTTGCTTTCGCCCTTTCTGAGAGCAGCTCAGGAAAGTGCTGTTCATCACCCAGGGAACAACTCACATTTTCCGTTTTGAATTAACTAATCCCCCTTGTTTCAGCCTGCAACTTGGAAGGGTTTCCCAATTACCATGGTTGGATCCTGTCTGCTTCAGCTGGAGGGTATGAGGTGCAGGTTGGCAAAGGTGGAATTGAAAGATTGATCAGTTTTAAGGTCGTTTATACTGATGGACATTTCTTTAGATAACAGAATTACTTCCTCTGTTTTTTTTTTTTTTTAAAAGCCCTGGTATATTTTCAGGCCTATCCCAAAAATGGCTTGGCAAAGATATTCCATTGATTTTCATCTTCTAGCTTTCTTTGTGGTTACACATGTGACCTGACAGGTTGGCTTGAATTCTACCTATCTTAAGGAGGTTGTTGACTCCTCCACCCACTGTTTCACTGATGCCATCACCGTCATGCTGCTAGATTTTGCAGGTTCTGTGAATCCATCCACCCACCTCCAAATATCTGGCGGGTGTCCCTTGCAGCATCTTTCCCGTGACAAACTAATCCCCTGAAAAATACAAGGTGTCTTAGCTAAAGGGCTTTGTATTAACAACGTTATGTCTATGAGATGGATTGAACATTGCATACAAAGGAAATGCTGTCCAGCCTCTTCCCCATCATGTTACAGTACTAGCTAACCTCATACTCTCCAGCTGATTCAGAGGACAACTCTTCCAAACACCATCCACTATCGCTTAAATGGCAGTGAGGATTCAATGAGTTAATTTGTCTATGAACTTCACTAATTCAATGGGCCTACTTTAGCTGTGATGTATATTATACTAAAGAACAGGATTTCATCTGCTGTGTTGATGAGTCCTTGCATTCCGAGGGAGAATGATCGGTTTTATATTCCTAACAACATCTGTGCTTTTGAGAGTGTTCACCACAGCCTTTAGGTTCTAAGTCTTGGGAGAGGAAATATTTTCCAAAGTGGAAGAGTTATCAAGGCACCAAAGAAAACATAAACCTTCACAGACCTGCTTGAGGTAGATGAGACTGAGGAGGGGCTAGCTAGTACAGTTTTGTGTTGTGCATTTCATTACCCACCTACCACTGTTAGTTGTAAGACCAGAGCAGAACCTACTGAAAAATGCAATATTATTAGGACATGGTGGACAGCAGGAGAATAGAATCACTGAACATGGTTGTATGCTGGTTTGCAAAATCTGAGCAGAATTGTTAGCGATGGAACATTTGGGAGGTCATTAACTCAGAGTCGCCACACATCAGAAGTGACTTGATGGCATATAGCATCTTTGGATGATGATGATGATGAATCATTTGGATAGTAGCAAGATGAGTGGAACAGAGACTATGATCAGAGGGTACAACAGGATATAGACACTTAAGCTCTGCTAATACCAAATAAGACCATCTCGAGACATAAAGCAAAAACAGTAATTTCACAGCTTTATCAAGTGAGCTTCTGAACATTTGTTTTGTATTCTTTTTAAAAATACATTTTTAAAAGCAATTTAAATATCTGTATTTTTAAAAAAATTAATATTCTTTTTTCTCTCCCTATTTAGAACCTGACACAGAATCCTGTTGCAAGCAGGATTCTGATAACTTATTTGGCCAGGAAGGAATTGAATTAAAAAGTTTGAAAGTTAGCTATATATTTGTGAAGCTGTTGTTGACTAGCATGTACTGCACATGTTCAATCTCATAGCAGTGGCTATTTTTCACCTTTGAAAGGCCTTTTTTGAAGATCAATGAGCCCATGCAGCATGCATTTTTTTCAATTAAAAATTGCCATGGCAAGATTGGTCTGTTCAATTTGTATGTGTGTGTGTTGTGTCGTTACAGTTCGTGACTCCATGTCCATTGAGTTTTCTTGGCAGGAATACTGGAGTGGCTTGCCAGTTCCTACTCCAGGCGATAGGCTATTTTAATACTGTGGACATTTGGGGTCATCTATTTCTGAATGAGATTTTTGTTTACTTCTATCAGAATAACTTCCCTTTTAAAAACAGTAACTTGAAAACCCTATGCTTAAATTTGTCAAGAGCAGATTGCAGCTACAGCTGTGGTGGATTTGGTGCTGATCTGACGTCCATTTCCAGAGTTCTAATTCTTGTTTGGGCTTCCATCAGTTTTAGAATTGTGTTATAGAATGTTGAAGTGCTCTGCCCGCACAAGATCATTGCTTTCCTGCAGCAATAGTTAAAAATGAAACAATCCATTCTTCTCTTTACAAATTGTTAATAGCCCTAAAACTCTATGGATGCTATAGAGAAATAACTGATGGGCAGTCAACTCTAAATGTTGGAACAGAAGCTTGCTATTTATGAAGGATAGGAGCTAATGCAAAGAATTCTACAATATAAATTCTGCCTGGGCTCTCTTAGCTGTAAATGACTTTCTTGGATCTCAGCCCAGATAGATCTACTGAAGGCTTTTAGCAGTCCATCTCCTTGTAACCTGACAAATCTGAGTTTTGATTCACTAATGGTCCAGAATAAAGAGGTGGCTACAACATAAAGAACATATAAAAGTTAGAAAATGGACCTTTTTACTCAAGGTAGAAATATCTCATGGTTGATGTCTTGAACCAGGCCAGGCTCTTTTAAGAAAGAGGCATGCAGGAATACTTTAGCTTGCCTTTTATAGCTTGCCCAGCTGACATGATATATTTCAACTCTCTAGTTATTATGGGTTCATAATAATAGCAACAGCGTGTAAATTGGCAAATCTCTGTCCAACTAGAAGTTTGCTCATTTTAACCATCAACATTCAACCGTTGTAATTAGACAGCAACCACTTCTTTCCAACTTTTCAGAAAGATTCATATTATAGGGCAACAGGATAGATTTGCAGGTGGAATAGATACCCAATTTAGCTTGCTTGATACCCACATGAATGTCAGAATAGGGCAAATGATCTCTTTGCAAAGGCACTTTAGGCAGGTGTTGGCTTTTTGTTTGTTTTGTTTCTTGTTTTGTATCTGGCACAGATGAGATAAACAACATAGTTAATTAAAAAAAAGACAGGAGCAAAAGAGATTAAAATGTGACCTTAAAGTACTGAAAAGAACTTGCCTTGCAGTTGTGTCTTAATTTCTGCACAAACAGCTTAACTAAGAGAAGTGCATTGACTACTTTTTGAACAGCAACAGTGTCTGCTACTGAACTGCATCAGCAGTATGGTATTGTCTTTGGTATTGAAGTGCTTGCCTTTGAAAAAGTGATTCCGCCAGCTTGAAACAGATATTGAATAATATCTAGGATACATTCTCACACTGAAATAGAACATTCGCCGGTACTAAGGGGACTTCACTGCTCCCTGTCCTCCAGAACTGAAATTGTTGTGCAATAGAGTGAACATCCATTCTTTGCAAGGACATTATCCTCACAGCTGGGAAAGCTATCTTTGATGGATACTTTTTCTACCATTGCCAAACCTTCAGTTTGAAGAACGTTCAGTTGTGTTGGAATATGGCAGGATCTCCATTCCATTGGACAGGCTTCTGAAAACCCCCAGAGTCTTCTAACGTCATTCCTAGGTCACTTTATCCTATCCAACATGACATCCCATCTGAGGAACTAGGGTGGTTACTTCACGTCCTGTTCGTCCCTCCTTGCTGTCGCACTTGGGACTGGTACAAAAAAAAACCCTTACTTCACATCCATAGTGTGACAGCAAAAAGTTGTCTCGACCATGCCCCTGGAACCGGGAACAGAGCGTGACAAGCCGTACCTGCCCCTGGGCTGGGGAATTCTCTTGTCACGGTTGGTTCCTGGTTCCTGTTCCGAGACAAGGGACCGTGTGGTTACAACTGTCATGCAACAACCAGTGTCCACCTAGTGGTCAGCGGCTGAAGCGGCATTCAACATTAGTTTCCTTATGGGAAACACCATGCAGTGCAAATGTTTATTAAAGAAAGTACTGAAAATTCTGTAGCATTGACGTGTAAATCCCGGAGGACCAGTAAATCGAAATATCAAAAAAGTTTTATTTATGATATTAAAAAAGGGTTAAGAAACCAAGACAAATTCATAATTTGTCACGGAACAAGACTGTGAAGTAACGGTGGTCACGAGACAAATAATCACGCCCGTGAGTAAACGAAAACAGGGACTGAACAGGGACAAAACCACGTGACCGTGAACAACGCTGTCACAGTACAAATGTAATCGCGGAACAAGGTAGGACATGAAGTAACCGCCTAGGTCACAAACATTGAGATTTATAATGTATATATATAACCAAGTGGCCATGCTTCTGTGGGGCAAGGAAAGTGGTTCACTCTGCTAGATAGGCGAAGAGGAAAGTATACAAGCTGAAAAGCAGCCAGGAGTGAGACATCTGGTAGCAGTTATAAGCTGATTAGGAAGGGGGTAGATTTAAAGCTGCCTAGATGCCCTAAGCATATCCGATCTCGCCTGATCTTGGAAGCTAAGCTGATTAGTACTTGGATGGGCGACCACCAGGGAATACCAGGTGCTGTAGGCACCTGGAGTAGGAACTGGCAAAATACTTCAGTTGCCAAGAAAACTCAATGGACATGAGGTCACAAAGAGTTGGTCATGATTGTAATGACTCAACAGATTTAAATAGAGAAGCATGTGCAAAAGCAACTTACTACAGCAGGGAAGGGAGGAGACTGAAAGCTTAGTTGCGGGGAGAGTCTTGTAGGACTGCTCAGGCAAGCAGATATTTTATTGTTTCTAGGTCAACCTGGACTGCTTTGGAGGGAATGCGAAGGTGATAACAGTCGGGCTTTATCCACTCGGTGGAGGTTCTGGGAAGTGAGACTACTTTTCAAATATTCTTGATTATATTTATTTATTTATTTATTTTAGAGTATTTTTAACCCCACCTTTCTCCGTGGAAAAGGACCCAAGGCGACTTACAGTTGTTGTTGTTCAGTCATTCAGTCGTGTCCGACTCTTCGTGACTCCATGGACCAGAGCTCGCCAGGCCTTCCTATCTTCCACTGCCTCCCGGAATTTTGTCATATCCATATTGGTTGCATCGATGACACCGTCCAACCATCTCATTCTCTGCCATCCTCTTTTCCTTTTGCCTTCAATCTTTCCTAACATCAGGGACTTTTCCAAGGAGTCCTCTCTCCTCATGAGGTGGCCAAAGTACTGGAGCCTCAGCTTCAAAATCTGTCCTTCCAGTGAACATTCAGAGTTGATTTCTTTCAGGATGGATAGGTTTGATCTCCTTGCAGTCCAGGGGACTCTCAAGACTCTCCTCCAGCACCACAGCTTGAAACCATCAATTCTGTGGCAATCAGCCTTCTTTATAGTCCAGCTTTCACTTCCATACATCACTACTGGAAAAACCATAGCTTTGACTATCCTGACCTTAGTTGGCAAAGTGATGTCTCTGCTCTTTAGGATGCTACCTAGGTTTGCCATTGCTTTTCTCCCAAGAAGCAGGCGTCTTTTAATTTCGTTGCTGCAGTCGCCATCTGCAGTGATCAAGGAGCCCAAGAAAATAAACTCTGTCGTTGCCTCCATTTCTTCCCCTTCTGTTTGCCAGGAGGTGATGGGACCGGTGGCCATGATCTTAGTTTTTTTGAGATTGAGCTTCAGCCCATTTTTTTCACTCTCCTCTTTCACCCTCATTAAGAGGTTCTTTAATTCCTCCTCACTTTCTGCTATCAGAGTAGTATCATCTGCACATCTGAGGTTGTTGATGTTTCTTCCGTCAATCTTAATTCCGGCTTGTGATTCATCCAGACCTGCCTTTCACATGATGTACTCTGCATGTAAGTTAAATAGGCAAGGTGACAGTATACAGCCTTGTCGTACTCCTTTCCCAATTTTAAACCAGTCAGTTGTTCCATATCCAGTTCTGACTGTTGCTGCTTGTCCCACACATAGATTTCTTAGGAGACAGATAAGGTGGTCAGGCACTCCCATTCCTTTAAGAACTTGCCATAGTTTGTTGTGGTCCACACAGTCAAAGGCTTTGGCATAGTTGGTGAAGCAGATGTTTTTCTGGAACTCTCTGGCTTTCTCCATAATCCAGCGCATGTTGGCGATTTGATCTCTAGTTCCTCTGCCCCTTCGAAATCCAGCTTGCACTTCTGGAAGTTCTCTTTCCACATATTGCTGAAGCCTCCCTTGTAGAATTTTGAGCATAACCTTGCTAGCGTGTGAAATGAGTGCAATTGTGTGATAGTTGGAGCATTCTTCGGCGTTTCCTTTCTATGGGATTGGGATGTAGACCGATCTTTTCCAGTCCTCTGGGCACTGCTGGTTTTTCCAAATTTGTTGGCATATCGTGTGCAGCACCTTTACAGCATCCTCTTTTAAGATTTTAAAGAGTTCAATTGGAATGACATCACCTCCACTGGCCTTGTTGTTTGCAATGCTTTCTAAGGCCCACTTGACTTCACTTTCCAGGATGTCTGGCTCCAGGCCAGCAACTACCCTATCTTGGTTATCAGGGACATCCAGATCTTTCTAATATAATTCCTCTGTATATTCTTGCCATCTCTTCTTGATCTCTTCTGCTTCAGTTAGGTCCCTGCCATTTTTGTCCTTTATCATATCCATCTTTGCATGAAATGCTCGTTTAGTATCTCCAATTTTCTTGAATAGATCTCTGGTTTTTCCTTTTCTGTTGTTTTGCTCTATTTCTTTGCACTGTTCGTTCAATAAGGCCATCCTGTCTCTCCTTGCTATTCTTTGGACGTCTGCATTCAGTTTTCTGTATCTTTCCCTTTCTCCCTTGCATTTTGCGTCCCTTCTCTCCTCCGCTATTTGTAGGGCCTCGTTGGACAACCACTTTGCTTTGCCCTCCCAGAGCCGGAATGAACACGCAAGACAACCATATTGGGATATACATTGGGCCAGGTTTAATGCAAACAATCAGCAACCAACGGTAGAGCATGACACATTTATACGTCACCAGAAGGAGGGGGCTAGCGTAGTGCGGATATGACATAGATCTTGTCGCAGGTTCGGGCGAGCCTTAGGACCCTCCCCCCACTAGAGGCAAGCCAATGTTGAATGGCTCCCCCTGGGGAGGAGGTCATGAAATTACTCCACGTGGCTGGGGGTGCCATCACGTGACCTGTCCCCCACCCAACGGTCATATGCATTACCCCTCCCCCGACTGCAGAAACCTCTTGGTCAGCTCAGGTGCCCGCCTCCCACTACTGGGCCAAACCAAGTCCCGGGTACTGGCACCCCCATGCCCTGCATTGCCCCCACAGGTTGGTGGGGTGCCGGCCATCCCCCCATGCTCGAGGGGGCCCCTCCAGCGCTGGCCCCCATTAATTGCTGCACCACTGACCCCCCTGGCGAAGGCCAAGATGTGCATGGGGGGGGAGAGGCCAGCTGGCGTTTGAACTACCGGCGCGGGGAGCCTTGGCGGCCAGACAACCTGTTGCCCTCCCTGGGGGATGCCATCCCATGGCCAAGGGCCCATTTCCACCCTGAGCCCCCCTGCGCCCGCCATAGACCCACTCGGTCCGATCGCCCCCACCCCAAAGGCCCCCGTAACGGATGTCTCACCCTCGCTGCCGCCCGCCTCCGCATCCTCGCGGGCTCTGAGCCCGTGGTCGGTGCCTGGTGTGGGTTCCGGGGCTTCTCGAACTTCCGCGGTCCCTCTGGCTTGTGGCTGCTCCCTGCTCGCCTCCGCTTCAGCGCCCCCGGTTGTGTCTCTCTGGTTCCCATCGCTCTCCAGGGCAGCCAGCCTGGAAGACATATCATTCAGGACCTCCATGATCCTGGCGCGCTTGCGCGCCCTCTCCTGCTGCTGCTGGGCGCCGGGTTGCTGCCGGCCCTCGTTCGCCCCCAACCCCACGCTGCCTCTCCAGGGCTTTCAACCTGGCCATGCAGGTTTCCAACAAGGCCAGTTGGGCCGCCTCATGGTCCTGCACCTTGGCCTGCTCGGGGGTCCGCATATGGTCCACCTCTTCCGCCTGATTCTGGCCCCCCTGCCCGGCTAAATCCCCTGCCGGTGGCTGTGCCTGGGCTCCCATATGGTCCAGCTCTTCCCTCTGTGCCTGTGCCCCCTGCCCGTTTAAATAGCCCGCCGGAGGCTGGGCCCGCTTCGCTGGGCGCTTGCCTCTCCCTTTCTGGGCCTTTGGCGCCATATCACCCGCCCACGTGGCCGCCTCGCCTTCCCTCTGCAACCTGCTCCGCTCTACCACTCCTGCCCTGGGGTCGCTGGCACGCCGCCCCCGGTTTCCCACCCCCGGTTCTCGGCCCCGCCTGCTGCCGCCGCCGCCGGGTCTTCGCCGCCCGTCCCGCAGCGATCGGTCCCTCGTGGCTCCGGGGCTGCCCCTTCCGCTCTGCGGCTGGGCCCTCCGCGGCGCGGGGTCTTCCGCCCCCGCGCCTGGTTTAGCCGCCTCGCCTCCGCTGGTGGTTCTCCGCTGTTCGCCGCCGCTCTTGCCGCCACTCTAAGCTCTCCCTCGCCAAGACTCCTCCCGATCTTCGTGCTGCTGCGCCGACTACGAAATGAGGCCGGGAAAATGGCGCCCCCGCGCTTTAAAGGCGGGGCGTTCTCGCGCGCCATCCCGGCCTCGCGAGTGCTGAGGCTCCCGTCTCGCGGCGTTCTCCGGCCCGGGGGGGGGCAAAGAAGCCCCACCGCGCATGCGCGCCATGGAGCGGAGCCTTCTTGCATTTTCTTTTCTTTGGAATATTTTTCGTTGCAGCTTCCTGTACAATGTTACAAGCCTCCACCCATAGTTCTTCAGGTGTTCTGTCCACCAAATCTAGTTCCTTAAATCTATTCTTCACTTCCACTGTGTATTCATAAGGGATTTGACTTAGATTATACCTGACTGGTCCAGTGGTCTTCCCTACTTTCTTCAGTTTAAGTTTGAATTTTGAAATAAGAAGCTGATGATCTGAGCCACAGTCAGCACCAGGTCTTCTTTTTGCTGACTGTATAGAGCTCCTCCATCTTTGGCTGCAGAGAACATAATCAATCTGATTCCGGTATTGTCCATCTGGTGATGTGCATGTGTAGAGTCGCCTTTTGTGTTGTTGGAAAAGAGTGTTTGCAATGACCAGCTTGTTATCTTGACAAAACTTAATTAGCCTTTGGCTTGCTTCATTTGGAACTCCAAGGCCAAACTTGCCAGTTATTCCTTTTATCATTTGATTCCCTACTTTAGCATTCCAGTAGTGGTGGATAATATACAGTCCAGTACAATTAAGTCATATTCAGGTATTGAGAACAGGGAATTGAGGAACATCTTACAGTATCAATATTTATTGATTTGATTTGATTTTTATACTGCCCATCTAGCTGCCAAGGCTATCCTGATTGGAATACAACAAATAAGATATAGCATTTGTAAAGCCATGGGATGGAAGAAGTATAAACCCTCTGCATGGGCTCTCTGGATGTATCTTATTTGTTTCCGGAACGGAAGACCTTATGTTGGCTGCCCTCCAGTATTATGCCATTGTTCTTTATCTTTTAAGGAAGGGCTTTCTGTTGCTTCAAGCAAAGCCCGTGAGTAAATATCAGCATACCTGCTGAGCGCTCCCCTTGCCATAGGGCTGGGGCCAAGAGAAGCAGAGGCGCTGTGCCTTGATAACAATATATAGCAATCTCACAAATTCAGTTATGTTCTCTTTTTATTACTGACTCATTCAAACAATTTAGGAAAAGCACGTTCCAGTGATTTTATGTACCAGTATTCATTGCTCTTCCTAAGCCTTATTACAATTCTTCATCACTTTGACAGAAGCATTACTATTTTATTTTAATTAGGGCTTTGGCAGGAGGGTAGCGTAGAGTAGGATTCCTTTTGGGACTAATTTTCTAACCTGATAAGACACAGCAATTGTGTAGCGTCTTATTTCTCTGACTCTGGAAGATACCTGGCTGTAGCTTCCTTTATTTAGAATGCGGTGATAAAGTTACAAGCTAAGTGCCTTTCTCAGAAATGCAGTGTTGTTCCTTGTATGTTTAGGCTAAAAATTGAGGGCTTTCTTATGCGCAGAAGTAAGCCAAGGAGAGAACAGTGTGGTTGTGAAATTGTAATTTTGGGTTGGAAAAGTGAAGGTTGTCTTGCACATTGGGGGGGGGGGGGTGCGTGTGCTAAAAGATGAAAAAAAATAAGTCCCATGCATTTCAGTGAAATTTACGTTCATATGTTTGTGCTTAGAATTGCAATGTTAATTAATGTTTGTTTCACCCAGAGCCCTCATAACAGCTTTCTTTCCATTATTATTCTATATTTTCAGAATTTATCTTTCTTTTAGTGGAGGAGCAGGAATAATGAGAGGATATTATGATGCTCTAAATTCCTGTCCTCCATTGCCACTGACCAAGGTTTTATTGGAACAAATTGCAATCTTTGGAACTACAGAGGAAATACTTGTCTACCTTTCTTCTGTGACATGCCCTTAACCCTTGGGAAATTACATTTTATATTCTGTGCACCGTGCATAGCAAAAAGAAAATCTCTTTATGCAAAGCATATGAGGCTTTCAGTGGGAACCCTGGAAAAGCTTCCCTTTAAGTTGAGCTAATTATGACTTCCAACCTGTGCCATAAATTAAAGCACACGATGAGCTGATGACCAGTCAAGGTCTGTAATGTTTATAAGCCAGAAGGCCACGGTGGAAAACAGCAAGGAACAGCCATTTAATAGGCTGTTGGCCTAGCTGTCAAAATTATTAATTAAATTTTATCTCTTCTCCTGCATGCTTGAGTGCCATGAGTACGAATCTTCAGATGTGAGGAAGCCATGCACAGTAATAATTGGGTGCTTATCACAGGCCAAGCAGTCTCTTAATTTGAGCCTTTGTTTGACAGCTATCATAATGCACTGATGGAAGATACCAAGATTTCTAAACATGCCAATAGCAATGGCTCACTATACATCAGTCCCTTGGGTTTTAGATCTTAGGATAAAGAAGGAGACTTGCAATCAAAAGAATGTGGACTGATATATTTATCCAGAATTAACTTCAGTTGCAACAGAATGCTCTCAATGTGTGCATGAAAGGCACCCCCAGATTCCTAATAAAAAAAAGGTTGATTTTCTTTATAGATAGTTTTATCTTTCATTACTCAGGTGACTCGGCCCTGGTTGGATGGTGTAGTCAGCTTACCGTTAGAAGGGTGGTACTCTGCTGACTTCAGGGCAACTGACACGCTTGCTCCTGAACACCCCCTTCACCTCCAGGTCCTTAAAGCACCTTGGTTTAACCAGGACCTTCAGGCCCTAAAGTAGAATAGAAGGAGGCTAGAAAGCATTTGGAGGTGGGCCCCGGCGGTATGTAATTTAGCAGCCATCAAGATCACATCAGCTATCTACTCAGCCAAGGTTAGAGCCTCAAGAAGTTCTCACTTCACTATCCGGATAAGCGAAGCACAAAACCACCAGGCTGAGCTTTTGCATATAGTCCACAATCTATTGGGGGGTTGGTTGCAGTGGTAGGCCTCCCTTTAGTCTTTCCTCAAACCAATTTGCGGCATTTTAAAAATCTAAAGTGGAGGCCATCCGCCAGGACCTAGACCTTCTGTTGACAGCAGTAGATCGAGCAGAGACGCCCAGTGCTCCGCCTTCCCTGGCTATTCTGATCAGCTTTTAGTCTGTGACATCATCTCAAGTGGTCAGGGTCCTTGATCATTGTTGTGTCACCTCCCCACTTGATCCTTGCCTGGCTTGGCTTATAAAAGAAGCCAGGCTGGTTACCACTGAATAGGCAACAGCAATAATTAATGATTGTCTTCAGGAGGGCAGGTTTCCCCCTCCCCTCAAGGAGACACTTATTAGGCCCATTGTGAAGAAGCCACAGCTGGCGGCGGACCAAATTGGCAATTATAGGCTCATCGCCAACTTACCATTTATTAGCAAGGTTGTGGAGAGAGTGGTAGCCGACCAACTTCAGCAGCTCCTGGATGAAACTGACGCTCTTGACCCATTCCAGTTGGGATTCAGGCTGTGTCATGGAACGAATTCAGCATTGGTTGCCCCGCATGACGACCTTTTGAGGGAGGCCGACAAGGGCAGATTGTCTTTGCTGGTCCTCCTTTATCTGTCAGTGGCCTTTGCTACTGTCAACCACAGTATCCTCCCGGGGAGGCTCTCTGAGTTAGGAATTAGAGGCACTGCTTTGCAGTGGTTCCATTCCTTCTTGGAGGAATATCCTCAGAGAGTGCAGCTGGAGGAGATTGCCTCTACCCCTTGGTCCTTCATTTGTGGGGTGCCACAGGGGCTGGTAATCTCCCCCATGCTTTTTTAACATATATATGAGACCACTGGGGGTGGTCATCAAGAGGTATGGGGTTTCATGTCATCAATGTGGTGATGACACCCAGCTGTATATCTCATTTTTTCCATCTGTAGTAGATGCCGTTTCGCCAGTTGATGCCTGTCTGGATGCTGTTCTGGGATGGATGAGGGTGAATAGACTGAGTTTGAACCTCAAGTTGAGATTGAGGTCCTCCAGGTGGGCGTGCCAGTGGTTGGTGGTTTGGGATGCTTCCTCAGTTTGGGGGGGGGGGAGCAACTCTCTTCACACAGGATGAGGTGCATAGTCTGGATGTGATATTGGACCCTGTGCTTTCCATGGAAGCCCAGGTGGCATCAGTTGGTGTTGCCCATTTTCATTTTAGGCAGATCACTCAACTGTATGCCTTTCTGGACCCTGATGCTCTCAATAAGTTGGTCCAGGCATTCTTAGTCTCGAGATTAAACTACTGCAATGTGTTGTATGTGGGGCTACCTTGTAAGTTAATGCAGAGGCTCCAACTAGTGCAGAATTCCGCAGCTAGATTAGTTACAGGGTTAAGGAAATCTCAACTTATCACCCGCACACTGGCTGCACTGCACTGGCTGCTGATTTGTTTCCACACTAATTTCAAGTTTTTAAAGATGACATACAAAGCCCTAAACAGTTTAGGACCTTACTATCTGGCAGAAGGGCTCCTGCTGCAAAATACTGCCCATAACATCCAATTGTCTCAGGTGGGGCATTTGAGGGTGCCGTTACTGAAGGAGGTCTGTAAATCTTTGATGGTGGTCGTGGCCCCTTGTCTCTGGAACCAACTTCCTCCTGAGATTTGTCCGGCATCTTCCCTCCCAGTCTTGAACAAACATCTAAAGACGTCGCTATTTAAAAAGGCTTTTCCTCTGTATTAATCTATTAATGATTCGCTGTTATATATTCTATTTTTTTGTTTTGTCTCTAGCCCATCTTGCTCCTATGATGCTTTGATATATATTGTTTATTAAGCTATGTTTTTATTTATTGGATTATCTATCTGTTTTATTGTTTTTTGGTTTGATATCTGTTCAACTTTGTAAACTGCCCAGAGTAGCCATGTAACTAGATGGAGCGATGCATACAGTACATACATACATACATACATACATACACACACACACACACACACACACACACACACACACACACACAAACACACACACACATCATTGGCATCCTTTAGTCTTGAAAGACTATGGTATCATGCCTGGAGTAGAGATCCTAAGAACAACACCTAGTGTGACTAAATAGACCAGTTCGGGAATGGCAGTCTCTACCGCACTGGGGACAGATGTATTCTGTTTCTTGCCCAGTCCTCCAAGTTTCGTTGTTTCCGTGCCTGCCTCTTTTCCTCTGCCTGTTGGACAAATGCATCTTCAAATTTATGTAGACCATGCTGTATCTCTTGCCTCCAGACAGTGCGATCGGAGGTCAGGGTTTCCCAACTGTTGAGGTCCATTCCCAAGGCCTTCAGGTCCCTCTTACAGATATCCTTATACCGCAGCTGTGTTCTCCCTCTTGGGCGCTTTCCCTGCATTAGTTCTCCATATAGAAGATCTTTTGGGATCCGACCGTCATCCATTCTCACAACGTGTCCAAGCCAGCGTAGGCATCGCTGTTTCAATAAAGTGTACATGCTAGGGATTCCAGCTCGATTCAGGACTATGCTATTTGGAAATTTGTTGTGCCAGGTAATGTTGAATATTCGCCTAAGATAGCGCATATGGAAGGTATTAAGCTTTCTTTCCTGTCGGGCATGGATGGTCCAAGACCCGCTGCAATACAAAAGTGTGCTCATTACACAAGCTTTATAGACCTGTATCTTTGAATGTTCTGTCAGCTTCTTATTGAGCCATACTCTCTTTGTTAGACTGGAAAATATAGTAGCTGCTTTACCTATACGTTTATTCAGCTCAGACTCTAGTGAGAGTGTATCTGAGATAGCTGAGCCAAGATACACAAAGTCATGGACAACTTCCAGTTCTTTTGCAGAAATTGTAATGTGAGGAGGCGAGTCCACATTCTGGCCCATTATTTGTGTTTTTTTCAGGCTGATTTCTAGCCCCAAATCTTTTCAAGCTTTACTAAAATGGTGCATGAGTTGTTGGAGATCTTCGGCAGAGTGAGCAGTAATGGCGGTGTCATCAGTGAAGAGGAGATCCCGCAAACATTTCACCTGTACCTTAGACTTTTCTCTCAATCTAGAGAGATTGAAGAGTTTTCCATCTGATCTGGTCCGGAGATAGATACCCTCTGTTGAAGTTCCAAAAGCATACTTCAGCATGATAGCAAAGAAGATCCCAAACAAGTTTGGTGCAAGGACACAGCCCTGCTTCACTCCGCTTCGGATGTTGGATCTGACACTAGGCCATCAAAAACTACATTGCCCTTCATATCCTCATGAAAAGACTTAATGGTGTTAAGGAGCTTGGGTGGGCATCCAACCCGGAGGAATATTTTAAAGAGTCCGTCCTTACTAACCATATCAAGTGCCTTCGTAAGATCTATGAAGGCTACAAAAAGTGGCTGTCCTTGTTCCCTGCATTTCTCCTGCAACTGCCTGAGGGAAAATACCATATCAGTAGTGGACCTGTTGGTTCGAAAGCCACACTGTGATTCTGGGTAGACTCTCTCTGCAAGTATCTGGAGCCTCTTCAGTATAACACATGCAAACAGCTTCCCGACAACACTAAGAAGAGAGATACCGCGATAGTTGTTACAGTCGCTCCTGTCACCTTTGTTCTTATAAAGCTAACAATATTAGCGTCCTTCATATCCTTTGATACTCCCCCTTCTCTCCAGCAAAGGCAGAGGATTTCGTACAGTTCAGTGGCAATGATCTCTTTGCAGCCCTTCATAACTTCAGCAGGGATGTTATCTTTCCCAGGTGCCTTGCCAGAGGCAAGTGAATCCAGAGCCACATTTAGTTCTTTTAGTGTTGGTTCATTGTTAAGCTCCTCCAAAACAAACAAGCACTCAATATTATTTAAGACTTCTTTGGTTATTGTGTTTTCTCTGGAATATAGTTCAGAGTAGTGCTGCACCCAGCGTGCCATCTGCTGCTCACGATCCTGGATTATCTCACCTGAAACAGTCTTTAAGGGTGCAGTTTTCTTATGTATTGGCCTGTTTAATTCCATCATACATCCCCTTGATGTTACCTGTATCAGCTGCCATCTGAATCTGAGAACACAGTTGCAGCCAGTAATCGTTAGCACTAGAGATGGGCACGACTTAGCGGTATTCCCGTTTCCGTTTCCGTTACTCGGTTCCGTTACTCTACGGAAACAGTAACGGGAATTACTGCCCCAGACTTCGAGCTCGAACCGACGAACGAACAATTTGGTCTGATTTGTCGTGCTCGTTACTTGCATCGCGCGATCGCGCGCGATGCCAAGCGGCACATAAAAAAAGTTTTTAAAAGTTAAAAAAAACCCGGTTCCCGGCCCTAAAAGCAGGCGAAAACTGTCTGAGGGCACCTACCTACCACCAGGCCAGAAGGGTTTTTTTTTGGGGGGGGGTTCCCCGCCCCCCTTTCCTTGGGCTAGTGCTACTGCTGCGCTGCGCTGGTACCAGGCGGGGGGGGGGCATTGGCATTCGGTGTGCGGGCGGGGGGATCCAAAATGGCGACCGCAATATTTTTTTTAAAATCGTGGTCCAAAAACACACCAAAGCACACAGAAACATGAGAAAAATAGCTATTTTAAACACTTTATTTTTTACTGTAGCAGCAGTGGGTTTGTCTTGCCAAAATACGTCCCCGTTGATTTTATTTTATTTTTTTCTTAATTTATTTTTTTACACGTGCGCAACGATGGGCTGGCCATGGGACGGGACCATGCAAATTTTCGGAGCCATTCCACCAATCGCATGTCCAGGTTTTGACTGACACTTCTGGATGTGCCAGAGGGCATAAAAAGGCGAAGCAGTTCCAGTCCGTCGCAGTCTGGGCTTGGATTTTGTGGAGGGTGGTTTAGTCAGGGCTGGATTGCTGCGCTCTCTAGTTTCGATTTCGCGGTCGCGCTAGGCAGGGACTCAGGGCGTGAGGGAATTGAATTTAATTCTCGCAAAACATACGAATTTCTTTTATTTCTGGCTGTGGGGAATAGCAATTAGCAACTCAGCGTTTATTCTTTTTTGTTTTCGAAAGAGTTCCGTTTTTTATTTTCTTTGCTATTTGCTTCAAGGGGGAGGGAAGGTTTGAGCGGGAGGGGAGGGGAGGGGAGTGCAGATTGGAAATATATTATTTTTATTTTACACTACCATACTATACCATTTCTTTTCTATCCCAATTTCCCACCGAGTTCATTTACTTTGCAAAGGTCCTTTTACCCTGCGCCTACCTACAGCTTTTTTGCTGCTTTTGCGATTGGGGTTTTGGAAGGGAATCCAGCAACCCTATCCTACCCTTAGCAGCTTATAGTTTTATTTATACCTTACCATTCATTTTCTATTCTACCTACAGTTTAGCAAGTGGCAGTACTAGTGCTAAAGGGGAGGTTGGAGGCTGTGGATTAAATTATTTTAGAAGTTGAACTATTATACATATACATACAGAGTAGGCAGAGTCTCCCTTGCCAACCAGTGCACTCAAAGATCTCAATTCAAACACATTTGTATTGGCATTGGCATTTGGCAACAAGGCTAGGGCAGCTTCTATAGAACATTTTACAATTTCATTTTACTTATAGATAATTAGATATTCTTTCTCTTGTCCAACAACACCTCACCTCATTCATTTTTTGGAATTAAGGCACTCAAACAAACATTTGTTGAAGGGCAGGCACCCAGCCACTTTATAGACCTTTTTCTACAATTACATCTTTGAAGAAGTTACCTGTGCATTATTTGTGTGAAAGTTGGGTGCTGCCAGATCTTGCAAACCCCTTGCTTCTATTACCTCGGTTTTTGTGCAGTAACTTGTTGTAACTTACATCTGTGAAGAAGTTCAGTTACAGTTCTCCTAATTACACTTGCCTTGTGAAACTTCTTTGCCAGGATTGGCAAACCCCTTCCTTCTACTAGATTGGTTTTTGTGCTGTTTTTGTGAGTCAACCTCACTCATTTACTTTTGCCACCAGGCTACATAAACAATTACATTTTTGAAGAAGTTACATTTCTCTTTGCTACACTTGCCCTGTGCTGTGCATTGAGGAACTTGTTTGCCAGGATTGGCAAACCCTTTGCTCCTATATCCTTGTTGGTTGTGTTGTTTGTGGTGTTCTTGTTGTGAGTCCATCTCACTCATTTCCTTGCCACCAGAGCCTACATACACAATCCAATTATTACTGTGAAGAAGCTACAGTTCTCCTCCTAATTACAGTTCAATTGTGCAGCAGGGCATTGAGAGACTTGGGTGCCAGGGTTGGCAAACCCCGTGCTCCTATCCCCTTGTTTGTGCTGCTGTTGCTGTTGTTGTGAGTCCATCTCACTCCTTTCCTTGCCACCATAGAGATAGTCCTCCTCCTTGTATAGCCTAGTGGGCTGGGCTGTGGGCTGTAAAACTTAAGTCAGAGCAACCCAGAGCCCTATGCCATTCCCATCCTATTCCCTACCAAAACTATTCCTGGCTGTATACTAGCTACTAGGTACGTAGGTACAACGTAGCTTTAACCACCTCAGGCTCTAACTGTAGTGCTCCTAATGCTGCTGACCAATCCATGACCAAAAGCAGGGTTGCATTGGCTTTGGCTTTATTGCTGCTTGTCCTTTACGTGTGTGTGACTTTGTCTGTGAAGTGTGAATGCGAACTGAAGCCAGAAGGACCTTGGAGATGGGGGGGGGTCAATTTGAGAGTACTAGAGGAGTAGAGTAGACCCCTCATCCAGATTTGGGGAGGAACAGAATGTCTTTCTCCTGCTGCCTCTGAGAGAGGTGGAGGGGAGATGGGATGGATTCAAAACCAAACAACGAAAAAGTACAACAAACAGGCACGTCAGCCAGACCAAGTAGGGTGGCTGCTGGCTGGTTCAGCATCAGCAGATTCAGCACAGCAGCAGACCAAGAGGAAAACGAAAGAAATGCAAATTTGTTTCT
>JAHTLZ010002999.1:0-19352 GCA_023846285.1 Phrynocephalus versicolor
TACCCAGGAGGTGGTGAGTATGAATGGAGAATGAATACGTGTGTATTTGAGGCCTCCTGATTCGTGTTATCTATGCTTAGTTGTTTAATAAATGCTACAAGTAAAGTTCTTCTCTACTGGGTTAGAACAATCTTTACTGTTTTTGTGGTAACATGAGAAGAATATTGCTAGGGTTATATAGATTTGCTCACACTTTATGTATAGACTCTACATGCTATATTATAGAATATAGATCTCACATTGTGTGTGGGAATATGAACTGTTTTATGCTGAAATGGGAACTGATCCTAGAAAAAACCCCCAAACCTTTGTTTTCTAGTAGCACTTGTTATTTACAAATGATAGAGTATATAAATTGCATCTTCATAGATTCTCCACAGATTCACTACTAATAGGTGAGTATCTACCAAGAGCAGTTCCATCAAATAAAATATATCCTGTGGTACAGTAAGTGATTTTCCAGCCTAATCATGAGCTTTGAGCTTATGTGGATATCAAGAATTCATTGCTCATAATTTTAATTCCACATGAAAGATCCTTCAATTATCTTTATGGCTTTTACAAAACCCCTTAAAGACCTCTCCATAGAAATAATGTGGAAGAAGCATAAGGAATATTAGTTGGGTTAAAACCCTGCATTGCAAGAGTAGAGAGCCACCAAAAAGGCCTTGAGAATTTTTTCAAAGGAACGTTGGAACATAGCATTGTCTTCTGAGGATATTATTTGCAATGTTGCTTATATGATGAGCCAGGAATGCTGGTTAAGAAGAGAACTCGTGTATGCAAAGTTGAGCTCATTTATTCCAAATTTCCCCTTGCATTATCCCAGGGTAATGGGATAACAGCGCAATCAGGAGGGGTCACTGATAGCTTTTTTACTCTACAGGAATATCCTACTGCTCCAAGAAATATCCCACAGATTTAGGCAGAGATATTTGCAAATCTTTTGGCCCAGGTCTGTAGTCTGAATCCAAGACTTTGGTTTTAAGTCCCAAGTCCAAGTCCAAGTCTTTGATACAAGGCACACAACCCATATCTGCCTCCCTATTAAAAAGAAGTTCCTCCCCTCAAAATGGGAGGGGTGAGTTCATTTTGAAAACCAAACCAAACCAAACAAAACATCACCCCGAGTTGAGTCCATTAAAAGTGGTGCCCCAAATAGAGGAAATGCTGAAAAAGTTAACACCCCAGCAGACTAAAATCCATGGCATAAAATGAATCATACAATTTAAGGAAGAAATTGACAAAACATGGAAGAGTTTTTTGGAACTATAGCTCTACAAATTTTCCAGATAGCAGGGGATATTGGGAACTGCAGTGCCCCAAATGATTTTTCTGTAACTCTCAACTGTTTGTAGAATGATTCAATATCCAGTAGTAACTTGACCCTAGAAGGACATAAGCCTGGCCTTGAGGAGCAGCAAATGCTTTTGTTTTTAGAGAATTCATTTGTTTTCTTAAGAAATCTACAAATTCAATAATCTTGTAAAAGCAAATCAGCTGTGAAACACATTTGTATGAAAACGAATACTTCCCTTGTGCTATCATGCCTGGGAAGCATGTAAATAATCTCTTGCTGTATTGTACCTTCAACACGGATCCTGCAGGCAGCAGGGCAGTTTATGTCCACATACATCTAATACCTCCTGGAATATATATTCTGATGGGTGTAGGGCAACAGAGCTAAACTTTCTTAAAGCGTTATTTGGTGCAAAGCAATTACTTATCCTGTCTGCAGGAGTGGAATTTACCACCACAGGAAACCATAAAAAGTCAAAATAGCAACTATAACCTGAATGTAAATGAAGCCACACCTAGCGATGTGTCCTCTTTTATTTGTTGAAGGGTAAAGCATGTTGCTCAGAAACTACTGCGGACAATAATAGTAATAATTCAGACAACCGGTGCTCTTCCCATTGCCAGAATTTCAACTACAGAGTCCCCACAAGCCCTTTAAAGATCTTTCATCACCCTCCTCTAAGCACTTTTGATACCTTCATTATCACTTCAGGAGGTAAACAAGTCACTCAGACACAGTCAACTATTTTGGGATGTTACTCTGTAGCCTGTCTAGAAATCTCTTTTAAATATATCATGAGTAACATGTCTCTCCCACTGGAAGAAAATCTGCTGCTACCTTTTCTCTCATGATATTTACTCTTATTTAATGAATGAGAAGACATGCAATGAATGGTCTTTGGCCTGGATCCCTTCGCATCACTCGCTAGTTTCAGAGGAGACAAAATAAAAAGAAAAAGTGCAAGGTAGGGGTCCTCCTAAATTACACTGGGAAGGAAGGGCCATAAGAAATTGAGGCACAGACACCATTTCTGTTGGCTAGAGGACAAGGAACATGTTTACTTCAGCCCAAAATATATTAATCACAACTCTACGGACAAAATCTAGTGGGACTTTCTTGTCTGTTTTCACATGACACCTTGTTTAGAATGCATGATGTGAGAACCTGCTTCCGGATTTCTGTCATAATAATGTGAGGAGCAAGATCTTAGGTGTGCAGTTGAGGGTTCAACTATTTTCTACAATTAACTCATCAGTGGAAAAGGCAATTTCTTAGGTGCTGATTCTTTGTGATAGTCACAGAGGGAACTTTCATCACCTACCATAATTGTCAAACTACAGAAACTTGCTTTCCTATGGGATTAGTCTTAGGTTGTAAGGACATTCTTCAGATCTGTTCTCTCATAGCCAACACATTGACATAATTCTGCCTGTAATGATGGATGACATGTTGACATGTAGTTTGGCACTCAGAGGAATGACTATGTGTCTGTTATCTCTACCTAACTTTCTCTTCCTCTAGTTTTCTTCCCTTTCAAAATTTGGCTTCCCCTTTTAGTACAATTCCCAGGGTGCTTTGGAATTTCTTTCAGTGATATTTTGAGTTTGTCTTATCATTGTGAGTTGACTACAGATGCTGTGTGTGTTTGTCCCCAGACCCCCATTGCCACCATTCTACTGCATATGTATCCATCATCGTGCAATTCCTCTACCTGTTTGTGCTCCTTGACTTGAGAACATCCATAGGAGACAATACTTCATGGCAATGCCCTTTGCATTTCAGCTGAAGCAGATGAAGCTGGGGAAGCAACTACAGTGGTCCCTTGTATAAAGGAATTGATTTGTTCCATATGAAATTTTGTTAAGCAAATTTCCCATAGGAATGCATTGAAAACAGAGTAATCCCTAATCGCGACCATTTTTATGTTGTATGGATTCGCCCCATAGGTGCTTCTGTTAAGCAAATTTCCCCTATGTCTGGAATTTTTGTTGTTGTACAGATTTTATGTTATACAAACTTTGTTATATGAGGTCCCACTATATAGGGTACTCACCCTCCCATTCAACTCACAATTAAGCCAAGGACAAGAATCCTACACATCATGTATTGGGCTTTGACTGAAATAATCTTATCCACTGAAAAGTGTTTCAGGAGCACTTCTTTTTCTTCCAGTGGTTGGTAAAAATATACAGAATAAATGCCACTAGCATTTGTGTCTGGTTTGTTTTTTGTACTGGTGTCCCCTTCTCCCCTCTGAAAAAAGCTTCCCTAGGGAAGAGTTTTAGGAGGGATTGCTATGTAATTTCTTGTGGGAAATCATGTGAGTCTTAGCAGCAAAAAGCTGCTCATTCCTGGATACACCCCTAATGGTCCACCAAGGGTAGTCCAATTTCTTCTTGGTGCCCAGATTCCCTCTGAGATATATTGTGTTCACCCTGAGATCTACCATCAGATCTTTCTGCCAAATTCCTTATTCACACCAGAAAGCATTCCCGCTGAAGCTGCAAATAACGCTGAGATAATGATATAGAAGTCAATAAAAGAAGGATTTACAGCAATTAAGCCAGTGAATGAGGCACTAAAGCATGGTGAAGTTATTTATGTGCTTGTGTGAGCTCTTGAATGGCAGCACGCCATCGTTACCTGATCCAAAATGCTTGCTGCTGATTAAAAAAGGTGTTGATAAATTCCATTACCTCCAGGGTTGGTCAGTTCTATGTACTTCCAAAATCACATTACAAAATTACATTCACTGCTGGATTTCTAAAAGGGAGGAAAAAATCTATATTCTACTCACTTTCTATGTTATTATTTTAAGAGGCATCTTGAGTTGCACACTGCATGCTGGTTATAAATATAGTCAAATTAGTACAGCGAAGGTGACTCAAAAAATCTACCTGGGGAGTGATGGAGAGTAGTATATAATTACTCCTATGGATGATGGAAAGTGGTTGTATCAGTAATATTTCTGTCACATTAATGAGCTGAAGTGATAGGTAAAGGGGGAAAAAAACATATTAAGAAGCCACTCATCAGGCTTACAAAAACATTTTTTGAAAAAGGCATAGAGAGAAACTTAACAGTCTGAGAAGCAAAGCTTGTAGGAGTCCTCAATAAATGTGAAAAAGAATTCTAGAGGCCTCAGTAGGATATTCTGCCTGTTTCAGTGCAGTTGAGAAATACTGATGGTACACTTAAAGGAGAAGCAAAATCTAAACAAATCAGATGATTTAATGGGAACTGAGCAAACAGTGCTCTGATTTTTTTAAAAACAAAAGTGGTACTGTTTTTTCCAATTCAGGCTCTAGCCTTTTTTGTACACAATATTCAAAAATTGTTGAAATTGGAGCTGGGACTCATATCGTCTGTGTCACACATGTTCCTGTTCACCATACACTCCCCTAGTGATGTGACCAGAGCATTCATAGAGAAACGTGCTTATACGTCTTTCTCCCCAGATCCATGCTATCAGGACCGCATGACTCTGATACTAAATGATTAACACTGGTTACCAATTTCCTATTACAATGTTGAAAAAGTTCAGTAATGCATGTAATCTTTGATTTCTTAAATCCATATAATAATATTAGAGATGTTGGGGTTTCCTGACTCAGGGGACAAAATAACTTGACTAGCTAAGAACATTTTGTATCCTGTCCTGGGGCTGGAAAGGGCAGCACTATCTCTTGGTCTGTGTCTCAGGCAGCAAAAAGTCTTGGGCCAACTGTAACTGAACCTCTGATCTTCTGTTCTTTGTCATTGGCAATCTAAGCTTAGAATTCTGGGAGTTTTGGTCCAAAACATCAGGAAGGCCAAAGTTTGGACATGCCTGTCATTAGTCTTCCTTCACTGCAACTGTTTGTGACCACCCTAAGCTCTCCTGAGGATTGGAGGATTATAAGAAGGAGGTTGGTATGTTGGGAAAGGAGCCACAGGATGCAGGGGGAGAGCTGAGAAAATTGGGCAGCTGTAATTTGCACCACTCAATCTATGTGTCCAACAGTTTACAGTGATACCTTGTATAAAGGAATTAATTCGTTCCAAATGAAATTATGTTAAGCAAATTTTCCTTTATACAAATTTCCCATAGGGATGCATTGAAAACAGAGTGATCCCATTTTATGTTGTACAGATTTGCCCCATAGGTGATTATGTTAAGCAAATTTCCCTTATCTCCAGAATTTTTATGTTGTACAAATTTTATGTTATACAAACCATTTGTTATACAAGGGTCCACTGTATATGCAAAACTGAAGACCAGACCTCCACCAGCCAGTTCCAGAGAATTTCATTCCATCCTCCCCTCCTCTGACAGAACCAGTTTTTCCTCAATTGTCCAGTTTTTCCTCAATTGTTCACCAGTGCACAGTGAGCACTTTGTGCCCTGGTCTCTAATTTTTAAGGTTGTTATCTGGCCATTAATTAATTAATTAATTAATTAGATTTTTATCTTTGCCCAACTAGTAACAAGGCTATCATTAGGTAAGGCAAGTTATACTAATTCCTAAAGCGAATGCTTCACCTACCTAGGTTATCAGTGAGTTTGGAGATACCTAGATATCTATGATAGCTACATGCTTGCCTGTCTGTTTGTCTGTCTGTCTGTCCCTAATGGTACCTTGGTGAAAATATTTTACTACACATTTTAAGGTGATTTATGAGTTTGCTTTTGTCCCACTCCCACGGGCAACACCTAAGAGGAAAAAAATAGAAATCATGCATACATTTTAGCTGTAAAAACAGATTGCTGTCAGGCTCAGTACTGATTCAAATTGTGATCGATCAGAACTTTAACAATGTCAAGGACAAGTCTTGTCTGCCCAAGTGCTTGACTGTGATTAGGGAAAGAAATACGACAGTCATAATCTGTATTATATAGACCTATTCATTCCTTTCATTACAAGCTTAGCAGCTAGATGTACCAGATTTAGTTGTCGTGCTGCTAAATCCAGTGACCTTCTGCAAATAAGCATTTAGGACAAGTCGTGACGGCATCTTCTGCACCAGTACAGCATCATAACGGGTGGTGTAGTGCTAATGAAAATACTGTGCAGAGAAGGGACTGTCACACAGGCATTGTCACTTGAGTCCTACACCAACCTCGGAGACAATTGCTGTTGTGTGATATTTCCAAGTGCAGTGCTTGGAAAGGTGGGTTGGCAAAGATGAGTTCGGGGGTGATGTGGAGGAGCTGTAACTCTGTGACTTTGAATAGAGAAGGTTGCAAGTTCAATCCCAGTCATCTTCAGGGTAGGCATGTTTTGACAGATAATTCTCTGCCTAACAGCCTGGAGAATGCCTACCAAGCAAATTATGCAGGACCTGACACGGTGGACAATTGGTCTTATGGAGAACAAACCGTTAATAACAACCTGAGAAAAACAAGACATAAGATGACTTCCATCTTTTGTAGAAAGTTTTGATGTGTTATCTGAGAGATCTATCACAGCATTCTTTCAAAGTTCCAAAATAACCTACAGTGGACCCTCGTATAACAATCGGTTTATTTAACAGAAAATCCACTTAAATGAAAAAAAATCTGGAGATAGGGTAAAATGACTTAACAGAATCACTTATGGGGCAAATCCAAACAACAGAAAAACAGTCGCAATTAAGGACTAATCCATTTTTAATGCTTTCCTTTGGGAAATTTTTACAAAGGAAAATTTGCTTAACAGAATTTCATTTGGAACGAAGTAATTCCTTTATACAAGTTACCACTGCACTTCCTTCTCATATTATCCCTAGTATTCTTTTAATAAAAATGAATGTTTGTGCTTATTTTATTCTCTCATGTGACCAGGAAAATATTCAATTTTATCCCTTCCTGAGTGAACTTTTTTTGTTTGTTTCGGGTTTGTTTGTTTTGCATTTTTTTCACATTTCACATTTTGGGTGGAATTTTGTGTGTGCAAGCCCTTTGCAGTTTTTATAAAATTCATTTTGTATCACCACCACACCCGTATTTTCGACAAAACAGATTAAAAAATAGTGTAAGGGCTTTCACACAACATACAACATTTCCGATACAGAACACAATATTTTTGAGTAAAACTCTTCCTAGGTTGTTTTTCTCTCTAACATGGATGGAAAAAAATGGGCTGACCTTTTGGTTATCATGGAAGAGCAAAATATTCTCATGACAGTTCACCTTTTTAAAGCAAAGTGTTCTGCTTATATACCGCCCCATACCACTTCAAGTAGTCTCTTGGCAGTTTACAGCTTTAATTACAGTTATGCAGGCTACATATTGCTCCCCCCCCCCCCAGCTTGGTACTCATTTTACTGACCTTGGAAGGATGGAAGGCTGAGTGAACCTTGAGCCTGCTACCTGGGATTCAACCCCAGCTCATGAGCACAGTTTTAGCTGCACTACAGGCATTTAACGACTGTGCCATGAGGCCTTTTTAAAATGGTGTGCCTCAATGTGTCAATAGAGCTTGGTGCTAGCTCAGTGAGTTAGGTATCTGGCTGTGGAGCCAGAGATCGGGAGTTTATAAACAAACAAACAAACAAACAAACAAACTGTGCATCCCGTGAGTAGATCCAGCTTGTGTGGCCTTGGGAAAGCTGCACAATCTCAGGCTGCCACAGAAGAAGTGAACGGTAAACCACTTCTGAGTATTGTCTATCTGGAAAGCTCTAAACAGGGTGGCTACATGTCAGAATTGACTTGTTGGCACATTATTGTTATTAATGTGTCAATACAGCCTGCTCCTTTTTAAAGCAAGGATGAGAAAATTTGTGAGTGTTTGTTAGAAACCCTTCCTCTGAGACTTTGAAATGCATTCTGGGACCCTTTCCTTAGAGAGCGCAGTGCTCTGCCTAAGGGTAGGCCTCAGAATCCTTTTCAAGGAATGCTGCAAAATATCTCCCTTTAGCAGGGCACTAATATAAAAAGATTCTTCCTGTCACAACTGAAGGCCACAGACCAGCATTGAGTCTTGCTGATGATGACAAATACAAGCAACCTTTCCTGTATTCAGAAGGAAGGAACACAACACGAGAAGGTCTTTTTGTGTGGCACCCACAATAGTTCCATCTTGGGAGCAAGCGATGGTAAAAGATTCTGGAAGCAATGGTGCAGCCAAGCATTAGCACCAGTTACCTATGCCAGAGAAAACACTCATTTTGCTACCTGTAGCGCTTGGCTTTCCTGGCCAACCTGCATCAATAATACATTTTAACAAACAGATGAACTTGAAGAGATTGTTGTGGGAAAAAATGAACTGAAAAATGCTGATGGATGCAACAGTGTAAGTAAGCAATTTTGAGAATTCGGAATGCTTAACAAGAGCCAAAGAGAAGGTTTAGTGTTTTCCTTGAGGTAGATTTTGGCACAGAGCGGTATAAACACAAACAGCTGGATTCTTAGAGCAGTGTTGCTTGACCGATATTTCTTCGATTAAGAGGAGAATGAGGAGTTTAGAAACTGTATGGCCCACCCAGGGCTATATGCCAGTTCTAATTACAGACATAGAAGTACTCGCTCAAATGCTCTGTTGTGTCAAATATAATCACAGCCCATGGCTCAGCTGACTACAGAGTTTCAAGACAAAGAAATATTTCACTGGGGTATGCTGTCATGTTTGACTTATGGTTTTGCTAATTGTGCCTTTCAAGGTAACTGAGATATTTAAGGAATGGATTAAAACCTCCCCTCACAGCATGAAGATGTGAATCCAGGACTCCTATGTCTTGTTCACTATTCTAGCCACTATACCACACTGGGTTTCACACTCTAATTGGAGTGACGTAAAACATAAGAATCTAAGAAGAGCTCTGTTAGTAGAGAACAAGCTTTTTATCCACACAGTGGACATCCTTGTATGGGAGGGAATGCGTATATAACAGACAGTGGCGTAGCTAGGAAGGGGCAAAGGGGGACACAGGTCCCCGGGTGCAGCAGCTGGGGGCACCCCACTGCCATCTGCCCATGGGCACCCCTTCACACATGCATAACAGGCAGTTACCCTGTGGCACCCTCCCCAACACACATACACAAGCGAGCACACACAGAGAGAGACTCCCAATAATCAACAGGTCTTCCTGACACTTTCTGCCTCCTGCTGCCGCTCCCTCATCCCTAAGATCAACAGAGAGAGAGAGAGAGAGGCCGTCACTTCACGAGGCTCCTCGCTTCGGAGCGTCATTGCCTTCGCTTTGAATTCGAAGGCGATCACGTGGTCTCCCTTCGCCCCCACCCCTTTTTCTATGTACTCACGCGGGCAGCTCTTCCGTGCGAATCGAGAATGACTTCACGAGCTCCATTCGCATCCAAACACTCATGTTCTTTGCCCGTTTCCCGCAGTCTTCGCTTTTTTTAAAAAAAAAGAAAACGGTGTATCGATGCATCGATGCTTGGCTGTCAGTTACGGCGAAGCGCTGAAAATGTGTGACCCTTTGCTTCTTAATTATTATTTATATTATAATTTCCATTGGCGGCCTCCTAAAACTGCTGTTCCCCATCATGGTCACTAGGTGGGCCATCGCACAACGATTGTGCTTCTTATTTCTAAGGTCCTCCAGGACACTGGAGTAACCCCCTCCTTACTCCCTAGAGTATACCCCAAGCCTCTTCCGCCTTCTTCCTGCCATTCTCCCGGTATCATGCCTCCATCGCGTTCTTCAGCCCGCCTGCAGAAACTCCATAGGTATAGTCCATACATTATTGCTGTGTTGCACAATGTCAATACTTTGTTGAGCACTGTAGCTTTGTTATTTCTGAGAAAGGGAAGACGAGTTTTTCGACGCCGAGTGCTTTTTGGCGAGGCATTGAGGGCGTGCAACGCTTTGATATGGGTTACTTCGGCTTGGATAAGAAGCTCGCCTCGAGAGAAGCTTTTCTGGTGTTACCCAGGACGTTCTCAGTGGTTTCACGACACGGTTCTTCAGCTTTGGGACGATCGCCAGTGGTTAGAAAACTTCCGTATGACTAGAAGAACACTTTTTTGGGTGGCCGATAAGCTGCGTCCGTTTCTGATGCGCAGGGACACAGTTATGCGCTCAGCTGTCCCAGTGGAAGAGAGAGTAGCAATCGGCGTGTACTTTTTGGCAAGCCGTTCTTGCTACAGAACCATCGCTCTAGTATTCCAGAAAGGAAGTTCAACTGTCGCAAGCATTGCAATCGAGGTTTGCCTTGCAATGGAACACGTTCTTCTTAAGGAAGAGGTCCGCCTGCCTGAGTTCAATAAGGTAAGCTGCTTTCGGCCATCCCAGTCTTTACTTGTATTCTGTACCAGCGCCTTTACGGTCTAGGAAACTAATGATTCTTTATGTTTTTTTTCTCTGTTTCTACAGATGACATCATCTATGAAAATCTTCGGGTTCCCACATGCTATAGGTTGTATCGACAGAACGCACATTCCGATAAGCCCCCCAAAATTGCAGGGGCCGGCTTACTTTAACAGGAAATCATTTCATTCTGTATTGCTTCAGGCTGCTTGCGACGGAGAGGGAATTTTTTTCTCTATGTTGACTGGTCATTCAGGTGTTAATCATGATGCCCATGTGTTCAGATCATCTATGCTTTTTAGTCGGATGGAGGAAGGCACCCTAATACCTGGCAGTCCTATGTTCCACTATGCAGGGGTGTCAATACCTCCCATTATATTAGGGGATGGTGCCTATCCATTGTGTAAGTGGCTAATGAAGCCCTTTGCTGTTACTAGAAATGACAGGGAGCGCCACTTCAATAAGGTTTTTAATCGTTCAAGATGCGTCGTGGAGAGAGCATTTGGGCGGTTGAAGGCCAGATTTAGACATTTGTCTGTTAGGATTGAGGCACACATAGAGAACGTGAATTCAATTATTGCCTCTGCTGTGATTCTACACAATATATGTGAGCGTGAAAACCATGACATACTTGATGAAGAACAAAATTCCATACCCCCACCTGAGCCACATGATGATTGTGAAATAAATGACTACCAGAGGTCTGGGACTGCACGTGCAGAGGCTGAGGCAGTTCGGAATGCTATTGCAGAGTACCTGTTTACCCATGTGAAGTGACATGGGTGCAAAATAACAAGTTCATCTACTCTACTTTACTATTTTATTTTACACTTTTATTTGGAGTAGAATTGTGTGGCTTTACAGTATGGGTTATTCCTGTTTAATTCCTTCCGTTAATAAATGTTTCTATTTAATTTGCATTATTTTCCTTTGACTTAAGTGCAAAACACCAGTAGGTTTTGCAAACTACTAAACCGGCTATGCAAAAGAATGCCTGACAGGGGTATTTGCTTCAAGATAATACAATGATCAGTAATAAATCTTGCAAAAAACCAAGGCACTGGACTAAATTAATAGCAGTTTCTGAACGCATACCATCCAAAAACAAATAATGCCTTGCCTATGAGTTTATCTGCCCTGTTGTCTGTCAGATAAAGTACTTTAGAAGACATGCCTTTCAGAGAGGCCCCACTTTTAAGAAAACAACATTCCGCTGTTGTTTTCTTATAACACCTCCCTCTTGATATGCAGAGTACTGCTGCCAGAGTAGACTTAAGAAGGAAGTATCAAATTACAGTTCCCTCTACAAGTATTTTATGGCTTAATGGCTCTGAAGGAAAGGCAAAAAAAAACTGTTTGTGTTGTCATTTGCCACATAAGTTGTGGGAGGCATCAGTTACTAATGCATTACAATGAAGTTCTTGGTTTTAAAGTGCATTATTCTTTACACTTACTGCACAATATTATTAATTCCTTTGGGTTACCAGTGTGAACAACAATCATTGCACTTTGCAAAATCAGAGTCCTGTAATCATAGGAGCATTATGAGAAAATCAGGAACATACTTTTAAAATATATAATCAGGCTAAGCAAAATATACCTGCTAAAATAAAACTTTGTAGGCAATGCAGCCTGTATTACTGGCTCCTGGTAAAAGGCTTTAAAAAAAAATCTGGAAGCTTTGAAACAAGAAAGGAGGCCCCTTCCAAGCAAAAACTTAGGGACAGTTCATTACACATGATTGTTTCTGACTTAAAAGTACCATTTTCATACTTTTTATAAGACTATTCTGCTCAGAAGTGCAAATTGTTGCATCAGAGTTTGTTTAGTAACAGCTGCCGTGCATAATGGGGGAAAAATTGATCACATGTTCAACATCCTCACAATGCTCCCTCATTCCTGCAGAAAAAATCTCTAACTGCTGCTGTGTTCTGCAGTTTAGAGTAATAAATAACAGCAGAACACTGTGTAAATCACATACTTTGCATTAATACATTTGGTCAGTTCTCATTCCCAGACCACCATGATACCAAAAGGGAGAAGATTGGAAAATATCCTTGCAGTGCTATGGCATATATACCAGCAAATAACATACTTCCTTCGATTAAGTCAACAGTACTTTGTATAGGCAAAAATGAAAGTTAATGTAACATTTCTGCACCACATCCTAGCCAGCTGAGTCACAGGACAGGGGGCCCCTTTGTAATCAATCACCCATCCCCCTTCCCAAATTGAGATCACCTTTCTGTTGAAATGCTAATAAAGGCAGCCAAAAGGTGCAAGGGAAGGAAGTTAGCATTCAGGAAAGTGAGTTCAGTTGCTGGTGTCCATTCAAACAGAAGGCTTTTCCTAGGAAAAAAATTCCGAAAGGGAGCTATATGGATGGATTCTGAGGACAATTCAGAGAATTGCACAGCCAGCTCTGTTCAATCCAAAATTAAGAGAGGGGTTATTTGGGGAAACGAGGAGACTTCAGCCTTAATTAAGGTTTGGGGTGAGGCAGAGATAAAATATGCCTTGTCTTCCCTCAAAAGGAATATTGAAATCTATGAGGTTATTTCAAAAGAACTACGAAAAATTGGATTTTTTAGATCAGGCACGGAATGTAGAACTAAATGCAAATCGCTTCGTAAACTGTACAAACAGGCTGTGATCCAAAACAGTACTTCTGGAGCGGGGCGTGCAAAATTTATTTGGTACGAAGAAATGGCAAATATTTTCCGAACGGACACCTCAATTCACCCCTTGCGGACAACCGAGAGCGAGTCCAGCGGGAGCACTGGTAAGCATTGACTATGTACCATTTACTATATATCGTACAATACGTCACGTTTACTGTATTTAATCGGGAAATATAATGTTACTAACAATAACTCTACTGCTATTAAAAAGTACAGCCATTCGTTTTTAAAACACGTTTTGTCCTTCGATAAACCGAAACAACGAAGGAACGGGATGAGTTTTAAATCTCTCAGATTTACGGGCGGATGCGTTCAATTTCCCTCTCATATATAGATTTCGTTTTTTTAATGAACAAAAATTGCCGCACTGCATCGATGTGTCGGTATCTCTGTATTATCACAAAAATTATATATGTAATTAAATGTATCCGTAATGTATTGTACTAATGATATATTGTATCTCCGCTTCCAAGAGATATTCGATGCATCGATTAACAGTTGAGATATGAGCATAACGCAGAACAGACTTTTTTCTTTATTAAAAATGCCTTTTGCTTTGTTGAAAGGTTATGCATCCTTTTGTAAGTGTTGCGGTTCTGAACGGAGGGGAATCAGCTTATTTTAACAGAAATTTAAACTTTCATTGATTCGGGCAAAAAAATAGGAGGGGCGGGACATGCCTCACAAGTAACCAATCATGGAACCTTAAACATTATGTGCTCCGGAAACTAAAAGACTGCTTCCCGTCCTTTGCCTTCTGCTGTTTTGCAACGCGAGGGAAATATAGCAACTAAAATTCCTCTTCTCACATGCAGCAACCACGGAGGCAATGCATGGTGTTAGCGATAATGCCGGATCACAGTCCCTCTTCGAAGACAGTGAAGGCATGAACCAAAGCTACGTGGCTTCGGAAGCTTCAGCAATGGGTAAGGAAGACTTTAAAAGTTATGCAGGAAGGCCATGTTTTGGAAATGTCCAAGTGTCGGATTATTAGGAATATCATGTAAATGCTTCCCTTACAGACCATAGTACTGTAATTTAAACATCAACAATGTAAAGTACTGCCGTTTATATAAATTATGTCATTTTCAGACTACCAATCTACAGACGGTTGTGAACCATCCACATCTGGCTGTTCTTCTTCCCAGAGTCCACAAGCAATATTACCTGAACGGCGTGGTAAAAAAGGTATGTTCATCTTTGAATTTGAGAATTTAAACCTAACAAGAAAAAATTACCTTTAATAACCACTCTAGTGCATGTGAGTAATTTTGCAAAAATAAACAATTTGGTTACTAATGAAACACTGAGCTGTTAATACTCCACTACTTTTAATTCTGGATCAAACAGCTTTTGTGTATACTCTGTAAACACAACTATCACATTACATGCCTTTAACTGATGGAATTAATAATATTTTTTTTTCCTCAATAGAAATTGCCTTTTGTTTTAATGTTAGTGAATTATTATGTTGCTGGATAATCCATTATTCAGTCAACAGTGATTTTTACTCACCCCTTAATTGAGACAATGCTCAAAAATTATTTTGTAATTTCTCTCTATTACCTTCAGACACAGTGGAAACAACAAACTATGAAGCCACACTTGATCCAGCAACCAGGCTTGCATTACTAAGGAAAAGGAAGCAGAGATCTACAGCAGCAGCACGTCTGGACAACACACTAACTGGTTTTGTGGACTGGGTTAAGGCTTCTGATGACAGGAAAGAGTCTACACTAAATGCTTGGAACCACCAGGATATGATGTTCCAGAAACAGGTTATTGATAATCTAAGGGTGGCTTCAGATTCTCTTGCTAGACTAACCCAATTTTTAACAACTTCAGGGACAAAAAAAAAGGTTTACATGGAAGGAGAAGCCTCCCATAAAGGTCAACACACTAACAATCAATCTAAAATCATGCTCTCCAATGGTTCCCCAAACACTTATAATGTAGAGAACAGTGATTATGATGGAGATTCAACTGGGACCACAGGGTCAGGTACTGCCTCCGAGCTGGAGAGTGACACTGAATGCTCAGTATCACTCCTGCCCTCTAGGTCTGCAGCTGCCCATGTTTCCCTTGGAAAACCAAAAAATGGAGCCACAGTTCAGGGAAGAACACCAGGGAAACAAATGCTGCAGGGCCACAAAAATAGCCCAATGACTAGTACTCAGAAACAGGGAGCAGTAGAACCTGAGTTCCCAGTGTCACCGTACCTGATTGTAAAGCAGGAAAGTGCTACTGAGAACATTGAGTCCAGAAAGCTAACCCCACCAAAAAGAAGACGTATCAAGAAGAAAATATTTTCACCCTAGTTGCTTACTTCTTCTACTTTGAGTGAATAAAATAACAGGCCATAGTTGGGAGTAGGGACAGAATACCCAGACCCTGGCTTTTAATGGAAAAATGCTGAAGTGCTTCACATTTAAAGCAAGTTCAGTTACAGTAAAACCAAAATCAGCTGTACACCACTAATCAAGCAAATGTAAACTTCTGTGTGTGTTTTTACCTTGAATTATTAAGCCTTTCTCTGATATTTACACTACAGTTGTATGCTCTGTAAAGAATGCATTTCTAGGTTATTTTAAATCACTGGGTATTCTCCCCCTTCACTCACCCATAATCAACTAAACTAGATAACAGAAGTAACAGAAACAGAGATGTTTTCTTAAGAAACTTTTTATTTCTAGCCACTCAATAGGTAAAGTATAGGTATGTGCACTTTACTGTTATTTGGAGTACTTAAAAGTAAACTTTTTAAGAGGAGGACCTGCCCTCTACCACTTCTACTGATGAATGCTGTCTTCCAGGGTAGGTAACACTGGTCTGTGCTCTTTTACAAGACAACAAGACTAATACTTTAAAAGCACAGATAAGCTACAAAATACTTTTAAGTTACATGCTCTTAACAGAACGAATGGACATTGCTTATCAGATTCCTCAGCAGAATCAAATATACATTCCTTTCTCCACATTCCTTAAGTTGGATACTTTATTAACCAAGACTGTTTGGACCCCACCAATCAAATGTTAAAAGAAAAATTAAAAAATATATACTTTGCTATTAAGAAGTCAGATTCATCCATCTTTACTCTAAGAGACTAGGATTTTCAGTGGTTTTCTGTGTCCAGGTTTAAGGAATTAAGTGTGAGGCTTCAAATTCTTCTGCCTGATACCTGAATCAAATATACATTCCTTTCTCCACATTCCTTAAGTTGGATACTTTATTAACCAAGACTGTTTGGACCCCACCAATCAAAGGTTAAAAGAAAAAGAAACAAATATAACAGAAACAGATGTGATTTCTTAACAAACTTATTATTTCTGTTCACTCAATAGGTTAACTATAGGTATGTGCACTTTACTTTTATTTGGAGTACTTAAAAGTAAACTTTTTAATTGAAAAGTTAAAAAACAGTACCACTTGCAAAGAATTTCTTTGAATTCAGAATCCTTTATAACAATGTACTACTTTTTTAATTAATGGCTTTTAAAAAAAACATATAGGCACACATAAGATATTGGTAATTTCTGATACTTAACAATATAACAAGAACAACATTTAAAGTGCATCAATAAATACCCAATTGAGTGGGAAAATTCTTTAAAGTGCACAAACAAGAACTAGAGAAAACACAAAGTAATTTGCCCTAATATTTTCTTAGGAGCTGTTTTATAAATAAGAGTTCTTAATATTGCTTCACACCAAGTCAGTCCTTCAACACTTGCTTCAAGGAGCATTTGGCCCAAAAAAAAAAAAATAGTGTTCATCGCCTAAATTGTCCATAAAAAAAAAAAAAATTGTTCATCGCCTCCGGCGCCTTCTCCTGGCTGGAGCTGCTCCTCTGTTTCCTGGGAGCACTATTTCTTCTAGAGCGGCTATTCGCTCCACCGCCTGCTGAAGAGCAGCCACCCAGTTCTGATGTTCAGCGCGGGTAACTGGTTGCAGCATAATGTCCAGTGGTTGATCCTCTTGAACATTCTGCACTGGCTGTTCTTCTTGACCTGCAGCTTGATTTGCATGGCGTGGACCCTCTTGCTCCACTGGTGGTTGGTCATCCAGGGGCATGGCCTGTTCCTGGTGTTCATCAGAGTCATTGGCCTGCTGCTCCAATGCTTCCCTTCTGTTTGGCTGCCTTTGAGGTCTTAGGTCACCGCCCCTGTTTCCAAGCCTCCTTCCTGGTCCAGCTCCTATTGAGACATAAGTGGAAAATAGTTTTGTAGTGGAAACTGCCCTGCTGTAACACTTTTGAAGAAATGTATAACAGTGCATGCATGCTTAATTGAAGTATAAGATATCATTGCCAAAAATTTTATTCCAAGATATGATTTGTAAATCATTGGACTTCCTTTCATTTTAATACAGAACATTTACTAGAGGGCACAAACTTTTAATAGAATGGTTTTAAATGTCATTACAGCTATTTATGTTGTGCAAATTATCTTATAGACAGTTTAAAATGTTTTAATGTATTCTTAACCATTTACTGCAGCACCATTACATCAGAAATTGCCTTAAAAGCATGAATTATGTGCCACTAACAGCTTTCATATTACACTTTAAGGTATTTTAACACATCTTAGTTAAGCCTAAAATTATTAAAGTATTTATAAGTAAATTTATATGACTTACCCAAAGGAAAAAGATGACGAGGATCGGGCCTTCCAGCTTGAATCCAAAGTTGTAACAGTTGATTCCAAAAGGCTGATTGCTGACCCTCTTCAGCATCCTCTCCAAAATAGAAAAGTGCCCTATTGAAGTTCTGCCTTATCGTTTTAAATTTCGATCTAATTTGCGTAGGATTCCGGGCATAGTTAAGTCTAGCCAACTCTCTGGCTGCCTGCCTGAAAGCCTGCTGATTCCTTCTGGGGTGCAGATGAAACAGAACAGGGCCCATTTCATTCTCAATAAAAAAATCCAGAAGACTGGACACCTCAGCCTCCGTCCAGTAGCGGCCTCTACCTCCCTCCATCTCAAAAACACAGGCCTTGATCTCTTCTGAGCTGGACAATAATTTTTCAAATACACAACTGCTCTCTAGGTAACTCCTAACTCTCCACGGGTGGCTGGGAAAACTTGAGGGGTATTTATAAGGTTGGGCCTAAGGACCCTGCACATTTCTCTGGAAAATGAAACTAATTTTAACCAATAGGATTAAGGGTCAACGTAGAGTTCACTTGCCAGGTGCCTAGGAGTATGTTTATCTGTCCTTTTACATTGGTAAGTTAAATTACTGCAAAACTGTACCTGGGGTTGTGTTTAAAAAAGATGCATTTGTCCTATTGCAAGGAATACTAATAAACTGTAAAATGCATTTGTTTATGAATACTGTTATTTAGCATGAACAGTCACCTGTGCAATTTGCAGAGCTCATGCAAAGTACCTCCAGATTTATCAGTTCTACCCAGCAACGTTGGGTGAAGGACAGGAATGGAAACATTTTCTTGCTAGTGCACTGAGTTGGCCATTGTTCCTGGAGGAAAATGGGTGGAGTTTGTAATTGGATGGCTCCAAGTAGGCCAGCACCTGCCGGCAGATAGTGAGGCTCTATTGTTTGGAGCCTGATGGCCAGCAAAAGGTGAAAAGTTCAGGACTCAGGACTGACCATTACGAACTATCTTGGAGTGTACCACTGCAACTGTTGGTCATAATTGGGGATGTTTTTATGTTTTCACAGTTCGGTGTTAGTGTTATAATTTGTATTATGGCATTTAATGGTTATCACAATAAAGTTACAACGTTCGGTAATACAGTAAGACTCCGACTGTTTGTTTGAAAAGATTTTTCAATAGCTGCTTTTATAATAAGTACTATGGAACAGTCCTGATCTGCTGAAAGGAAAGCATAGGCATATCTGCTTTTCGATACAGCGGTTTCTAATTGCCCACATATAAACTGCTCAGCTTTACCAAACCAGTACATAGTTAGAACCTGGGACTCCTAAAATAGTGTTTTTTTTTTTTTTTTGCAGCCAAGGAACTCAGTACCAAATAGAATAACACAAGTTAATTAAACTTTTGGGTAGTGTTTCCTTTTCTGGGCAGATAGGAGGTGGGGGGTATACAGGGTCAGCCAGTATGGCTATTTGGCTCACGGCAAGCGGGTGAATGGGGCGCAAGGGGCAGTTTTGCTA
>JAHTLZ010003003.1:0-10110 GCA_023846285.1 Phrynocephalus versicolor
TACACATATTAGACAGAAAAGATAGGTGGTTTGAAAGAGGGGTCAGGAAAGCCATTCATGTGAGCATTGAAAACCCCTCTCTCAACAGAGGTGGGGGGTTCAGGCACAGTGTATCTACCATTTATCAGGTTGTGATTTCAACAATACCCAGACAAATCAAAAATACATTATGGGTTTCAGCATCTTAAGCCATGGTTCACCTTAAGGCCATTGAGACTGTTGTCTTCTAATGAGCCTATTCAGGCCATTGTTCAGCTTATGAGCCTATTTCAGACCAGGGTGACATGAGGTCAAAGTGAATATAAAATGGAGGACTCGCAACTAGCTTTCTTCAGACTGATGAATCTGTTTGGATGAGCAGTGAAACGTTTCAATCACTCAAGAAAAAGAAGTCCAGTTGCCATGACTCAATTTCCAGATATAGTTTATTGTGTTTTTAATTTGACTTTTTAAACAGTAGAATTATGTCTCTTTATCAGTATAACAGTATAATTGACTTCCCTTATTGGAAAAAAGGCAGCCTATGTACAAACAAATAAATGGAAAAATTATGCTGGCATAAATCCATTGATGAAAATTTCAGCTGTGAATTAAGGAGTCAGCATAGACATTTGCTGATGTATGCTGAATCGCACAACTGGTGGGGGACACCAAATTACCTGCACCAACTTCTCAACTTGCAGCAATATACAGCTGAAATTTCTGCTGGTAGATTTGCTGCTCGCGGCTATACATCATGGCTTTCTGACCATTCCATCTTTGTATGCACTTTCCGTAATTATGTGCATTTTTTCATATGTCTTTAAGAGGTACATTTGTATGTATATTTAGTAGTAAACTAAGATGCAGAATTCCAAGAAAGGTGAATTTCAAAGTGCTTGTGGGTTGAATCAGTCAGGATCTGGAAGGATAACACGCAAAGTTTCAGGTTAATTTCTCCAACACTGAGGTTTTACATACACAGAAATTTGCAACAGGGAATAAACCTTGCAGAGAAAAGGAAATTTGTTTGCTCTGTTCCTGGGCATGTGTTTGGGTGGGGTGAGACCCTAAGGCATATCCTGAACATTCTCAATTGCTGCATCTGTCTTCATTTTCCCAGAAATGAATCTGAACACTCAAGCTTTGCCTTGTGACTATGTGCAACCATCTGGATTCTTGACTTCAGCATCTGTTAATAATGCAATTTGCCCGAAAAGGTGACTAGAGATGGGCACGACTTAGCGGTATTCCCGTTTCCGTTTCCGTTACTCGTTTCCGTTACTCTACGGAAACGGAAACGGGAATTACTCCGCCAGACTTCGAGCTCGAACCGACGAACGAACAATTTGGTCTGATTTGTCGTGCTCGTTACTTGCATCGCGCGATCGCGCGCGATGCCAAGCGGCACAGAAAAAAAAAGTTTTTAAAAGTTAAAAAGCCCGGTTCCCGGCCAAAAAGCAGGCGGAAAAATGCCTGCCGTGCCTCAGGGCACCTACCAGAGGGGTGGTTTCTGGAGGTCCCCGGCTCCCCCCCTCCTCCATCCTGGGCTGCTCTGGTGGGACTCGCCGCAGGCTCACAGCCAGCAACAAGCCCAGTCTCGCCGCCAGCCGCTGCAAATTAAAGCGCAAGCAAGCGGCACAGACGGCACAGGAAAAAAGTTTTAAACTCTCCCCCCCACCCATTCCTGGGCCAAAAAGCAGGTGGAAAAATGCCTGCTTGACTAAGGGCGCAGGGCACCTACCAGAGGGGTGGTTTCTGGAGGGGGGGGTCCTGCCTCCCCCCCCATCCTGGGCAGCCGGACTCGAGTCGCCATGCCATGCGGTGCAGGCGGGGGATCCAAAATGGGGCGCCGAACGCAATATTGTTTTTGAAATCGTGGTCCAAAAACACACAAGCACAACAGAAACACGCGGAAATTTATAAACTGCCAGATTTTTCACAGTAGCAGTGGGTTTTTCCTTGCAACAAAATGTCTCTCCTCTCCTTCTCTGTCCTCCATTGATTTTATTTTATTTTATTTTATTTACACCTGCACAATGATGGGCTGGCCGAGTGACCAGCCATGTGGGAGTGGACAACCATGCAAATTTTTGGAGCCATCCCACCAATCGCATGGCCACTTGGCCATGGAGACTTCTGGGATGTGCCAAAAAGCCCCCTAAAACCTGCCCTAGCCCCCTAACCCTAACCCTAATCCTTGACTCCTTACCCATACGTCACAGACTGTCTTCTTAGTGGGTCAGAGAGGCACCCAGAGGTGCAACCCACTAGCCCACCGTAACCTTACCCGTCACTAGCCTAACCCTAGCCCTTGCACTAACCCACCTTAACCCTAAGCCAGATCTACTTGCATTGCACTACACGCAAGTACGATTCCCTTCTTTGTGAGACATAGCAGGTGCGACCCAGTCATGGTTCTCCTGGACGGATGGTCGTACCAGTGCACCGGTCTCATAGTCTGCAACTGGTATGCATATCCATATGGCTATGCATGCCATTTTGCAGCAGCAGGTGAGGAGGGGAGACCCCCATGTTGAGGGGTCTCTTGGAGCCTGCTTCCCTTTCCTAGTGGGTGAGGATAGGAGGCACCCACGGGTGCCTCCAGGGGCCCGCTTTCCATTCCTAGTGGGCCAGAGGAGGCACCCACCCCACAGAGGTGCCTCCAGGAGCCCGCTACCCCCCCCAAAAAAAACCCAGTACTAACGAAAATGAAAAATTGAAAAAAACAAACTGACTAATGTTTGCGAATTTTCACGAAAAACGGAAACAACCCGAAACGGAACCGGCCCGACTAACGACAACTCGAAAATTTTTTTTTTTTCAAGTCATGCCCATCTCTAGTCCTTATGCCTGTTGTTTCGTTCTACTATTATGCCTCACATAAGTCCCTCATACTTCAAAAGAGTTACTTTTCCAAGTTTTGCACTGTACAACATAAAAATTCCAGAGATAGGGAAAATTTGCTTAACACAATCCTCTACGGGGCAAAACCATACAACATAATAATGGTTGTGATTAGGGATTACTCTGGTTTCAATGCATTCCTATTAGAGATGGGCACGAATTAAAAAAATGGCGTTTCGTTTGTCGTTTGTCGTTTAGGGGGTCCGTTTTGCAAAAAAATTGTTTTCACTTTCGTTCATTTCATTACCATTTTGTTACCATTTATTTCATTTTTGTGATTTTTTTAGCATTTTAAGCAGTTCAACGTATTGCCGTAACAAAAACGAAATGGACGACAAAATCTCTGGTGTTTCTGTTCGTTTTGTTTCATTTTAGAGACAAAATTCGTTTGTCGTTTCATTACGTAACAAAATGAAAAAACAGAAACGGAAACAAAAAATTGTTCGTTTCGTGCCCATCTTGAATTCCTATGGGAAATTTGTATAAAGGAAAATTTGCTTAACATAATTTCATTTGGAGCAAATTAATTCCTTTATACAAGGTGCCACTGTACTCATGGTTTTTTTAATTTTTATTTTAAAAAACATATACAAATTACATAAAAAAGACAAACATCAACAACAGTGCACCCCTTCACCAACAGGATCACTTTTCATATTTATATTCGTCATCCTCCCCTCCAGAACAAAATTGATTGTTGCGCGGAAGCCACTCTACTCATGTAAGACATACATTCAGTACCCAGATAGAAAAATTCAGCTATTTCAACTGCATGGCAGTAAGAATAATACTTATACATTCTGTTTTTCTTACTGCGAAATGAGACTGAATCAGTGTCTGATGAAGAAATTTACCAAGTTCTGAGGACTCTGATTATATTCTCCACAGCAGAGCTATCTCAAATTGTAGGATTGGTTTAATGATAACAGACAATATATCCTGCCGTCTTATTTTGTATTGCAAAGGTATCATGGAACATAACGGATAATTTGAGCAAGGCAAACAGACCATGAAACTCAGCTTTCTCCTGGCAAGGAAAATGAATTAACAGAGTGGCAGACCTGTTTCCTCCTGGGAACAGTATTTCCCACTGGAACAGTTTACATAAATCATGCATAAATAAAAATCCAGTATAAACCTCCTCTCTTGATATAATCTCTCAACCCAGTGCAAAACTTGGAAAAGTAACTCTTTTGAAGTATGATTTCCCAACCCCCCACAATTTAGAATGTCTAACCACATTCATGGGTAAGCCTTCTAAAGTATCTACTGTATGATTACAGAACAAATAACATATTATTTATTTACAGTATAAACCTGAGCAGAGTTCTAGCAGAATAATTTGAAACTTCCCAACACAGAGCAATTCTGGACATAACTCACGAGTAAATTTCACCATATGTATAAGCCATGGTGGGCAACACATAGCTTTGAGGCTGTAAACAACTCCTAAGATTGTTTTTGCCGCCCCATTGACTACCCAAAAATGTGCTGAAATTTGCTAGCAAATTGCACTGCGAATGTTTAGGAGAAAAGTGCTAAAATATCCTGTGAAATAAGCATTCATCCTCATTTATTTACTCACACATACACTAGTTTCTTGCTGAGAGTTGGCAGTAAAACAGTTGTTAGGATGTTTGAGAGTCTTAAACAAATAGAATGTCTCAACACTGACAACTGTATTTAAAATAAATGTACTAATTGCAATTAGGGCACATATGGTAACAGGATATGGGGGTCTCTTGTGTCATAAGATAATTCGGTCATACAACATTAAGTATTTTATATCCTTGATACAAAATTTGTTCATGCCATTTGCAGTTTCCAGTGTCCCAGGACTACGGTGGGACTTTCCCGTTGAGGTCAACTATTGCTTATCATAATGCAAGATAGCACACTGTTAGCTCTATTAGTTCTTCTATTTCAGCACATTTCACAACATATCTCTTCCCAGCTGTCCTGTCATCTTCATCTTCTTTCTCTTCTTCTTCGTATTTGTCCCACTTGGTAGCTTTATTGCAGTGGACTATATCTTTAGGGTGTTTTTTTAAAAGAATTTTTTCGACAAGGAAATGTTGTTTAATTCCTCAGACCGATAAACATAACAGAGCAGGGACTCCTCCTCTTCACCTAAGTCCTTGTACAGAGGCACAGAGGCATGGGCAAAGAGGTGGTGGCTGCCCCCTCATATCAAGGAAAAGTGGAAAGTTGCCCCCCCTGCAGCCGAGACCGACGCATTATTTTGACTGAGCTGTCCAAAGCAGCTATCTGTCAGCTGTGGGGGGGGGTTAGACCACCTTCCCATAGGAATACACTGAAAACCTAGTAATCTGTTCCCTCTGGAATGGATTAATAGGTTTTCAATGCATTCCTATGGGAGGCCGTGCCTCATAAGATGAATTTTTCGTAAGATGAATTGACTCATAGAACAAATTAAATTTGTCTTACGAGACACTACTGTATTACTGTATATGAGATATTGAAGTGTGGGTTTGATTAGTGACTCAACTCTAGAGATGGGCACGACTTAGCGAAATTTTCGTTTCTGTTTTCGTTTTTCGTTTTCGTTATGCAACGAACCAAAAAACGAAAATTGGCTCCAAAATGGAATAAAACGGAAATGAAACGACTAATTTTGAGCCAATTTTCGTTTTTCGTTACGGCAAAAGCATTTAATGGCACTAAATGGGGGAAAATGAAAAATTTTTCATTTTTGTTTTTCGTTTTCGTTACGAAACAAAACGAAAACAAAAATTTTTGAAAATTAGCTCACGAAAATGGAAACGAGCCGAAACGGACCCCTAAACGAAAAACGAAAAACGAAGAACCATTTTTCCTGAGTCGTGCCCATCTCTGCTCAACTCTTTTGGGAACATTGTCAGAAAAGAGGCTGGCATCATTGAAATAAGGGCATGGGGTGGGGGGGTACATATTTGCATTAAATCCACATCCACTAATATACATTGAAAGGGCTAAAAGTAATCATTACCATCAGGAGGAAGCAAGAACAATGACACTGGAAGCAAATAACATTGTGTCTTTTGATGACATTCTAGTCTTGCCAACAGTCCATACAATTTAGTGTCAGGAAATGCAGCATCTAGAAAACCAAGTGAGGGCCAGCTGATGTTTTGGGTTGTTTCTAATGCAATGTGAATTTGCTGACTGTTAGGCCAAATTAAAAAAAAGGAGAGTGCAGAAATGACTCCACGGGAAATCATTAAATATTTAGAAATGCAAATTGGAGGCTTCCAATGTGACATTAGTTGGCTGACCAACATGCAGTATTTGTACAAGTACATGGCTGGGCAAAATACATATTTGGTCCCAGAGGGGAAACGATGAGATGCATTCCCTCCCTAACCAGCAGCACACATCTATCAAATCAAATTGGAGTGGCAACTAATTTGCCCCTGAAGAAAGCAGGCTGGTTTAGGTAGTGCAAAACAGGCCTCCACTCTGAACAAACTGAGAGGCCAACACCAAGGCGGTGAAACCATGGCATTTTTACTTTACTTTATTTTATTTTATTATCATTTTTTCTTGCCGCCCATGCCATCTTTTGCGGAGGGTCTTGTCTCTCTTGTCCCTCCTTATTTTAGTACTATTTTTGCCCTTTTGTATTTCTGTTGCCTTGTTTTAATTGTAAACTGCCCAGAGTTCCATTCAGAAGATGGGCGGTCTAGAAATGTAACAAATAAATCAATAATAAATAAATCTCAATTCTAGCAGCAGGTCCAGTGTCATGGTTCTCTTTTCATAAGAACATAAGAAGAGCCATGCTGGATCAGGCCAAAGGCCTATCTAGTCCAGCTTCCAGTATCTCACAGTGGCCCCACCAGATGTGTCTGGGAGTGCATGAGACTAGATATCTGTCTCCTGATACCACTCCCCTGCATCTGGCCCTTGAAGTGTGTGTGTTGTGTTGTTATAGTCGTGACCAACCCTTCATGACCCCATGTCCATGGAGTTTTCTTGGCAGGAATACTGGAGTGTTTTGCCAGTTCCTACTCCAGGCGCCTACAGCACCTGGTATTCCCTGGTGGTCCAAGTACAGACCAGGGCCGACCCTGCTTAGCTTCCGAAATCAGGTGAGATCGGATGTGCTTAGGGCATCTAGGTACCCTGGTTTTAGGCCTGGAGATTACACATCTCCATCATGGATTGTAACCTGTGATGGACTTTTCCTCCAGGAATCTGCCCAATCCCCTTTTGAAGGCATCCAGGCCAGATGCCATCACCACATCCTATTTGTTACATGCAATATTCCTTGCATGATGTCTCCTTTGTGGAGGATAAATGTACTAGTGGCTTCTGTGAAGAAAATGAGAACTTGAGGGAAATGAGAAATGAAATTTAATTTATGGACTTTTTTCAGTGCTTGTGAGGGCATGGGAATGTATACTTTCAGGCACAAAGTCAGTTGGAAGTAGTGTGTTGATACTTTCCCCCTGCTTCCTGTTCCTGTAATCCAGTCCTTGGGCCATTTCAAAGACTTGAGATCAAGGGGACTTCAAACCAGATGTCTAACACCTCAGCTTTATCTTTCTCATATCAAGGCAGACACTAATTGTTTATATTTGTGAGAAAGGAATTCACTTCCTTCCTTGCTCAAGTGTTACATAGATTTTGGAGCTGAGAAAAACACATATATTTGGTCTTCTAAGCCACCTTGGGTGCTTTCTAAAGAGAAAGATGGGATAAAAATGTTTTCACTGAATGAATAATAATTAACACAATTGTTGGCCTTGAACGCTAATATCCATACATACAAAATGAGTATTGAGAACCTGAGTATTTGAACCAAACATTTGTCTACAAGGATCATGCTTTGCATCTAAGCCATAGTGCTACTCATGAGGAGATCTATGCAAACCACACAGGAAGTTATGTCAGGAAACACATGGAGTGTCCCCCAGACTTCTTAATCCATCTCTCTACTTAGATATGAGACAGATAATCAGGATAATTTAGAGTTTTTAATTTTCTTGTGTTTCTGTTTTTGAACACTTTAACCTTTAACCACATTTGGTTTTGTATCTGAAACGGTTGTCCTTTAGGAATTGTCCTTCCCCTATTTTTTTAAAATGAAATACAAACTCATTGTCTAGGGTGCTGGATGAAAGGAAATTGTGGTATTAAACATCCAGTAACTGCATCCAAGCTACTGAAATGTTGAATATTTGTTTATGGGATCTGATCCTGTTTTATGTGTTGAACCCCTTAGACCATGCATTGCTTCGCAGGCTGAAAGATGTGTTGAGGAGTTAAGTGTTTCCAACTGGCACACATAGCCTCTCCTCATTCCTACTTGCTTTCAGTCCTCTTATCTCAGAAGAAACTGGAGGAGTGGCAGAGTGGAGACAGCAAAGGGTCTGGCCTTGGTTCTTTCACTTCTACTAATTGGGATGGATGTGTTTACCTCCCAAAACAAGTATATCTATATGAATATATCAAGTATATCTATGAATATGAATGAGAAAGTGCTGTAAAACTTATTTTAGGCTTCCCATAGACCACTGAAAGCAAGAGGTGACTATATAAACCTGCTGATGCACTGTGGTCAACTACAGGAAATGCTCATCCACCATGTGTGGACTACAGGACACTGCTGCATTTGATTTTGGCCTGATCCCATATGGCTTCTTGTGTCATCTTCCTCACGCAAATAACATTTGAAAGGAGTTTAAGGCACATTCTATTAGACAGATCAGGATCTTCAACATGGGGAATAGATCCCATTGCCTATGCAGCTCTCTGTTTTCTTCCTCCCATCTCTCTTCAAGTGGCTCATGCTCCCACCCACTCTACGGCTGTCATAGCAACAGTGTGTGCAACAGGAAGCTATGGTCTGTAGCTTTAAATAACAACCAAAGGAGATATGCGCAGGATATCTACTAGGAACGTTGTGGAAGCTGCAGGGAAGCCTTGCTTATTGCTCTTTCATGTACAGCATAATGAAAAATGTGATCCTGATTTTTCACCTCCTGTCTCCTCCTCTTTCTCATTGCTGCCCATGTTGGGCTTTTCCTTTTATTTTCTGTCCTTCATTCTCTGGAGTTTGTTTTCATTGCTGTCATTGCAGGGCTCTTCTATTGATTGATTGATTGATTGATTTACTTTAGAGTATTTTTACCCCGTGTTTCTCCTTGGAAAGGGACCCAAGTCGGCTTACAGTAATGAGGGTCTCATTGATCCCTTTAATGCTTTATAATATCAAGTCCAGTACAATTAGGACATGTTCAAGTATTAAGAACAGGGAATTGAGGGACCTCATACAACATTAAAAGACAACATTACCTTAAAGCTACAAGAGAATGTAAGCAGTTAAAAAGAGAGTAAAATTCCATGTAAAAGTTATGAGTGATGGAAACTAACACTGAAAACACAGTGTCAATGCAATCACACAAGGTGTTTGGCAGCTGTTTGGATGAGCAGCGAAACGTTTCAGTCTCTCAAGAAAAGAAGTCCAGTTGCCATGACTTAACTTCCAGATAAGATTATAAGTGGCTATAAACACAAAGTCTATGTGATCATATAGATTCATATAAAAGATACATAATAGGTAGTCCCATTATGCATCTGAACTCGGAGGCACCTTGACAGCCATTTTGTAATGGCTGGTGAATTCAATCCTGGAGAATTCAAAAGCTTGCTATTTCTTTCTCAAGATTTTAAGGATGCAAAAATTGGAAGATACTTTACCTTTCTATTGATTTTAGATGGCAATTTGGGGAACTCTTTGGAGTTAGGGTCAAAAAAAAGTCTATTAGAGAAAACTGTTGTAGTAAAGCAGTGAGTTTGTGGTACATAATATCAGTTAAAATAAATGTATAATAAACATTCATTTGGTTGTCGGAAATGACAGATACAAATAGGCAATTTCTGAAATATCTGGCAGGAATGCTCTTTGGCAAGTAAGTACTAGAAAACATAAAAAATAGGCCATGAAATATGCTTTCAGTCTTTGTTTTTTATCTGTTGGATTATATGGATTCGGCATAATAGGATTTTCTATCATTACAGTAGCCAGGTTACCATATGAAAATAACTGGGGATGAATAATAATGTCTTACATTGTAGATAAAATATGGGATTTTGCTGTTATGGCACAGCTAAGACACTGTGTTTGAACCTCTGATAATAGACCAGGACAGGGAACATTTGCAGAAAAAAATGATGTATACTAAATATTTTGAAACAATAAAATATATCTAAACACAA
>JAHTLZ010003003.1:12110-38246 GCA_023846285.1 Phrynocephalus versicolor
ACGGGAGGTAGCTGGTGGGGCCTTTAGGAATGCATTGGAACGGATAATTTGCTTAACGAAAAAATTGCATAACGTAATTTAATTGGGAACCAATTAATTACGTTATGCAAGGTACCACTGTATCTATCTATCTATCTATCATTGCACTTATTAACTTCACCGACTTTCTGAAAAGGACCTCTGGGCAGTGAACAAAATTATGAATAAGGAAACATAGAGATACAAAACCAGTAAAAGAATAAAACCAAACTCTATATGACTTCAAACAACCATAGTTGTGTCCAGCAGGCAAGAGGGTAGGCAAAAAGCTAGGCTCACAATCAAGCAATTAGCAACCACCAAAATGGTATTTTAAAAAGCCATGTTTTTAAGGCTTTCCTGAAAGCTGGCAAATACTCTGCTAGCCAAATCTTGCTTGGTAGTTTGTTCCAAATCACCAGGCCAGCCACTGAAAAAGCCCAACTACAGGTAGAAACCCGCCCTAGGAGTGGCCACCCGGAGTGAGAGGGGTAGCGATGCTCTGGTGGGACGAGACAAAGCTGACCTTTGGGAGATATGCTCCGCCAGATACTCAGGTCCCAAGCCATGGAGGGTTTTGTAAACCAAAACCAAGACCCGGAACCTTATTCAGGAGGCAACGGGCAACCAATGCAGGCAAGCTAGGATAGGGGTGATGTGGTCATACCTGCCTGCACCAACCACCAATCTGGCCACCATATTCTGTACCCACTGCAATCACTGAACAAGGATCAAGGGAAGCCCCATGTAGAGAGTATTACAGTAATCTATTCTAGAGATCACCAGGGCTTGCACGACTGTCCATAGGGAGTCCTCATCAAGTTATGGGCAAATCTGGGCAATAAGCCTAAGCTGGTAAAATGCCAGCTTGGAAACAGTTGCCACCTGGGCCTCCAGGGACAACATTGGATCCAAAATGACACCCAGACTCCTCAATCAACCAGCTGGAGAGCAGTATCCCCCAAGCTAGGAAGAGGGACACTGTACCCATTAGAGGACCCCTCAAGGAACAGAACCCTGGTCTTCTCTAGACTGAGCCTGAGCCTATTAGTCCTGGACCATTCCACAACCGCAGCCAGGGAGAGAACAAGGGTCTGCACAGCCTCCATTGCAGTGGTGGAAAAGAGAGCTGTGTGTCATCAGCATACTGATGACAGCAGACCCCATGACTCTGGACAACCTCTGCCAGTGGCCTCACATAGATGTTAAAGAGCATGGCAAAGAGCGCTGACCCCCTCGGACACGCCACAAGAGAGTGTCCATGGGGCTGACAAATCCCTCCCCAGCTCCACTCGCTGGGCATGGCCACCAAGGAAGGAGCAGAGCCAGCTCAAAGCAAGGCCCCCAACTCCTGCCCCAGCAAGCCAGCCCAGGAGTATACCGTGCTTGACAGTATCAAAGGCCACAGACAAATCAAGGAGGACCAACAAGGAGGAGCACCTCCTGTTGGCCCCCCAAAGGAGTTCATCAAGCAATGCAACAAGGGCCGTCTTGGTCCCATGCCACAGCCTGAACCCGGACTGCAAAAGGATCCAGGACACATTCTTTCTCCAGGAACAACTGGAGCCACTCAGCAGCAACCCACTCAACCACCTTGCCTAAGAAGGGAACATTGGCTATTGGACGGTAGTTAGACTGATCGTCCGCAGCCAGGCCTGATCTTTTAAGAATGGTACTTGAAAGGTCATAGCACTCCCTGCTACTTGAAAGGCCATAGCACTCTGGCATTGAGGTAGCTATTGAGAGTTCTCTTCCTCACCAAACCATACCAAGCCAAGCCAAACCAAACAAAAGTTCATGTGAACAGGATATTGGACAACAAATAATTAGAGACATGTTCAATGTTTATTTTCTGCACGTAAAGATGTGCACACATGCACACACATTCCACAGACACAGGAAATGCAAAAACCAGTTTGAAAAAACACATACAACAATGACGAGTTGCTTGTTTCCCCTAGGCAGCACAAGTGATAGTAGTGTATTTTTGTAATTCAAAGATGTGTGTGGATAACATTCTCATATGCTTAACAAAATAGCTTTCACTACCTAAAATAGATATTTACTGTACTGTCAACATAATGTCCCTCGTGCCCTTATCAGACAATACTAAGTTAAATGCTGGACCATGCCAGCAAATACTACATATTCTCTGCAGCTTTTATCTTGTGGCAAGAGAAAAACTAAAGCAAAAACCATAAATAAACCATTCCCTTTCATGGCTCTACACAGGAACCACAACAGTGAAAACAATAAACCAAATAGAGCTCTGGGAATTTCTCTTCAAAGCCTCATTGTATTTAGATTTGCTAAAGATAACACTTGTTTAGGCAAATAACTTGGATTCCCCAAAGTAAGTATAATGAACAATGTGCATGGAGAATAATACCATCCACTGAAAATTACAAGGTCATATTTTGTGGGGATAAACGGCTCTGTCTTACTTCCTTGAAAATAAACACTAGAACAATTTAATGCCTGACTTACTACTATTACTACAGCATGGGATCCAGAACAGTTTTTAAGAAATTAAGCTGAAAGGAAAGCAAACTTTTCTAACCTAGTGTAGATTTAAAACCAGAGCAGGAGGTTTCTCCAGAGCCATATAAATAATATACTTTATTTTTATACGTGGGACACTCTTGTAAATAGAAGGAGCTACAAAAATGAGTAGATGCAGCAGAATTTCCAGCAACTTAGCACACCATCATAAAATGAAAGCAGAGTAAATTGGGCAAATAGCTAGTGTAAAATAAATGGAGTAAAATATTTCCCCATCTCAGATTATATACTTCTTGTGTCAAACTCATCCAATGGACTTCCTACTATGGTAGGTACTGTTGTGGTCCTGCTAACGAACCCAAAGACCCCCGAAACCTCAAGTCAATATCACTATTGTATTCTCCTGGAGTTCATTTTTCTTAACTGTCTAATGAAAGGAGTGGGACCACAACAGGCAGGCATTAGACCTGGGATGAACAGTACAACTCCAATCCTTCTTTTAATGCAACACACTGAGGATAGCATTGAAACTATGAAGATCCCAGGGGTAGCTTTTGTTGACCTCTTCAGAATCAGAATCAGAATCCTTTTATTGGCCAAGTGTGGTTGGACACACCAAGAATTTGTTTTGGTAAAAAATGCTCTCCATATATAAAAGAAAATATAAGAGTCATATATTCAACAATAAAAACACAGTACAACAATACAATATAACCTATTATTTAAAAAGGAAGAAAAGAAGTGAAAATTAATTATTCAACAGTTTGATAGCACTTGGAAAGAAACTATCTTTATATCTAGTTGTCCTAGTATGTAATGTCCTAAAATGTCGCCCTGAGGGTGACAATTGAAACAAATTATGTCCAGGATGTCTTGGCTGCCTATGACAGTTTTCACTATCAAGTACTACTGCAAGATTTGCCACAAATGTGGAGTAAACCAGATGAAGCAGTCTTGTATCTGTTCTGACCCTTTCTGCTCAGCTAGAATAAAGGTCAGCAGAAGGCAATGAAGGGCTTCTTGTATATACATCTCACAATTAAAAGCAAAGCAAACAGCAAACACACTACTCATGTACTGCCCTGTAGTGCTTAAAGCTCTCTCTGAGCGGTTTACAAGTATTGATGCAAGCTACACACCCCACCCACCCTGGCCAACAAGCTGGGTGCTGGTTACTGCCAGCAGCTAGTAAATGAAGAACAGCAGCATGGATTTGGATACAGTAATCCCCTGCCTATCATGGGGGTTAGGAACCTGATCCGACCCGCGATAATTAAAAATCGGGTCGGTTGACTCAACTTTCCATCCTTTCATAGTCAATAAACTGAGTACCCAGCTTGCTATGAGGGCAATGTGTAGCTTCCATAATTAAATCATAAGCCACCCAGAGAGTATTTAGGTGTTACGAAGTGGTATATAAGCAGAATATTTGGCTGTGCTTTGATTTTTCATGTTATCAGCTCTGGGGATTCTAATTCTGCTAAATTTCCTGCAGCAATATTTTTTAGACAAGGTATTGGATACTATCGTTCTCAAGCTATGTGTGGACTAGAACTCACATCATTCTATCTTGATATCCGGGCATACTGGTTGGACTAAACATTACTGAGTATTTTGCCCCCCTCTAACAGATATAAAATGTTTGTTCATGTTATACAGCCTGTTCCAGTGAGATATTCTCTACGTCAAATGTCAGAGAAGAGAAATGTTCTCTGAATTAAATTTGTATAAATCCAAAAATAAATAAATAAAATCAATCAATTAATTAAAAACAAATGAATTTGCTATAGGCGGGGATTTGATTTTGTTCCTAGTCAGTTCTACTTTGGCAGTGGCTGGAGCTATACAAGCGTGACATCTTATGTTGTCACCATTGAACATTCTTGCCATTATTAAATCTCTGTTGTGAGCTTTTCAAGTTCATAATGAATCTCATTCCATTTCTTCTTCTGTGTAGAAATTGTTGATAATGAAGCATTTTTGTTCTGTTCATGGATGGACATGGTATACAAATGGCTTCACTGTTGGAGCTCAAGATAATACCTACTTAATTTCCACCAACAATTTCAGTCATAAAATCCAGGTATACTTGGAAAGCAGCTCAGTACTGTATATATGTACTTCCATTTTTCCTCGCAGCTTCCCCAGGTCCAATTAGGATTATTTTTATTATCTAAGCACCTAATCATATGTTCTTCAGAGGATTAATTCAAAGTCAAACTTCCCACAAGGGCTGATGTTTACAAAAAAAAATGTGTCAGTATATATAGAACTGTGTGCTTGTTAATATCCCGTGCCACAGTACAATCAGATGTGGAGAAAATACTTCCACCTCCGACTCCCAAGCATCAAGTTTCTGCTGCCTCAGAAACTTTAAAGAATATCAGCAGACTACAGAAAGTCCTTGTTGACATTTCTCTCACAGTTTAAAAAGAGAAAGGGGAGAAAAGGTTTAGCTGCCAGTTATTTGTGCTTGAACAAAACAGTCCAGCTTTTCATTGTTCTTTAATTCCTGGCAAATTTCAACAGTTTTGGGGACCACAATGTGGAGAAGCCCCAAAGAACACCTGGGAACTGTCAGATATAAGTGAGGAAAAATATGTTGTATTATACACAAGAACATAAGAACAGCCTTGCTGGAATAGGCCACAGCCCATCCAGTCCAGTATTCTGTTTCACATGCCAGCTCACCATTTGCTTCAGGGTATTCCCAAACCTGCTTACGATTCCCTGCAAATGACATTGAGAGATATCCTGCCTATCTCTCCAATCCATCCTTAGGCATCCATAATGATAGCCATTGATACCCTTCTTCTTCATGAACATGTCTAATCCTTTCTTAAAGCTGTCAAAGCCTGTCAAGGCTGACCACTGTCACCACTTTTTCTGGTAGGGGGTTCCATAGACCAGCGATCCTCTGGGATAGGTTTGTCTACAGGTATTTCAAATGTATATTAAATTGATTTGTAAAATGGTGTCCAGTATGTAATATTGAGGCAGGTGTACAGAATGGACACAATGAGTAAAGCTGATGCAAAGTAGATGCAATTGCTTGATGGAGCCACTTTTCTGATTGGTTATCATGAATATAAAACTGCTCCAGAAACCAGTAGCCTTTGGGCCTTTGGTGAGAAAGGTACTCATGTTGCCATGCTTTATGCCGTACTATGATATGCTATCTCTATGTGTTCTGTTATGTTGAAACTCTGTTACAGTAGGACCCGTTTATCCGTGGGGGATTGGTTCCCGGCCACCCTGCAGATAATGAAATCTGCAGATAAGAGCAAACACTCTTATCTGAGGGTGACAGGGGTGAAAGTGGTGGGAGAGCCTGCCAGCACCCCAGGGAACCCCATCATGGTGCTGTGCGACCTCTGCCAACCTTGCGGGTGGGCGGGTTCTCCCAGGCTGCATGGCTGCTGCTTCCTCTGCCACCACCACTGCCACCAATCTTGCGGGCAGGTGGGTGCTCCTCTGCTGCTGCCGGTGAGCTTGTGGATAGGACCACCCTCCGTCCCTCAAGTCGGTGCCCAGGTGCCTTAGTGCCTGGCAGGGGAGGCAGATGCAAGAAGGAAAGAAAGATTTTTCTAACCTTTTATCTTTCCCACTTGGCTTCAGCAAAGAGAATGAGTTTAAAAAAACACACACATCCTCACCGCTGCTGCAAGAAATGCAAGGTGGTGGCAGTGGCGGCGGCAGCGGCGAGAAGAGAAAAAAAAATAAAACTTACCCCCACCAATGCCCGTTGCCCTCCTCCTCATCGCCACCCACCCGGCCTTTGAACTTTTGGGTTGGGTCCCAGGCAACCAATTTGAAGTTCTGAATTTCCTGCTCAAGGTTCCGATCTGCTGCCAGGACCTGCTCAAATTCCCCAGGCCACCCCTCCAGAGGGTGCCTTGCTGCCCCTCTGTGGTGGTTGGCGGGTGTTGGCAGGGGTACATTTTATTTTTAATTTCCCCCTCCTTTCTGCCCCCCCCCCACACTAATCACCAACTGTGGATAACTGAATCAGCACTTAGTGAATCAGCGGATAAGGGGATTGTACTGTATATTTGTACATATGTAATATAGCTGCTTTTAAGAAACTCTGGCTGTTTCACATGGATTTTGTCTCCCTGAGCTTTATCTTCCACGGGCATAATAAATTGCCAAACTCTGTCAGGAACTGTAGCCCAAAAGAGTAACTCTGCCAAGTGTAATGCCAGCTTTATCCAGAAACAAGTAAAGTAGCCTGAATGTGAATCAGGGATTCTTACATTGGTCTAGTGCCTCTCTGGCCAATATCAGTGGTTTTCTACATCAACAGACATCACAGGCAACACTGCATCTAAATCTGAGGACACTGTTATTCAATTGGCTAGCTAATGATGTTTTCCAGCCCTTGTTGCTACTGGCTTAGCTGTTGGCCAATAATTACAGACAAGGCAGGTCAACTGCCATGTCCCCAGTCATTCACAACTTTCCTCCATGCTCTAATGACAGTCTCACAGAGAGTTGTGACAATGGGGGTAAACGTTATTCATGTTTTCTATTCAGGGCTCCAGCTACATTGGACTCCACTCTATTGTCAGCAGAGCAGAAAACTGGGGGGCAGTGATTTCTAACAAGAATACAGATTTATATTCATTCTTATTTTAATGGTATTAGCACTACTCTGAACTATATTCCAGAGAAAACACAATAACCAAAGAAGTCTTAAATAATATTGAGTGCTTGTCTGTCTAAAAGAACTAAATGTAGCTCTGGATTCACTTGCCTCTGGCAAGGCACCTGGAAAAGATAACATCCCTGCTGAAGTTCTGAAGTGCTGCAAAGAGATCATTGCCACTGAACTGTACGAAATCCTCTGCCTTTGCTGGGGAGAAGGGGGAGTACCACAGGATTTGAAGGACGCTACTATTGTTACGCTATATAAGAACAAAGGTGACAGGAGTGACTGTAACAACTATCATGGTATCTCTCTTCTTAGTGTTGTCGGGAAGCTGTTTGCACGTGTTATACTGAAGAGGCTCCAGCCACTTGCAGAGAGAGTCTACCCAGAAGCACAGTGTGGCTTTCAAACCAACAGGTCCACTACTGATATGGTATTTTCCCTCAGGCAGTTGCGGGAGAAATGCAGGGAACAAGGACAGCCACTTTTTGTAGCCTTCATAGATCTTATGAAGGCATTTGATATGGTTAGTAGTGACGGACTCTTTAAAATACTCCTCCGGGTTGGATGCCCACCCAAGCTCCTTAACATCATTAGGTCTTTTCATGAGGATATGAAGGGCAGTGTAGTTTTCGATGGCCTGGTGTCAGATCCCTTCGACATCCGAAGCGGCGTGAAGCAGGGCTGTGTCCTTACGCCAACCTTGTTTGGGATTTTCTTTGCTACCATGCTGAAGTATGCTTTTGGAACTTCAACAGAGGGTATCTATCTCCGGACCAGATCAGATGGAAAACTCTTCAACCTCTCTAGATTGAGAGCAAAGTCTAAGGTACAGGTGAAGTGTTTGCGGGATCTCCTCTTCGCTGATGATGCCGCCATTACTGCTCACTCTGCTGAAGATCTCCAGCAACTCATGGACCATTTTGTGTACCTTGGCTCAACTATCTCAGATACACTCTCACTAGAGTCTGAGCTGAATAAACGTATAGGTAAAGCACCTACTATGTTTTCCAGACTAACAAAGAGAGTATGGCTCAATAAGAAGCTGACAGAACATACAAAGATACAGGTCTATAAAGCTTGCGTACTGAGCACACTTTTGTATTGCAGCAAGTCTTGGACCATCCATGCCCAACAGGAAAGAAAGCTTAATACCTTCCATATGCGCTGTTTTAGGCGAATATTGAACATTACCTGGCATGACAAAGTTCCAAATAGCATAGTCCTGAATCGAGCTGGAATCCCTAGCATATACACTTTATTGAAACAGTGATGCCTACGCTGGCTTGGACATGTTGTGAGAATGGATGACGGTCGGATCCCAAAAGATCTTCTATATGGAGAACTAATATAGGGAAAGCGCCCCAGAGGGAGACCACAGCTGCGGTATAAGGATATCTGTAAGAGGGACCTGAAGGCCTTGGGAATGGACCTCAACAGTTGGGAAACCCTGACCTCCGATCGCACTGTCTGGAGGCAAGAGATACAGCATGGTCTACATAAATTTGAAGAGGCATTTGTCCAACAAGCAGAGGAAAAGAGGCAGGCACGGAAAGAACAAAACTCGACGAACGGGCACGAAACAGAATACATCTGCCCCCAGTGCGGTAGAGAGTGCCATTCCCGAATTGGTCTATTTAGTCACACTAGGTGTTGTTTTTAGGATCTCTACTCCAGGCATGATACCATAGTATTTCGAGACTGAAGAATGCCAATGATGATGCCAATGATGAATGGTGTTCCCAAGTGTAACAGCCACTAGATGTACTGATTTAGTCTTGGGTGTGTGGGTGTCAAACATACAAGTTTCGAACATGATCTTTCTAAAACTTCAGCTATTCATGTCTAATTGTAGTCACCATGGAGTGTTATACGGTCCTTATGCCTGTTGTTTCGTTCCACTATTATGCCTCACATAAGTCCCTCAGTTATTGTTCTGGTCCTATGAGGACCCCAATCTCAGAGGCAGCATACTTTCCTATCTATTTTAAAAGAGCAATTCAAGAAAGTTCTCCACAAACATCTGTAGCTGTATCAAGAACTGAAAGGACCGCAGTGGTAGTAACTTCCTTGGTGAGGTTCTGTTTCCCACAGAATGTGAGTGTGTTTAATGCCAATTAATACTTTTGACTTCTTAGTATGTTGAGAAAGAGAGCAGAATATTACTTTTATTTCTGACAAAGCAAACATTTAAGAGGTCAGTCTTTGACAGAAACAACCAAAACAACTTTGACTTTCTGCCTGCTGGTCAACTGATAAAACCCAGCATCTTGTCGAGGGGGGGGGACATTGTTGTGAGATGCCCTGGTATAACCACAAAGCAAATATACAATTGCCAGAGGCAAAACAAGAAAATACAGTGGACCCTCGTATAACAAACATTGTATAACATAAAATCTGTACAACATAAAAATTACAGAGATAGGGAAAATTTGCTTAACAGAATCGTCTATGGGGCAAAATCATACAACATAAAAATGGTTGCGATTAGGGATTACTCTGCTTTAAATGCATTCCTATTAGAGATGGGCACGAATAAAAAAATGGTGTATCGTTTGTCGTTTGTCATTTAGGGGGTCCGTTTTGCAAAAAAATCATTTTCGTTTTCATTCATTTCATTACCGTTTTGTTACCATTTATTTCATTTTTTGTGATTTTTTTTAGCATTTTAAGCAGTTCAATGTATTGCCGTAACGAAAACGAAACGGACGACAAAATCTCTGGTGTTTCTGTTCGTTTTGTTTCATTTTAGAGACAAAATTTGTTTGTCATTTCATTACGTAACAAAATAAAAAAACGGAAACGGAAACAAAAAATTGTTCATTTCGTGCCCATCTCTAATTCCTATCAGAAATTTGTATAAAGGAAAATTTGCTTAACATAATTTCATTTGGAGCAAATTAATTCCTTTATACAAGGTGCCACTGTACTCATGTAAGACATACATTCAGTACCCAGATAGAAAAATTCAGCTATTTCAACTGCATGGCAGTAAGAATAATACTTATACATTCTGTTTTTCTTACTGTGAAATGAGACTGAATCAGTGTCTGATGAAGAAATTTACCAAGTTCTGAGGACTCTGATTATATTCTCCACAGTAGAGCTATCTCAAATTGTAGGATTGGTTTAATGATAACAGACAATATATCCTGCCGTCTTATTTTGTATTGCAAAGGTATCATGGAACATAACGGATAATTTGAACAAGGCAAACAGACCATGAAACTCAGCTTTCTCCTGGCAAGGAAAATGAATTAACAGAGTGGCAGACCTGTTTCCTCTTGGGAACAGTATTTCCCACTGAAACAGTTTACATAAATCATGCATAAATAAAAGTCCAGTATAAACCTCCTCTCTTGATATAATCTCTCAACCCAGTGCAAAACTTGGAAAAGTAACTCTTTTGAAGTATGATTTCCCAACCCCCCACAATTTAGAATGTCTAACCACATTCATGGGTAAGCCTTCTAAAGTATCTACTGTATGATTACAGAACAAATAACATATTATTTATTTAGAGTATAAACCTGAGCAGAGTTCTAGCAGAATAATTTGAAACTTCCCAACACAGAGCAATTCTGGACATAACTCACGAGTAAATTTCACCGTATGTATAAGCCACGGTGGGCAACACATAGCCTTCAGGCCGTACACAACTCCTAAGATTGTTTTTGCCGCCCCATTGACTACCCAAAAATGTGCTGAAATTTGGTAGCAAATTGCGCTGCGAATGTTTAGGAGAAAAGTGCTAAAATATCCCATGAAATAAGCATTCATTCTCATTTATTTACTCACACATACACTAGTTTCTTGCTGAGAGTTGGCAGTAAAACCGTTGTTAGGATGTTTGAGAGTCTTAAACAAATAGAATGTCTCAACACTGAGAACTGTATTTAAAATAAATGTACTAATTGCAATTAGGGCACATATGGTAACAGGATATGGGGGTCTCTTGTGTCATAAGATAATTCGGTCATACAACGTTAAGCATTTTATATCCTTGATACAAAATTTGTTCATGCCATTTGCAGTTTCCAGTGTCCCAGGACTACGGTGGGACTTTTCCGTTGAGGTCAACTATTGCTTATCATAATGCAAGATAGCACACTGTTAGCCATACAGTTCTTCTATTTCAGCACATTTCACAACACATCTCTTCCCAGCTGTCCTGTCATCTTCATCTTCTTTCTCTTCTTCTTCGCATTTGTCCCACTTGGTAGCTTTACTGCAGTGGACTATATCTTTAGGGTGTTTTTTTTAAAGAACATTTTTTTGACAAGGAAATGTTGTTTAATTCCTCAGACCTATAAACATAACAGAGCAGGGACTCCTCCTCTTCACCTAAGCCTTTGTACAGAGGCACAGAGGCATGGGCAAAGAGGTGGTGGCTGCCCCCTCATATCAAGGAAAAGTGGAAAGTTGCCGCCCCCCTGCAGCCAAGACCGACACATTATTTTGACTGAGCTGTCCAAAGCAGCTATCTGTCAGCTGTGGGGGGGGGCAGCTTTCTGCTGTCTCTTGTTTGAGGGGGTTTAGACCACCTTCCCATAGGAATACACTGAAAACCTATTAATCTGTTCCCTCTGGAATGGATTAATAGGTTTTTAATGCATTCCTATGGGAGGCCGTGCCTCATAAGATGAATTTTTCGTAAGATGAATTGACTCATAGAACAAATTAAATTTGTCTTACGAGACACTACTGTATTACTGTATATGAGATATTGAAGTGTGGGTTTGATTAGTGACTCAACTCTAGAGATGGGCACGACAGCGAAATTTTCGTTTCCATTTTCGTTTTTCATTTTCATTACACAACGAACCGAAAAACGAAAATTGGCTCCAAAATGGAACAAAACGGAAACGAAACGACTAATTTTGAGCCAATTTTCATTTTTCGTTACGGCAAAAGCATTTAATGGCACTAAATGGGGAAAAACGAAAAAAAAATCGTTTTTGTTTTCGTTTTTGTTTTCATTACAAAACGAAATGAAAACAAAAAATTTTGAAAATTAGCTCACGAAAACGGAAACGAGCCGAAACGGACCCCTAAATGAAAAACGAAAAACGAAAAACCATTTTTCCTGAGTCGTGCCCATCTCTACTCAACTCTTTTGGGCACATTGCCAGAAAAGAGGCTGGCATCATTGAAATAAGGGCATGGGGCAGGGGGGGTACATATTTGTATTAAATCCACATCCACTAATATACATTGAAAGGGCTAAAAGTAATCATTACCATCAGGAGGAAGCAAGAACAATGACATTGGAAGCAAATAACATTGTGTCTTTTGATGACATTCTAGTCTTGCCAACAGTCCATACAATTTAGTGTCAGGAAATGCAGCATCTAGAAAACCAAGTGAGGGCCAGCTGATGTTTTGGGTTGTTTCTAATGCAATGTGAATTTGCTGACTGTTAGGCCAAGTTAAAAAAAGGAGAGTGCAGAAATGACTCCACGAGAAATCATTAGATATTTAGAAATGCAAATTGGAGGTTTCCAATGTGACATTAGTTGGCTGACCAATATGCAGTATTTGTACAAGAACATGGCTGGGCACAAGACATATTTGGTCCCAGAGGGGAAACGATGAGATGCATTCCCTCCCTAACCAGCAGCACACATCCATCAAAGCAAATTGGAGTGGCAACTAATTTGCCCCTGAAGAAAGCAGGCTGGTTTAAGTCGTGCAAAACAGGCCTCCACTCTGAACAAACTGAGAGGCCAACACCAAGGCGGTGAAACTATGGCATTTTTACTTTATTTTATTTTATTTTATTATCATTTTTTCTTGCCGCCCACACCATCTTTTGCGGAGGGTCTTGTCCCTCTTGTCCCTCCTTATTTTATTACTATTTTTGCCCATTTGTATTTCTGTTGCCTTGTTTTAATTGTAAACCGCCTAGAGTTCCATTCAGAAGATGGGTGGTCTAGAAATATAACAAATAAATCAATAATAAATAAATCTCAATTCTAGCAGCAGGTCCAGTGTCATGGTTCTCTTTCATAAGAACATAAGAGCCATGCTGGATCAGGCCAAAGGCCCATCTAGTCCAGCTTCCAGTATCTCACAGTGGCCCCACCAGATGTGTCTGGGAGTGCATGAGACTAGATATCTGTCTCCCGATACCACTCCCCTGCATCTGGCCCTTGAAGTGTGTGTGCTATGTCATTATAGTCGTGACCAACCCTTCATGACCCCATGTCCATGGAGTTTTCTTGGCAGGAATACTGGAGTGTTTTGCCAGTTCCTACTCCGGGCGCCTACAGCACCTGGTATTCCCTGGTGGTCTCCCATCCAATTATGGACCAGGGCTGACCCTGCTTAGCTTCCGAAATCAGGCGAGATTGGATGTGCTTAGGGCATCTAGGTACCCTGGTTTTAAGCCTGGAGATTACACATCTCCATCATGGATTGTAACCTGTGATGGACTTTTCCTCCAGGAATCTGCCCAATCCCCTTTTGAAGGCATCCAGGCCAGATGCCATCACCACATCCTATTTGTTACATGCAATATTCCTTGCATGATGTCTCCTTTGTGGAGGATAAATGTAGTAGTGGCTTCTGTGAAGAAAATGAGAACTTAAGGGAAATGAGAAATGAAATCTAATTTATGGACTTTTTTCAGTGCTTGTGAGGGCATGGGAATGTATACTTTCAGGCACAAAGTCAGTTGGAAGTAGTTTGTTGATACTTTCCCCCTGCTTCCTGTTCCTGTAATCCAGTCCTTGGGCCATTTCAAAGACTTGAGATCAAGGGGACTTCAAACCAGAAGTCTAACACCTCAGCTTTATCTTTCTCATATCAAGGCAGACACTAAATGTTTATATTTGTGAGAAAGGATAAAAATGTTTTCACTGAATGAATAATAATTAACACAATTGTTGGCCTCGAACGCTAATATCCATACATACAAAACGAGTATTGAGAACCTGAGTATTTGAACCAAACATTTGTCTACAAGGATCATGCTTTGCATCTAAGCCATAGTGCTACTCATGAGGAGATCTATGCAAACCACACAGGAAGTTATGTCAGGAAACACATGGAGTGTCCCCCAGACTTCTTAATCCATCTCTCTACTTAGATATGAGACAGATAATCAGGATAATTTAGAGTTTTTAATTTTCTTGTGTTTCTGTTTTTGAACACTTTAACCTTTAACCACATTTGGTTTTGTATCTGAAACGGTTGTCCTTTTGGAATTGTCCTTCCCCTATTTTTTTTAATGAAATACAAACTCATTGTCTAGGGTGCTGGATGAAAGGAAATTGTGGTATTAAACATCCAATAACTGCATCCAAGCTACTGAAATGTTGAATATTTGTTTATGGGATCTGATCCTGTTTTATGTGTTGAACCCCTTAGACCATGCATTGCTTCGCAGGCTGAAATATGTGTTGAGGAGTTAAGTGTTTCCAACTGGCACACATAGCCTCTCCTCATTCCTACTTGCTTTCAGTACTCTTATCTCAGAAGAAACTGGAGGAGTGGCAGAGTGGAGACAGCAAAGGGTCTGGCCTTGGTTCTTTCACTTCTACTAATTGGGAAGGATGTGTTTACCTCCCAAAACAAGTATATCTATGAATATATCAAGTATATCTATGAATATGAATGAGAAAGTGCTGTAAAACTTATTTTAGGCTTCCCATAGGCCACTGAAAGCAAGAGGTGACTATATAAACCTGCTGATGCACTGTGGTCAACTACAGGAAATGCTCATCCACCATGTGTGGACTACAGGACACTGCTGCATTTGATTTTGGCCTGATCCCATATGGCTTCTTGTGTCATCTTCCTCACGCAAATAACATTTGAAAGGAGTTTAAGGCACATTCTATTAGACAGATCAGGATCTTCAACATGGGGAATAGATCCCATTGCCTATGCAGCTCTCTGTTTTCTTCCTCCCATCTCTCTTCAAGTGGCTCATGCTCCCACCCACTCTACCGCTGTCATAGCAACAGTGTGTGCATCAGGAAGCTATGGTCTGTAGCTTTAAATAACAACCAAAGGAGATATGAGCAGGATATCTACTAGGAACGTTGTGGAAGCTGCAGGGAAGCCTTGCTTATTGCTCTTTCATGTACAGCATAATGAAAAATGTGATCCTGATTTCTCACCTTCTGTGTCCTCCTCTTTCCCATTGCTCCCCATGTTGGGCTTTTCCTTTTATTTTCTGTCCTTCATTCTCTGGAGTTTGTTTTCATCGCTTTCATTGCAGGGCTCTTCTATTTATTTATTTATTTATTTATTTATTTATTTATTTATTTATTTATTTATTTATTTATTTATTTAGAGCATTTTTACCCCGTGTTTCTCCTTGGAAAGGGACCCAAGTCGGCTTACAGTAATGAGGGCCTCATTGATCCCTTTAATGCTGTATAATATCCAGTCCAGTACAATTAGGACATGTTCAAGTATTAAGAACAGGGAACTGAGGGACCTCATACAACATTAAAAGACAACATTACCCTAAAGGTACAAGAGAATGTAAGCAGTTAAAAAGAGAGTAAAATTCCATGTAAAAGTTATGAGTGATGGAAACTAACACTGAAAACACAGTGTCAATGCAATCACACAAGGTGTTTGGCAGCTGTTTGGATGAGCAGCGAAACGTTTCAGTCTCTCAAGAAAAGAAGTCCAGTTGCCATGACTTAACTTCCAGATAAGGTTATAAGTGGCTATAAACACAAAGTCTATGTGATCATATAGATTCATATAAAAGACACATAATAGGTAGTCCCATTATGCATCTGAACACGGAGGCACCTTGACAGCCATTTTGTAATGGCTGGTGAATTCAATCCTGGAGAATTCAAAAGCTTGCTATTTCTTTCTCAAGATTTTAAGGATGCAAAAATTGGAAGATACTTTATCTTTCTATTGATTTTAGATGGCAATTTGGGGAACTCTTTGGAGTTAGAGTCAAAAAAAAGTCTATTAGAGAAAACTGTTGTAGTAAAGTAATGAGTTTGTGGTACATAATATCAGTTAAAATAAATGTATAATAAACATTTATTTGGTTGTCGGAAATGACAGATACAAATAGGCAATTTCTGAAATATCTGGCAGGAATGCTCTTTGGCAAGTAAGTACTAGAAAACATAAAAAATAGGCCATGAAATATGCTTTCAGTCTTTGTTTTTTATCTGTTGGATTATATGGATTCGGCATAATAGGAGTTTCTATCATTACAGTAGCCAGGTTACCATATGAAAATAACTGGGGATGAATAATAATGTCTTACATTGTAGATAAAATATGGGATTTTGCTGTTATGGCACAGCTAAGACACTGTGTTTGAACCTCTGAAAATAGGCAAGGACAGGGAATATTTGCAGAAAAAATTGATGTATACTAAATATTTTGAAACAATAAAATATATCTAAACACAAAATGCCATTTAGCAATTCTACTAAAACCAGATGGGCCAGATGGTTTTGCGGTATAGAAATCGAATCAATCAATCAATCAATCAATCAATCAATCAATCAATCAATCAATCAATCAATCAATCAATCAATCAATCAATCAATCAATCAATCATAGAATTATCTTATGTTTATTACATAAAGCATACATATTAACATTTATATTGTAGCTGCTTGTGGTATGGTGGATAAATTGCTGTACTGCAGCCAAAACTATGCTCATAATCTTAGGTTCAATCCCAGGTAGCCAGATCAAGGTTCACTCAGCCTTTCATTCATCTGAGGTCAGTAAAATGAGTATCTAGCTTGCTGAGGGCACGGGCAATGTGAGCATAATTAATTTGTAAACCACTCAATACTTTAAGCACTAAAGAGTGGTAAATAACCAGCATACTTTGCTTTTTGCTTTTTATAAACATAATGCCTATGTTCTTTCTCTCTCTTTCTCTTCAGAAAACTGTATGATTCAGACAAATATATCAGTACTACAATGAGCAACTTTGAGTGGTTGAGGAACCAGAATGGTCTTTGCCTCCTGTGGAAGGACAGCAAAGATGGGGCCCGTTTAGCTTCCAGTGGGAGGGAGGTATTATTATTATTTCAAATCCAGGTAACATGGCTCTCATGGCAGGGCATTCATTATACAGTTCATACATTCGGTCCTCCACCCCACCTTCACTTCATGGTCCACAAACCACCCCTCTCTCCAATATATGCAATGCAGTCCTCTGTTGTTGTCATGTTGTGGCTCATGGCTCCCCTTCATCCAGATGATGTTCTATCCAGATAATGTGAGTAGACCAATCTCACCCCTTGCATTTCTATCCAAACTTTAGACCAAGCCTTTAAAGCAAAGCAAGATTTTGGATCTTGAAGAGATCTCTCTGATGTAGTGATGGAAAACTCTATCACCCTCACCAACTCCTACACATGATCTGTGGGCAATGCCACCAAAATTGGCATTGCTATAGAATCCAAATGCTATAGAATCTAATACAAGTTTAGAAATACAAATTTCTGAGCTCTGGAAGCTGTGTTCAGCTAACTGCCAGAAGTAAAGAGGTGAAAAGTCATATTCCTGGTTTCACAGCACTTCTCTAAATCTTAACTGCACTTTGTACAGACCTTTATTTATATCAGGCTAAGAGACTTTCAACCCAGAAATGTGTACACATTTTATTAACTATTCTAATGGGTGCATTTGTTCATGCATTTTACCTAAGGTACACATTTTCCACACCGAGTAAAGTGCATCTGTGCACTCTCCCCACCCCCATTTACATAGTTTTCTGCCATTCACATTTTTAAATGTGGACTATTATTTTCTCCTTCCCTAAAATGATCTGCAAGACTTGCCAATGTGAGTTTATGAGGTGAGAGACAATAAATCTAGGGAGGTACAAAATGGCTGATGAAATTATTTTCCCTCCTTTGTCAGAATAGTGTTCACAGTGCTTCAACCAAAATATCTGCTTCAAACTATGGGTTGAATTATACTTTTATATAATAAGAAAAAAAAAGACTTTCCCACTTCCTTGGGATTTTTTGTCAGGCCAAAGTGGTCTTAAACTATTGTGGATGTGATGCCCATTATTATTAAGGCAAAGCAAGATGGAGCCTGCAGATTCAGTTTGTGACAGAGCTGTCAAGGTGTCACTTTGGTAGTCCCTCTACAAAAGCCAAACTTGGACACATACATTCTGGATGTGCCTCATCCTTTGAATAAGGAACACAGACACTTTGTGGGCTTGGAGTACAAAAACACGTGGACGAAGAAAGTGAAATGTGCATTGTGATTTTTCATATTTCTTTAAATTTGGTTCTTTTTAAAGTGCCTCTTCAATTGTTCATGTTTCTTGTCAAATTTGTTTAACAAAAAAGACGAAGACTTATTTGACATTTTTCATTTTTGGTGTTCCATCCATGTTTTCTGGCACTGAATGGCTCTGCAGACTTAAAAAAGAAGAAGAGAGACAGAATGACAGAAAATCAAACTACAGTGCTGCCAAAGTAGGCAAAAGTACATGAGAAAGGAAAACCACTATCAGATCTATGCAGGCACTAGTCCATAAAGAAGGCAAGCCACTGTTAGTGCCTCTTCCAAGTGCATGCCACTACTAGAGGGAACACAAAGCTGTAGTCCAGCTAAGATCTCACTAGTCCTACAGAAAGAGATTAAAAAGTACCATAGTTACCCATTGATCAATCAAAAAGCAGTAAATTCACCCAAAAATTAGAAAAGAGGAAACAATAGTAGTAGTTCATGGATAGGGCCACCCACCCAACACATCGGATCTTCTGAGCCAGGCATAAAACAGTTAGCTGAATAAGCATATAGTAAATTAACCAAATAACATTTTTAAAAAATCGAACAGGGAAAGCACCCTCCTCCTTAACATTAACATAGGGGAAAATATGGGCAACACTGATTTAATCTCCTCTCTCAAAATTCTTGTTACCCCAGTCATTCTATTGGCTGCTGACAGCAGCCCTCATGATGCTACTAAATGTAAAAAACCCAAGGCAATTTGAGAATGAAATAAAGATTAAATAAAGAAGGAAACACAAAATAGGTACTGGTATTTCCTTAATGGAAATAATTCATGTTTTAGAGATAATATTTTGGAAATCAACAAAAGAACATAAATACAAACAAAAAATACGAAGAGTGTCTTTTGTGTTTTTCCTTATTTGTTAAGACACAAAAAGTCCCTCTATGCTCTTTTTGTCAGCAAAACTGGAGATCAAATTTAGGTGTTTGACTAAGATGATCATTTTTAGTATTTATATTCTTCCTATTTTTATCTTTTTAATTTTTTTAATACTGTAAGCAACCATGGATTTTATTTAAGGAGAAAGGCAGAGTAAAATATCTTAAATTAAATAAAACTTTAAAATAGGTTAAAAATTCAGTTAAACCAAATTCGTTGTCACACCCAGTAGTTAGAGGAGATGGATTCCTCCATGAAGAGCAGTCTTGTAGACAAATTTCTTCCACTTAATTCAAGAAGGACTCAAGGTTTCTTTAGTTCTACAGTTTACTTTAGGATGGGTGGCAGAGAATCATTTTGCTGTTATGGCAGTGAAATAATTGGGAGAGAGAAATCCTTGCAGGCCTACCAAAAATCAACCAGGATCTACAAGGACTTGCAGACCGCCCACGCCTGCTTTAAAATCAGGGCAACTGAGATATTTCACCAGATAAATACTGACTAAAATCCTGTTGTTTAGAGTAATATGTTGCTCTAGAGTAGGCCCATTGAATGAGTAGCATTTTGGTAAGTAAATTCCTCCATAGGTTTCATTGATGGCCTATAGCTAAGCCTTCTTCCGTCTATACAAATGACACAATCAAACATGTTATGGAATACAAAAAGGCCACAACTTTATTGGTAACAGCAGCAGTTATCTGACTAGGCATTGGAGATGGATACAACCATAGAGGGTCCCGTTTGCCCACGATGACAACATTCCCAACAAGTAAACTCCCAGGTGGGATCCCAGATACCATGCGGACGTAGGCCACATCATGGCATCGTACCTTGAGGGGGGGGTTACAGGCATCTCCCCGAGCTGGGACGCCTCACCTTCCCGCCCCCTCACCACCGGTTTTCCTTTGAAGTCCACCAGCAGGCTACTGCCTGCCTTCCGAAAGCCATTGAATCCATCCCAATGCCTGAAAAAACACCAATTGTTGTGACAAACAAACAACATACAGCAACTGAACTCTAACATTAACTAATTGGGAGGGAGGGTTGGGTATTGCTACTTCAGCAGGACTGAGCTCCTTCCGGCCCGCCTCCTCTTTTTAACCCTTGATGTCGCACAGCTGTGATGTCATTCCACCTCCTTCCTTGGAGCTGGCAGTCCCGCCCTCCTGCTTTCCACGGGCCAATCACTTCAGCTAGCTACATTCGGGTCTCTTTCTTCCTTGATGGTGGCTCCACGTGGCAGACGCCATTACCACTGCCACTCCGACTCCAGAGCCGCCCCGGCATCAATGCAGGGCTCTGGTAAGTCAGGGTCCTATCTTTAATTCAGATGGGCTTACTCTAACTGCAACTTTCTTTCGCATAGTAACTAAAATTGGAGCGGTTTTTTAATCAGTGGAACTTACAGAAGACTTGACTCACCAGATCCCCTAAATAACAGGATTTCAGACAATGAGTTACTGGCTGGAATATGGGACAGTAAGACTGTTTCTGCCAGGCAGAAGGCTGCTTCTGAGACCATTTGTTATTTTAATGAAGAAGAGTCTCATCATAAGCCTTGTTAAAATGTCATTTAATCAATTGCAAAAGAAACAAAGATGTTTGAAAGAGAGCATTAAAAGTAATCTCTCTCCATCAGAGCAGAAATTATGAGCTTCAGAGAAGCTTGAAGGGACAATCCCAAGAATGAAACAATTACTCTATTAATAAACTTCAGGGTTTTTACAAAATTGTTTTGGACAATGAGAAATATTTCAACACACTCAAATACTTAAGCAGAGGCTGGATGGACATCTGTCAGGAATACTGTACTTTGATGGGGGTTCCTCCATGGCAGGGTGTTGGACTGGATGGCCCTTGAGGTCACTTCCAACTCTGTGATTCTATGATTCTATTCTAAATAAGACTCAGAAAAGTAGAAGGAAAACAGCATGGCAGGTCTTTACTCTTTAGCACTAGTCATTGTGCACAGTCACAACAGTATGTTATTGATTATTTATTTAAAATATTTTCACCCCACCTTTCTCCATAAAAGGACCCAAAGCAGGTTACATCATTTAAAAAGATCCCTAAAACCAACAAAGTACTCAAGTACTGAACACATTACATAAATAATCTTAACACCCCAACAATCTCACAAAAGGAGATACTATCTTAAAGATAGAATGGGCCCAAGCTGTTAAGGGATTTATAGGCTAAAAGCAACACTTGGAATTAGGCCTGGAAATGGATTGTGGTGACCAGTGGAGATGTTATAACAGGGAAGTTATGGGCTCAGACTTTGCATGGGCCAGAGAGAGAGAGAGAGAGAGAGAGAGAGAGAGAGAGAGAGAGAGAGAGAGAGAGACTACACAAGGGAGGGAAATGGTGGGTCCCCTTCAGCAACAGTAGTCAAGTGATCTGTTATTTACATCTCTAGCAGCAGCATATCTAAAAACACTTCTGCATGGGATTCAGGGGAAGCAGAATCACAGGGAAAATCTGGGAAACCAGTGGATCTCAAACTAGTTCTCCACCATCACTAGGAACACCCTGTTTTAGGGCCTGCTATAGGTCAGAGGAGCCCCCACTACTAGCAGAGTTTTTCTGGACCATAAATGAGTACCTGTATCCCAATGCTGCCAATAATTCTAGAGATTTACAAATGGTTTTTAACAATGTGATGGAATAAAACTTGCATGGACCAAAACTGTGTTCCTATGAATACCAGATGACAGGAACAAACGGCAGGTTTTTCCCGTGCAGTGGGTCCTGAAGCATCTAAATGGCCATTTGTCTTCTTAAGCATTGGCAGCATGTAGTTTCGTGACCATTTGCCATCTGGGAAAGCAATCTGTGGAGAACAAAGCAGAAGCCCCGTGGCCCTGGAACAAAAATAAATAAATCCAAAATCCACAGATGGACAGGAGCTTTGTTAGGATCCAAATCTCACAAATCGGCGTGGAAAGTTTCAGTTTCTCCAGAACTCTCTATCAGGCTCAATATTGAGACGAGTGTGCTGTCAAATTTGGACGTTTTACTTTGGTGCTTTGAAAAGGGATTTCCGATTAAATCTTCGCCATATGAAGGACAGCTTGGTTTCAGAACTACTGTTTCTGTGTTTTGGACTTCCAGTTTTCATTTGTCATTCACAAGGTCTGTATGTCTGGGCTTGGTGCTAGAAAAATCAAAGTTGCCTTTTTGATTTTATAATTTGCTAGAGAAGGAAGAAGTGAAGGCATCCTTTGCAAAATGGCTTAGGAGGACTCCTCAGCAGCATAGATAGGCTGCATCAGGAAGTTAATTCTATTATCTGTAATTAGGGGGAGTCTCCACCACAAAAGAGGAGCCCATCTTCCTCTTTCCAAGATCTGGAACAACTACCAGTGGCACAGTGGTTAAATGTACTGCAGCTAAAACTATGCTCACGACCTGGGGTTCAATCCCACGTTAGCAGGCTCATGGTTGACTCAGCCTTCCAGCCTTCTGAGGTCGATAAAATGAGTACCCAGCTTGCTGGGGGGGGGGGCAATGTGTAGCCTGCATATTATAATTAAAAACTGTAAACCGCCCAGAGAGCACTTGAAGTGATATGGGGCAATATATAAGCAGACCACTTTAAGAGAGTAAAAGCTTATATAGCACCCCATAATGCTTAAAACACTTTCTGGGCAGTTTACAAATTATTTATGCAGGTTACACATTATCCCCCCCCCCCGTCCCGGTAATCTGGGTACTCATTTTGCTGTCATTTTGCTGACAGGTTACATGTGGCAGTAATTCATGTGTTTGGGAGAAAATTTGTAATGGTGATTTGTTTGTAGTTAAGAATTTTTTGTAACTTACCTTTGAACTCACACTATTGAGCAGGCAAGCCCCTCCACCTCATCAAGGCCTGGTAGCCGGCTTCGGTTAAGGTAGGCTGCCATCGCCACCAGTGTGTGGGACCTTGGGGGTATGTGGGTGGGCAGAGCAGGTGAGGGAGGGAGCCCGCGGGGACATGTAAAAGGAGTTTGCAGGCTGTTCAAAGATGGACAGCCTTGTCTCACAGGAACCATGTTACAAATTAGGATGTATTGCAGCAGAGTGGTATCTGAAAATTAGATGAAATTTGCAACTTGCTGGGCTCATTTTTCAATTCCTTGTACACTGGTTCCCTAAGACTGCAATGCACTAGAATCTCCTACAGGAAAAATAAAACAAGGATGGAGTTCCGGTTCCAGTTTCGCCGCAGTGAAATGCCTCGATAAGATCTTCGGCTTATCAGGCCAAATTCCTCCAGATAAACAGGGCCTGAAAGGGTAAGTTCACCTTGTGGGGAGTGGGTGAAGAAAGGCAGCATCGGGGGTTGCGAAGAATTGTGGTGGCAAGCTTCGTAGCTTCATAAATTGCCTTATCTCCTGTTTGGGGGAAAGTCTGTCTGCCATCTGTCATGGCGGAGGTTCAAACTGTGTGCACCGGACAAATGTAAATAATTGTAGATATTTGGAAACTTTACTGCTGTAACTAAGACTGTATGTTTCCCCCTATTTTTTGTGAGCTTGGACACTTTTCTGCTTCAATAAGTACTCATTCCCTCCCTTCCTGAAAAGGTGGCTACAAGTGTGTGTTGGCAGATTAAACTTTAAGACAATATTATTTCGAACCTTCTACATTCATGTAAACTGTTTTATGGAGTCATTTGCCCGGCTGAGAGATGAAAAAGGAAACTATTTGACCTTGTCTCAATGCTTCCAAAACAATTTTTTTAAGATAAGACTTGGATTTTTTTTTCCTTTGCTCCTTCCCTTCCTTGCTCTCCTTTTTTACACCCCCTGCCTTCTGGAGGTGATTAACCCTTTGAAGTGGACTAACAGTGAGCCAGGAACCAATGTCAGATGAGCAATTTATGGATATGCTTGATAAACATCAGAATATTGTCAACTCTCTCCAGACTAATTTTTTCCCTGAGATCAATTCAGAAGTGGATAAGAGTCCCAACATTAATCTAGATCAGAACATTGAACCTGATATACAAGTAACAAGAAATATTCAGAAGGAATACTTGGAAAATACGGAATCTAGTAGAGATGGGCACGATCAGGAAAAATGACGTTTCGAGTTGTCGTGTGTCGGAGCCGGCCCGTTTCGGCTCGTTTCCGTTTTTCGCGAAATTTTTCAAAAATTTGTCGTTTCGTTTGTCGTTTTTTCATCTGTCGTTAGTACTGGTTTTGGGGGGGTAGCAGGCTCCTGGAGGCACCTCTCTGGGGTGGGTGCCTCCTCTGGCCTGCTATGAAGGGAAAGTGGGCTCCTGGAGGCACCTCTCGGGGTGGGTGCCTCCTCTGGCCCGCTACAAAAGGGCATGCATAGCCAATTGGATATGCATACCAAGTTGCAGTGGCAGAGGCACCTCTCTTTTGGGTGCCTCTTGACTCACAGGCATACTGCTGGTATAGTGCAGTCACAGTGCACACTGAGGAAGGCTCCCTCTGGGCGCTCTGTGGCTCACTAAGAAGGGAAGTGTACTTGCGTGTGTAGTGCAATGCGAGTACACAGATCTGGCTTAGGGTTAGGGTTAGTGCAAGGGCTAGGCTTAGGGTTATGGCTAAGGTTAGGGTGAGTTAGTGGGGTGCACCTCTGGGTGCCTCTCTGACCCACTAAGGACAGTGTACTGGCGTATGGGTTAGGGTTAGGCTTAGGGTTAGGGCTACGGCTAGGGTTAGTGGGCTTTTTATGCCCGACTGGCACATCCCAGAAGTCTCAGTCAAAACCTGGCCACGTGGCCATGCGATTGGTGGAATGGCTCCAAAAATTTGCATGGTCCACTCCCATGGTCAGCCCATCATTGCACAGGTGTAAAATAAATAAATAAATAAAATAAAATAAAATCAATGGAGAGGAGAGGAGACGTTTTGTTGCAAGAAAAACCCACTGCTGCTAGTGCTACTGTAAAAATTCTGGCAGTTTTAAAATAGCAGCAATTTTCGCATGTTTCTGTGGTGCTTTGGTGTGTTTTTGGACCACGACGATTTCAAAATAAATACAGTGGTACCTTGTATAAAGGAATTAATTCGTTCCAAATGAAATTATGTTAAGCAAATTTTCCTTTATACAAATTCCCATAGGAATGCATTGAAAATGGAGTGATCCCATTTTTATGTTGTACGGATTTTCCCCATAGGCGATTATGTTAAGCAAATTTCCCCTATCTCCGGAATTTTTTATGTTGTACAAATGTTATGTTATACAAGCTGTTTGTTATACAAGGTACCACTGTATTGCTGTCACCCCATTTTGGATCCCCCGCCCGCAACGCATGGCATGGCGAGTTGGTGAGACGACGAGGATGCCCCCCACCAGAGCAGCCCAGGACAGGAGAGGGAGGGAGGCCGGGGACCCCCCCCCGAAACCACCCCTCTGGTAGGTGCACTCTCAGGCAGGCATATTTTCGCCTGCTTTTTTGCCCGGGAATCGGGTTTTTTTTATTTTATTTTTAAAACTTTTTTTCTGTGCCGCTTGAATGCTGGCGAGTTGCGACTTGCGAGATGACGAGGATGCCCCCCACCAGAGCAGCCCAGGACAGGAGAGGGGGGAGGCCGGGGACCCCCCCAAAACCACCCCTCTGGTAGGTGCACTCTCAGGCAGGCATATTTTCGCCTGCTTTTTTGCCCGGGAATCGGGGGTTTTTTATTTTATTTTTAAAACTTTTTTTCTGTGCCGCTTGAAAGGTGGTGAGTTGCGACTTGCGAGACGACGAGGATGCCCCGCACCAGAGCAGCCCAGGACAGGAGGGGGGAGGCCGGGGACCCCCTCAAAACCACCCCTCTGGTAGGTGCACTCTCAGGCAGGCATATTTTCG
>JAHTLZ010003004.1:0-12823 GCA_023846285.1 Phrynocephalus versicolor
GTTCTTCACTCACATTTCAGCAGGGCCAGAGTCGAAGGTTTTCCTGAGCTGTGCCATGAGCTAGAACAGAATGTGACCACTAGGTAACAAATCCATCCTTGAGCTTTGACCCACGAGTTACACAAACCGCTGAGAAAAAAAAGGAACCGTGTGCACGAATAGGCTGTCAATTCTCCCAGAAGGCTTGGAACCAGATAGATATATATGCAGGTAGAGAGGCTCTGTTTACATTCTGCTCTTAACAAGATTAGTCTGGATTTAGGAGGGGCTTGGTTCAGCTGAACACCACAGGGGCAGGCTCAGACCTCTCTGACGTGGGGTTAGGAAACACCAGCTGTATGTACGCAACTTGGCCTGCTGTGAGGAGGAGAGATTAGGGCTTGTCTTTGGTGGGTTCTTTGTTGACTCCCCCTTGCTCTCAAAGGCCTCGCAACAAAGAAAGACCCTGTTTATTTACACCTCCTGATTCCTACCTCTTTTGTCAGTAGCTTCGGGTTCTTTTGAAGCAGAAAGAATGGGGCTGTTCCTCTCCTGCCGAGCTTCCAGGGAGGGATGGCCAGCAATGGGCATCGTGAGAAAGAGATGCCAGAGAAACATGTCATCTGGACCACCACCAGTCCATTCTCTGGTCCAAGTGGAAACTCCCAACAGCCTTTTGATCCACTCAGCCCAGTGGGCCATCAGCATTGCCGGTGTAGGATGTGGAAAAGTGCTGGCCCTGCCACGGACCCTGCCACACAATGACATCGTTATCCACAGTTTAGGGATCTAAATTATGCCCAACCTCCATAATTTACCGTTTCTTTGATTAAGGTTGGAAAGAACACCGAGGTCCCTCTTTCTGGTCAGTTTAAGCTGCCTTGACCGAACACCTGCAGGAGGAACGCTAGAGACCAAAATTAAGAGCAAAACCTTGAGGCTCTTTCCCAGCCATCCAAGCTCCCTGTAATTTGTAGGAAATGCCTTTTCCCTTTGGGGAGCAAAACGCACACATATCACGCACAGCAGAAGTACCGGCTGCTTGCTGGAAAAGCCACAAACAACCCATCCAGGGCTTCAACTGCTTTAAAGAAAGCAGCAGGCTTCCTCATTTGGGATACAGTATTCACATCCTTACGCTTCTCTTCTTCTTTCTTCCTTTAACATTAGTTTGTGTCCTTCCCAACATTGCCTCTGGAGAGTTTTAGGAACTGGCTGATCCTCGCTGCTTTCATCAAAACAGTCACCTGCCATTTATTTATTTATTTAAGTTATTTATTTATTGGATTTCTATACTGCCCATCTGGCAGAGAGGTCACTCTGGGCGGTTTACAACAATTAAGGAACACAGTACACTGCAAATAAACTAAACAATTCATACAATAAAATAAACATAGAACTTTGTCTCTTTTCCCCACAAAGTGAGGGGTTTGGTGAAGACGGGACGCGACCCAGGAAGGGAGGTGGGCGAGGGAGCCACCAGAAGAAGGAAGGGGCTGGTGGGTGGTGGTGGAGGAGGAGGGCCCTGGCCAGAAGCTCCAAAGCCAGGGAAACCAGGAGGTCTGTTTTCTCAGAAGGAGATGCTGAGGCTGAGGAAGAGAGAAAGGGTCTAACATTGTGCATGCACTGGCATATATGGGTATTGAATAAAATGTTAAGACCTTCACAAAAATGTTGATTTGCTGTATTGATTTTGTTCTTTGAGACACTCTGTCGGAGATGAAAGGGTTGTATTTGTAGGTTTTTAGAAATAATGGACTGCCCTGGACAATTTTGCTCTGAGTCAAAGCCACCCAGAAGCTTTTCTCCTCAGATACCATCTACATGAGATTGATCAAATAAGATAAATTGCTTCAGAGTCGTTCAGAGGGAAGGGCTGCGCTTGAAACACCAAGCGGCTGGAGAGCCCATTCCATCCAGTGCTAGGCAGACCAGTGGTGTGGCTGGCTGGAGTAAGTCCTGGCTGACATCTATCTCCCTGCCCTTCCCTCCCTTTATATCTTGGGCCGTACAGTAGGACACCCTTATCTTTTGGTTCAGCATCCACTTCACTTATTAAGGGCCTGAAAATATTTAACTTTTTTTTTTTTTGGTAAATTGAGGAAAACCATTTTCACAGGTATTACCAGAACCAGCCACTAGAAGGCTACGCCAGGAATGTTTGTTAGTGAAGAACAGTCTCTGACATCCTCTAGTGGCTGTTTTTAGTAATACATGTGAAAATAGTTTCCCCCCCCTGTTTTTTTCCCTTTTACCATGCTCCCTCTATCTATCTATCTCCACACACAGAGAGAGAGAGAGAGAGAGAAACTGTTCACTGTCATCAGCAGTTTTCAATATCCACAGGGGGCTTGGAACGAATCCCCAGCAGCTATGGGTGTCCTACTGCTTGTGCATCACCCATTTAGAGTGGTTTGGTAGTATCTGAGCCGGCTGAGGCTCCCCCACCCTCCGGAGAATGATGGGACTGGGAGTTTTCCCTCCCCTGAACCACAACAGAATAATCCAAGCACACACACACACCCCGAGCACATGCCTCGCCAAACAACCGATCCCAGGATTCCGCAGGGCAGGTGGGATCCCGCTCATGCCTCTAGAGCCGTGTGGTGCAGGTGGAGCCATCTCCTCACTCTCCCTCCGTTTGCTGTGTCCTTGTGAAGGTGGGTTCCTGGCCAGTTGGGATGGGGGGGGGGAGATTGGGGCAAGGGGATAATACTGGCCTCTTCCATGAGCCGTGGCAAAGCAAAGCAAAGCCCACTGCCTATATGCAGCCCCTGTAGCGCCCAGAGCACTCTCCAGGAAAGTTATGAATGTTAGTTAATTATACGGGCTACATCCTGCGCCCACACCAGCAAGCTCGGGACTCAGTTTACCCACCTCCAAAGGCTGGATGGCTAAGTCAACCTCAAGCAGCATTGAAGCCGGGTTGTGACCAGAGCTTGGGTTGCCGTGTTGCAATTAAATCGCTGTGCCGTGAAGCTCAGCGTGCTGCCTCTGTGCCACTGCAGAGTGCAGCCTTGTAAGGCAGGGATGTGAATCCTACTCCTTCTCCCAGGGGAAGAACTGAGGAAAGACACCCCACTTTTAGCTATCTCTTTTTATTTTATTTTTTCCTCTAATAAGACACCTGCATCATTCCTTGGATGTTTTAGGTGTGTGGGGGTCTTCCCTGCCCACCTCCCCAGCAGAAACACCAATCCAGGCAGAATTATTACTGTACCTGTGCCAAACGATGTGTTTCCTGCCCCCCCCCCCGATTCCCAGAAGGAACTGAGCTAAATCGAGCAGTTTCTGCCGGTGCAGATGAGCAAATAGGGACAAAGGCCGAGGTGATCACAGGAAGCTGAGATATTGTATCTTGTTACACAGTGAAATGTCTCAGCAGGATGAAGTTTGCAAACTACTGGAAAGGAGGAGGCTTACAGAGAGAGAGAGGGGGGGGGGATATGGACAGGGCAGGCTGCATGATGTGCCCTCTTCAAGATGGGCATTAACCAGAACAACGGCTATTCACTGCAATCCGTGATTCGTCAAGATCGACAAATCATGAATAACACATTTATGATTTTTTTCCCCTGACAAATTGATTTGTCAATTTGTTTTGCCTTTTAAAAACCCTATAAAACAGTCCCTGCAATCACCTAGAGCAGTGCTGGCAAGCCTTTTAGGGACCGAGTGCCCCAACTGTGATTCAAAACCCACTAATTTTTTCGCAAAGTGCCAATACGGCATTTTAACCTGAATCCAGGTGGCTGTGAAGGGGCAAGGTTGGGTGCCCACAGAAAAGGTTCTGAGTGCCGCCTTTGGCAGCCGTGCCATAGGATCACCAACACTCACTTAGAGAGACTGAAATCACAGAGAGTAAGCTTTCCCTGACTTTCCTCTATAAGCCCTGCACGTTTGCTGAAAGGTCCCACCACCATCATCTCCTGGCTCACTTATTAGTGGGTGTTTAACTTGGATGCCTGAAACCCAAACTTCAGCTAACTTGCAAGGCTTATAGGAGAGAGTCAAGGGAAGATTCTCTGTGATTTCGGCCCCTCTAGGTGCCTTTAGGGCAGCATTTTATAGCCCAATGAATCAACAAATATTTAAAAATTCAAATACAGTATTTGTATTTCTTGGGAAGGAATGTGAACTTGAACTTGAACTGATGATTTAGCCATTTTAAACAGTTTTAATTCTTTTTTAAAAAAAGCTTGGTGCCCCTCTTGACTCCTGATACCAGCTCAAAAGTTTACCAGTTTCCCCAAAAACAAGACGAATTGCACTTCCTAGAAGGAGCTGAGACGACTGAGCTTTGACACGCTTCCCCTTTGCCATTTGTCCCGGCTCTGCTTTCCAGAGCCCTCCCTCGCCTGCGGCTGCCTCCCTTTCTGCAAGCAAGCCCGTGTTGACATCTTTGCGTTCTTTAGAAAGCTGGTGATTCCTGCTCACGAGAGGCTTTTGCAAACAGTTCCTCTTGTCTGGTCACAACCAGGACCCCTCTTCCTTTTGAAGAAGGCTGCAGAGGAGAGGAGGCGTGGAGGCCCTCCCTTGTACCAGGTGTTTGGCATTGGATCCCACGCTTCCTCTTTTGCTTCCCCGACAGAAAAGGAAGGAACAGAGACATTATTGTGCCGCAGGATGCCTTTGCTGATGGAGATGACAAGGAGGCAGGCAAGCCCTCCAGGATCAGCCTTCTTAATTCCAGCGAGACGCCCCCACGGTGATGCACGCCTCCCTTCTCCTTCCACTCAGGCGGGGTTCATTCTCTCCATTAGAGATGGGCACGAAATGAACAATTTTTCGTTTCTGTTTTTGTTTTTTCGTTTCGTTACGTAACGAAACGACAAACGAATTTTGTCTCTAAAATGAAACGAAACAAACAGAAACACCAGAAATTTTGTCATCCGTTTCGTTTTCGTTACGGCAATACATTGAACTGCTTTAAATGCTTTAAAAAATCACAAAAAATTGAAATAAATGGTAACGAAACAGTAACGAAACAAACAAAAACAAAAATGATTTTTTTTGCGAAAATTCGCGAAAAACAGAAACGAACCGAAACGGACCCCTAAATGACAAATGACAAACGAAATGCCATTTTTTTAAATTCGTGCCCATCTCTACTCTCCATCCTCTGCTTTGCAGTTTCCGGAGACTGCCCACTCTGCGGGGTGGGTGGGCAAGTGTGTGGGTGTGGGTGTGGGGGGGTCCTGCTTCTTCTTCAAGTGCCATGATTTTGTAGAGCATTGGTGATCAGAAGCACGATCGGTTTTTTATTTAATCCAAAGCTATTCTAAATAGAGAAGCTTGTGCCCACTGCGAGCCATTGGCTTAAATTCTTCAGCCATAATGTTATTCTACGCCCCCTGGGCCCTGCTTCCCATCTATTTTGCCTTGAAGGATAACCTGCAGCAGACAGCAGTTGTGATTTGGGTGGGGATTATGTGAGGAATTGTGAGTTGTGGGTTTTGGACTGCACGCTCCTATGTCTCTGTGCAGAATCACAATGGAATCACCAGGAACGGGTGGGATTCTGTCCCCCCGAAGAGAAGAAGGGCCCTGGTTTAATGATCTGGGCTCTCTGAGGATTCCCGCTACTCAGGACCACCTGCGAGGAGAGGCTTGGGAGGGGACACAACAGGAAGCAACAGCATGCACACAGTGTAATGTGCGCTGGCTCCTTGCACATTTGTGGGAAAACAAACCACCCAGCCTGGACAGCTAAGGAGAACAATGCCGTGCCTGGCACAAAGTGGGCATGGCTCTTTGGCCAGCAAGAGCTCCCGTCCCACTGAAGATCAACACACACACCTGTCAAACGGGGGTGCACCCATTTGGACTCTGGGGTTGTTCCCAAGGAGGTGTTGCTCCACCCTGAGGCAATGCCCTGGAATGTTCCGGGGCCTTTGTTGCTGCTGCTGCAGATGTGGAGAGATCCTCTTGGCATCGCCTGCCACCCTTAGTGGTGGTGGTGGGGTTAGGCTGGCAGGGCATCCTGGAACACGCTGGGTTATCCCAGCACCAGCACATATCCAGAATTGCTCCCCGAGGCCTCGCTCCCCACAAGGACGCAAAATCGATTATGTCTTCTTATTTTACGCCGATGCTGTTTGTTTTCTTTTATTGTCAACCACCCACTGTGGGACAAGCAGAAACCAGAGATGGGCACGACTCAGAAAAATAATTTTCGTTTGTTGTTTGTCGTTTAGGGGTCCGTTTCGGTTCGTTTTTGCTTTTCGGGGGTTTTTTTGCACATTTTTTGTTTTCATTTTCGTTACGAAACGAAAAAACAAAACGAAAACGAAAATTTTTCGTTTCATTAGCATTCTTTTCAATGTAATGTGTCTGCCGTAACGAAAACGAAAAACACAGCAAAATTTTTCTTTTCGTTTCCGTTGTCGTTTTGCTTCTGAAAAATTTTTCGTTTTTGTTTTCGTTTTCATTACGAAATGAAACGAAAAAACGAAAACGAAAACGAAAACGAAAACGAAAATTTCGCTGAGTCGTGCCCATCTCTAGCAGAAACCATCAGAACTGGATATGGAACAACTGATTGGTTTGAAATTGGGAAAGGAATATGACAAGGTTCTGTCCTGTCACCTTGCCTATTTAACTTATATGCAGAGTACATCATGTGAAAGGCAGGTCTGGATGAATCACAAGCCGGAATTAAGATGGCCAGAAGAAATACCAACCACCTCAGAAACGCAGATGATACTACTCTGATAGCAGAAAATGAGGAGGAGTTGGGTTGTGTGGGGCTGCTGGCTTCCCTTTGCCTGTTCACCTGGCCAGCATAAGTAGCCACGTGGCTTGTTGTTATTGTTGCCGCTGCCACCAATTCCCCTGCCCCAAAACCTGTGTGCCTGTGGTGTCTGCAGCAGAAGGGTCAGCTCTGAGCCGAGAAGACCTCCGTGGGGCTGCTCTCGTGCCTTTGCCGGGGCCCTTCCTTTGGATCATGGGGAAAGCCAAAGGGCAGGAGCTCAGCTGGGCACTTTCCTCTCTCTCCGCCCCCGCCCCAAGTGCTAATTTCCATTTAATATGCAGAATTGCTCCGATAAACCCTGACCCACTTTCTGCCCATCCATTATTCATCTGGCTTTCCTTGAAACAAATGGCGTTTGACTGGCTCTGCCTCGTTTCCTTTGGAAAGCTAAAAGTCACAGCTCTGAAAGGTCACAGAAGCCTGGCAGGGAAACTGTGGCCACAAGGGCCAGGGCCCCCACGGGCCACGCTGCGCTTGAGGGTGGCAGCGGGAGAAACATGGGCCGGAGCAGAGGCAAACGTCGGGAAGGAGTCTTTGCCCAGTCAGGCCTGGCCGTAACGGAGAAGTTGAGGCAGGCATAACAGTGAGAGGAAAACTCTGACTCCCATGCCAAGAAGAGGAAGCTGGAGAGGAGCGCCTGGGATCCCCTTAGAAAAGGGAGAATGGGGCGTCATGGAGGTAGACGCCAGAAGGCTTCAATGCACAGACAAAGGGCAGAAGTAGGCACTATAGATGACACAGTATTGGAACCATGCAATCCCAGGGGGGCTGAACGTGTGTGATGGTCACCTCCTGTGAAAATCACCTTGCATTGGACTTTACTTCACGTCCCTTTCGTCCCTCCTTGCTGTCCCGCTTGGGACCGGTACAAAAAAAAAAAAACCCCACCCTTACTTCACGTCCATAGCATGACAGCAAAAAAGTTGTCTCAACCACGCCCCCCAAACCAGGAACAGAGCGTGACAAGCCGTACCTGCCCCTGGGCTGGGGAATTCTCTTGTCACGGGTCGTTCCTGGTTCCTGTTCTGAGACAAGGGACCGTGTGGTAACAACTGTTACCTGGGGCATCTCCGCTCTGGTCTTGCAGCTGGGACTCATTAATGGGGGCAGTGTCACTCTCAGGCTGCAATTCACCCGTACCGGTACCAACTCTACTGGGCGCTCTGCGCCTCAGTTGGTCCACTGGTATTGAGCTCTTCCTGCTCATAATTCTCTGTGGCAGAGGCCTCTTTCAAGGCAGAGGCAAGGGTGACATCTTCCTTTGCCACAATGCGCCTTCAGGCTTTTTTGCTGCAGAGCCCCCCAACAAATTGATTCAAGAGAGTGTCTTCAAGATTTGGGAAGCCACAGTGCTGAGCAAGCTCCCGGAGTCCTGCCAGGAATGCAGCCACAGATTCTCCGGCTTGCTGCTGCCTTTTCTGGAACTCCATCCGCCAGGCCATCTGGGTTTTAGTAGGTGCCAAGTGGCTTGTCAGCCGGGCGAAAATGTCTGTGAGTGCTGTCTCACTCAGCTTTGCTGGGGCGAGCAGTGCCTTGGCCAACATGAAGGTCTCCCGCCCACAGCAACTCAGGAACGTGGCCCTTCTTTTGCTGGCATCTGTGATTCCTTGAGCCACCGCAAAGAACTCAAAATAGTCCTCCCAAGTGTGAGGCTCCGACGGCTGGAAGGGCTCCAAGACCCGTGGACTTTCCATTCTCCAGGCGGGCAGGGTCGTCTTCTAGCCAGCAGGTGAGTCTTGTTCTCTGCTGCAATCCGGACTCTGAGTCAGCGTGATGAGCCTCTGCTACTCAGCATTACGGATCCCATCCTCGTCACCAGTATTGTAGCGTGGGGATACTGATTTCAGCAGTGATTTCAGCTCTGAGACATAGCAGGCTGGAGACAGCTTCTAGTGAACAGCTCTTTAATCAGGGAGAGAACAAGACTGGGGACTGGGGAGAGGGAGTTACATTTATAGGCACCAGAACTGGCTAGGAAAAGATACATTTTGGAGGGAACAATTACAAGCAATCACAAGGCTGCCTTTTGGCGGGAACCAATAGGATTGAGGATCCAAATGCAGCAACTAGAATCAACCAATAGGCCTGTTCCCTTTGGAACAGGAAGGCAGTTACTTCAACCAGCAATTACAGATCAATACACAACAACCACCTCCTGTGGCAGGGAGTTCCACAGACTAACAACACACTGGGTAAAAAAAAATATTTTGTCTGTTCTCACTCTAGTTGTCTCCTGTGCTTCCAGAGGCATCCGGTGGGGCTGCTACGAGATCCAGGAAGCTGGACTGGATTGGTTTCTTGGCCTGATCCAGCAGGGGTCATCTTGGGTTCTTATGACACTAAAAGCAAAAAATAAAAAATAAAAAATCCTGCCAGATCAATGTTATCTCATTAGACAGAAGGAATGTTTTAGACATAATATATCTTGACTTTGGCCAAGCTTTGACCAAGTGCCCCATGATATCCTGATAAGCAAACTAACTAGGCGTGGGCTGGATGGAACAACTGTTGGGTGGATACACAGCTGGCTGCAGATTCATACTCAGAGGGTGCTTATCAAAGGCTGTTTCTTCAACCGGGAGGATTTAACAAGTGGGGTGCCCTTGGGCTCCGTCCTCCACAGTATTCTAGCATCCGTGCAGGCAGAGAAGACCACGTTGTGATGAGTCGTCTTCTTCTCCTTGAGCTCCTGGGCGTTCTCTTCCCGCAGGACCTCCAGGGGACCCACCATTCATTTCCAGAGGAATGTGATGCCCTGTGCAAGTGGGAATCTGCGAGAGCAGTCCTGTCCTCTGTGGCCACCCACAGAAATGCCGGTTGGAGGAGGAGAAGTGGGGTGTGTGTGGAGAGGAAGCAGTTATCCAGAGGTGCAAATGGAGGATCCCAAGAGGAACAATGATGTGGAGGCGCAAGCAGGAGGACAGAGAATTAGGGCAGCCAAAAGAGGAACCAACGGGTGGGGGAAGGAGGATGGTCCAAAAATTAAAAAGGAAAACAAGGGAGGGGGGGTCCCATAGCCTCTAAAACTGCAGCAGAATATAAGGAAACGACGCAAAAGCCGATCTGCTTGATGGCCTTGCATTGTGTGTCATGCCAGGATTCCATCTGGTTTTCCTGGGCTGTTTCGTTTTGGTCCCTCTGCAGCCAGGCCAGGTCTTCTCCTGTCTCTCCAGGCGGCTTGTTAAAAAGCAGCTCCACCATCCAGCAAGGTCCGGCCACTGAATCGCAGCGGAGGGAGCGCCCGCCCTCTCTGCTGGAATCTGTTGGGCTTGCTTGCTCACTCGCAGGCTGGAGGCGAGCCATGGCCCTCCCATCTGTAGGAGGAGGTGGAAAAGAGGTGAAGGCTGTGGGTCAGGAGGGGGGGGGGTTTCCTTCTTTCCTCTCTTGGGCACCTGGGACAGGGATGCTGGATGGGTCGGTCAGGATCCTGAGCTTGTAAGGTGGGGGAGGGGGCTTGCGCAGGCCATAAACCAGCAGGAACGGGGGTGGGGGGGCTGATCCAGGGCAGAAGCCTTCCGCTCTCTGCTAATGAGCTGTCACTGTCATCTGTGACCGAAAGCCGCAATCCACTTTGGATTCTGAAGTGGGATCACAGGGGGCTTTGCAACGGCTGAGCAAACAGCAAGGCAACGCGCGGAGGCTGTTCTATCAGCCGGCCTTTGAAAACCCACAAGCGGGAGACAGCAGTTAGGACAGGACTGCCCAAAGTCTGGCCCCGGGGGGGGGGTGCAAATCCGGCCCGTCAGGCCATTCTGAGTGGCCCGCGGCTGGCTGGCCTGCCCCTCCCTCCCCCTCCTTTGCCCCATTTAAAAAAAAATCTTCTGCCAACACTGACACCGCTGGGAAGCTTGGGTGGCTGGGCGGTCTGCGCCACCAGCACCACAGGGGAATGTGTGGTGGTGGGCAGGCCAGCAGTCTCTGCCACTGCCAAGGACCTTTGGGGTGGGCTGGTGGGTGAGCCGTCGCCACCGCTGGGGAGCTTGGGGGGGTGCAAGGTCACACAGATCGCCTCTTCCAAGGGGCGACCTGTGGCCATGGCTCCCTGTGCTTCCTTTGGTCCCCACCTTCCTTCTTTCCTCCCTCCCTTGGTTTCCCACCGTCCTTCCTTCCTTCCCCCCTCCCTCCCTTGGTCCCCACCTTCCTTCCTGTGGGTGGGGTTGCAAGGGGTCAGTGGGTGGGGCTTATGGGTCAGTGGGTGGGGCTTGCAGTGGGGTGGCAGGGTCGGGGAGCAACCGGCCCCTGACACATTCTCAGCCACCAAATCTGGCCCTCCTTACAAAACGTTTGGGCACCCCTGAGTTAGGATGTTGCTGCTGTTTTTGTTCCCACTTTCCAGAGCTTTTCTGGAATTCTTAATTCCCTGCCCACAGCATTGGACCGTCAGTGAAAGGAAGTTGGGGGGGGGGCTGGCAGGATATTTTAATAATAGTACATGCATTTATTCTGATCACATGCCTAAAGAGTATTTGAAAGGCAGATCTTGAGACAGAATCGCACGGCGAGCATCCTACGCCTGAAGGGTAAATGGATTCTTTATCAAATCTATTTTGTATAAGCCATTCACTCGCTGCCTGTTCTGCCATTTGGGGAGACAAGAACGAGGCAGCTGAAATCTTCATCCTATCTGCCCGGCGGCATCTGTTTGCCTTCACGGGTGCCATCGCTGGGAGCTGGGGGCTCTTTCTAAATGGCGGCTTTTTGTTAAGACATTTCCAAGGAGAGAACGTGTGCTGATGAACAGCCTTGGGCCCCCTTAGCGGGATGCTGCTGTGGCGCTGCCTGCAGCCTCTCCAAAGCCACTCGAGATCCCCGGGACCTTTGGTCAAATTCATCTTGGATTCTCACTCAGAACCAGGCTCAGCGCTTCCTCCTCAGGCCTCGGCATCCACTTTGAAATAGGTGAAGAAGCAGCTTTCCCACCTTCTGGGTTTGACCAAGAGGCCCTCAGGGTGAGGTCCTCTCTTTCGTGGCCTCCCCTTTCCTCAAGGAGTACCAGTTACTCAGGCTGACCCAACAAGGGTTACATCTCACGGCCACTTTTTTCCTGGTGCTTTCCTCCCCCCCCCGCCCCAAATATTTGGGATTGCTCCTAACAACCAGATGCCATTCTAATTCTAACACCATGGGATGTGATCTCATCTGGGCAGGCGGGTTAGTTGGATAAGCCCAAATAAAATGCTGTTCCACCACTAGGTGTAGTTGCCCTGAATCACCAGGGCAAGAATCTGGAAGTTGAGTCATGGCAACTGGACTTCTGTTTCTTCGGTCCAGTTGCTATGATTCAACTTCCAAATAAACTCAACTGGATGACTGAGAATCTTCACAGACACCAGGGCAAGAAGAATCCCAAACGTCTGTGGTCTAAACAAGAACCAGGTTCCTCCTGGTCTTCATTCCAGCCGTGCCTCAGGACTGAGGGAAATGATCTGCTTATTTACTTATTTATTTCAGAGTACAGTGGTCCCCCGCCCTTTCGTGGTTCATATACTGCGGTCCCGCTATATTGCAGGATCGCAGCATATGAAATAAGCCCCCCCACCCCCGGGGTAAGGAAGAAAAGTCCTGTTTCACTCCACTTCCTTTCACTGACGGATAACAGAGATGAGGCAGTCCTGGCCTCCAGTAGGAGGGAGTTCCAGAGTCTGGGTGCAGCAGCTGAGAAGGCCCTTTCATGTGTTTCCACATGACATACCTGTGAGGGTGCCGGGATGGAGAACATAAGAACCTAAGAACCTAAGAAGAGCCCTGCTGGATCAGGCCAAAGGTCCATCTAGTCCAGCTTCCTGTATTTCACAGTGGCCCCACCAGATGCGTCCAAGTGTGCACGAGACTAGATCTCTGTCTCCTGCTACCACTCCCCTGCATCTGGCCCTTGAAGGACCCTGGTCTTAAGCCTGGAGATGACACATCTCCATCATGGTTTGAGGAGACCTCAAGGGCCACCCAGTTCAACCCCCTGCCATGCAGGAACCCTCCTGCATTTCCTAAACAAATCTGCAGCAGCTTTTTAGCAAAGTGGATATACACTTAGGGGTTCAATAGATGGCCTTGAGATCTGCAGCAGCTTTTAGGAAAGGAAGAAGGCCTCCA
>JAHTLZ010003005.1:0-10474 GCA_023846285.1 Phrynocephalus versicolor
CGGGCTTTGCGGGTAGACTCGGGGCTCCTGCACGGACTGAAGCTGAGCAGGGACCGATTCCGCCCTCACTTTCAGCGTGGAGCCCAGCCCGGAAGCCCACGTGTCATCGTCTCCCCACCCCCACCCCGCCATCCTGTGCCACTGCTTGGCTCTTCTGCTCACCCCAGCCGCCACCGCCACGTCCTCTCGGGGTCCCCTACACAGGCTCTCACCCCGTCCTCTTACCCTCGCCCAGGCACCACCGGCCTCTCTCTTTCTCTTTCTCTCTCTGGTTCGGGGAACGCCGTTGGTCGGCCAAGGACAGCCTACATTTCCGCCCAGGACGCCCTCCCAGCGGCCGATCAGCGTCTTTCCCTGAGTTTATGTACCCTGCCCTCAGCAACTTCTAAACTAGGCATGTCTAAACTTCGGCCTTCCAGATGTTTAGGACCGCAACTCCCACAGTTCTTTGCCACTGGCAATCTAAGCTTGGAATTCTGGGAGTTGTGGTCCAAAACATCAGGAGGGCCGAAGTTTGGACATTCCTTTAAAAACTAAAGGGATCTGAACGAATCGTCAGGTCGCTGGAAGGAAGAGAGATGATAGAGCAATTGCATGCATGCCATTGTGGGAGTCGTGTTTGGGGAAGGAGTGCACAAAGTAAAACTGTGTGCTGGTGGACTCCAACTACCAGAATCCCACAGTCGGATTTTGCCAGTTTTACTCTTTCAAAAATGTTTCACGCCTTTCACAGATGTATGGAACGGGTAAGGGCAGAAGACCCTACAAATATCCTTGGACCGCACCTTGCAGAACCTCTATCTCTGTCTAGGTCTTTGCAGTCTGTCTTGTCTGTCTGTCTATCTATTTAAAATACTTTTACCCCTTCATTCCCCTTGTAAAGGATCCAAGGTGGCTTACAACACATAAATTCAATATTCAACACTGAAAACAATTATTATACCATGGTGATTTGCATCATTAATAGACAATCTTTAAAGCTAAGAACAGTGAGTATGAAGAAGTAGCTTATATAATTAAAAGGCAATATTAAACCTAAACAAAAAGTATGCATATGGAAAAAAACAAAACAAAATAAATGCCACCTGAAGATATGAAAACACAAGTAGTACTAAAAACCTAGTCAAAGCAAAAATGCATAACAATCCATATAAAAATCACACACATGTAGCAAGTTACTTTTCCAATAACTTCTGGACAGTCCTATGTCTCTGTGTGTGATGTGTCGACTTGGTACAGTCATGACCAACTCTTCGTGACCCCATGTCCATGGAGTATTCTTGGCAGGAATGCTGGAGTGGCTTGCCAGTTCCTACTCCATGCACCTACAGCACCTGGTATTCCCTGGTGGTCTCCCATCCAAGTACTAACCAGGCCTGACCCTGCTTAGCTTCCGAAATCAGGCAAGATCAGATATGCTTAGCGCATCTAGGCAGCTGGACAGTCCTATACAGACTTCCGTTTCATCACTAGCTTGATAACTGCAGCAGAACCTGTGCATTTCAAGCGGCGAACTTATGGAGCTTCCTTGGATATACATTCCAAAGAGCTGCTCCTAGCAGCTGTGCATTCCCTTTTTCTGGGAGCACCCTGGGACTGTATAGCTTCCCAAAGACCACACAGGCTTGCTTGCTTTTCTGGTACGCGCAGTAGGAACTGAACTCCCATTCTCTGGTCCTGCTGCCAGATAGTTAACTCACTGGGACCTGGGTATTTATAAAGGCATGTCCCTCCCAACATGAACCTGCTCCATCCCTCCTGCTAATTCAATGGAACCACGGTGGAAGGCTTTCTCGACTGGTAGCACCACAGTGTGGAAGACCTTTCCCTTGGAAGCTCACCTAGTGCCAAAATTCACATCATTTTGGCACCAAGTCCAAAGAGTCTTATTTATTAGAGCCTTTGGGAGTTGAAGATCTTTGTCAATTGTTGTTTATTTTTTAAAATATGTTTTTAAATTTTTAATATTAATATGTACCCCATCCTGACATATTATGATATAGCACTGTTTATGCATGTTAAACAAACAGCAAACAAACAACGTCAGATGAGACCTGATAACATATTACACATATATCATACTTGGAAGGTACCCAATGTGGTGTAATGAATAGAGAAACAGTCCAAGAATCTGAACTAGAGATGGGCACGAACCAGGAAATGACAGTTTGTGAGGTTTGTGTGATTTGGGACTTTTGCAAGTGGTAGAACGGCTCCCACTCAAGTTAGAGATGTCAGGAAAGTGCTGTTTAGCCAATGTGGGGGCAATAACTCCAATGTCTCATATCCAATCTGTGCCAAAACTGGAAGAGATGGGGAGGAAAGTCAGCTGAAGACGCTTCTCTGCAGGTTTGGCAGCTCTGACTTGGACAGGGCCTGTTCTACTGCTCCTAGAAGTCTCAAATCATACAAACCAAAAAGGCTCGGACTCTCCAATGCCAACGATAGTTCAGCATTTCATTTCATCCTGGACAGGCATGTTTCCCCATAATGCCCTGAAATGAACCATGAAATGGCCCAATTCATGGGCCATCTTGCTTCATGGTTCATTTTATGCACATCTCCAGTCAGGAGACATGGTTCAAATGCCTGCTGGGTTATGGAAACTCATGGCAAGGTGGGACAAGGGTAAAAGCTCTCCTCAAATATCTCACTTACCTGGAGACATTTAATGTATCAGGGTCACGATAAGTTGGTTCCAACTTGATAGGACATGACACCAAAATGCAGTGACTCAGCAACTTCCTTTACACTGAATTCAGCATTTATTGCCAAGAAGCCATGCACCAAAGGAAAGATACCAGTGTTTCCTTTCTTGGCTGAGGAACTAGGCTTGTAACAGATGCACAAAAATGGGAAAACAGAACACCTGTGAAAAGGAAAAAAAAAGAGGAGAGAATGACTCAGATGAAGCCTCCATTGTTTGAGAAGAGGAATAACCATTTTTAATGTAAAGAATTTGGTGTAATTTTTCTTTAATTCATAAAGTACACAGCAGTTGTGCATCCCCTATAAGGTGAGGCCCAGGCCAAGTGGCCTTGCTTGCAGGAAATTGTGGTGTCTGTCCCCCCTCCCACCCACACACACACTTTTGCCTTGGCTGTAACCATCATTATCTTCAAACCCATCCATTGCTAGCATGTGGCCCCTGTCAAATTATTCCTGCAAGAAGGCATTCCGATACATAAAAAGGTTCTCCAATGCCTTTGATTAAGGCAAGCAGTGGCTTGTTTCAAAGGCATTGGAGCTATTGTACACCAGGTGGCAGCATTTATTTCTGGAATCCTGCACAGTGCCGCTGAAATGCATCCCCGCCAGTGCTGGTTTAGTCAGTGCCTGCACTGCTTCTTATTTATATTTTTTGCTGGTAAAGAAACCTATAGAGTTTTCCTCTGCTGTATTGAGGGACCCTTTATATCAAATAAATCCATTGACCCAATGATTGCTAGCTTGTCAGACATAGTAGTGCACCCTTTCCTTTCTCCATCTCTTCCTGTCTAGATTTCTACCGGTCATGCTAAAGGACAGGATGGCACCTCTGAATACATGGAAAAGCAGGACATCCCTGAGTAGAAAGGCACACTGTGAATCGTAGAATCATACAATAATTGAGTTGGAAGGGGCAGATAAGGCCATCATGTCCACCCCACCCAACTACCCCACTCCGTGCAGAAATAAAAATCAAAGCTGATCTGAGAGAGGATTGTCCAGTTTTCACCTGAATGTTTCCAGCATTGGAGCGCTCTCCACCTCCTGGGTAATTGATTCCATTGCCATACTGTTCTAACAGTTAAGGCATTTTCTGACCTAAATCTGGCTTCCTGTAAGCCAAGTGGCAGTTATGCCGGGGTTAGTGAACAGATGATATCAATAGCTATCATTATGGACGCCTAAAGACAACCTCTGGGTTGGAGAGATAGGCAGACGATCTCTCAATACCATTTGCAGGGACACTTAAGCAGTTGAAGACAGCTGCTTGGGAATACCCTGAAGCAAATGGTGACCCATTGTGTGAGACAGAATGCTGGACTGGATGGGCTATGGCCTGTTCCAGCAAGGCTGTTCTTATGTTCTTAAGATGGGTGGGGTGGAGAAGAGGTCTTCATAGCTGTGTGTACCATGTAGCCTTCCCCAATACTCCATTGCTCTCAGTAATAGTCAACAATGATGTCCCACTTCCAGTATGAAGTAAGATTCTCCTGCCAGTTGACTTGGCTTTTATGCCTAATATGGGGAATAATTCCATCTTGTCCTTCATCCCAACCACAGAAATATATTGGGATCAATGAACACTTTTGTTCTAGATTTTTATTTATTTATTTAAAATGTGTTTACTCTACCTTTCTCCTAAAAAAGGCCCAAAGTGGCTTCTATCATTAAAAACACAATATTAAAAGCTAAAAACAGTAAATAATTCAAATATTAAAAAGAAGTAATAATATATTAAAAATTAAATAAAAGCACAACTAAAAACCAATTAAGAGGCAAAAACAAATATAAACCATCCTCCTGTTTATTGTCTCCTTGACAGTCAGTCAGGACTACCCTCTATCAAACATAGACTTTATGTCACTCATAGATATGGGCACCGGTGCCATGCTTAACCTCCCCCTTCCCCATGGCTGGCAGGCCCACTGACCATCATTGGTGCATCGCCAGGGACCTCCTTTGCTGGTGACATGCCAGTTCATGAAGGAACTCAGGCTGCCCTTCTCCACCTCTTCAGGCAGTTGGTTAGGTGGGGAGAATTTCAGCCCTGCCTCCTGGTCAGATCTGTCAGCTGCTTGGGGAGGTGGGGAAGGGCAGCCTGAGCTCCTTCCAGGACTTGCATGTTGCTGGCAAAGGAGGTCCCTGGTGATGCACCAGTGATGGTGAGTGAGCCTGCCAGCCATGGGGAAGGGGGAGGTTAAGCATGGCACCGGTGCCCATATCTATGAGTGACATAAAGTCTATGTTTGATAGAGTGAATGGTCCTGCCAGCTGGGGGAAATGGGGGTTAAATATGGCGCCTATGGTGCCATGTAACATATTTGACGCATGCCCATCTCTCACGGCTAATAAAGGAATCATCCTGATTCAATTTAAAACTTGCTTCCTCACAACTAATTTTAGTTCTAAGTAAGAATGCTTGCAGTTGCAAGATGCTGATTCTCTCTGAACGAGCTGCTATGAATCTGCTTGCATACTTTGATGGAAAGGCCAGAATGAAATCAGGAGTGTCTACATTCTATTTTAATCTTTCCTAATAGCTTGTTTCAGAGGTGGTAGATAGACTGGGCCACGTGTTGCACAAACCTGCCTGTAAAGGAAGAAATAAGAAGTGTTCAAAATAGAACCATGCTTTTGATGCAGAGGCCCTGAAAATCCAGAACTGATACTTGGGAGCCATTTTCAGTGGCATGAAAACAAACAGGTCATGGATGAAGGCTGATGGGATGGACTAAGATGTAACTATCAATGTAGGTATGGGAGATATGCTAGTAGTAATGGGAAAGCTTTTGCAGGATTGTAGGGGTAGAGGAAGGCAATTTTAACTTCATTTTGCCATCCCGGGTCCTGTGATCCAGATGCTGATGCAGAATGCTTAGAGGAAGGAAGACCTTACATTCTTCCCACCACTGAAGGTCAGCAGGATCGCTGGAATGGAGAGAGAGAGAGAGAGAGAGAGAGAGAGAGAGAGAGAATGCTTCTGAAAAAAATGAATTCTGATGCCACTTTATTTTATGTTTAATCATGTTTAAATAATTTCATTTGAGATTACCAGTGTGGCATAGTGGATGGACTAGGACTCAGGATGCTTGGGTTTGAATTCAGCTGTGGAAACTGACTGGCAAGTGGAAACGGGTAAAACCACTAATATCTCACTTATCTTGGAAGCCCTATTAGGTTCGTTATAAATCAGTTCCAACCTGATGACACAGAAGACACCTGCGCACACATTCTATTATTAACTGTAAGCTCTTTTGAATGGGCTTTATTCTGAAAATCTGGGTATGTATTGATACACAAACTTAAAACATAAAGGAAAAGGAGGAGGCGGTACAGTACATTTGGGGTTAATTTCGTACAAAGAGTTGAGTTGCATTATTTGCTTCAAACTACAGTGGAACCTTGTATAAAGGAATTAATTCATTCCAAGTGTAATTATGTTACGCAAATTTTCCTTTATACAAATTTCCCATAGGAATGAATTGAAAACAGAGTAATCCCTAATTGCGACCATTTTTATGTTGTACGGATTTGCCCCATAGACAATTCTGTTAAGCAAATTTCCCCTATCTCTGGAATTTTTTTATGTTGTACATATTTTATGTTATAAAAACTGTTTGTTATACAAGGTTCCACTGTACTTGTTAGGTAGTAGAATCAAAACAGTTCTTTCAAGGGAAGTATAATTTTGCATAGCCAAGATCTGCTCTGTTAGTTTCTGTCTGATGCTGCCAGTAAAGTGTTCGTGTTATGTGCATTAAATTTCCCCAAAGTAACATCCAGGTTGTCTCCTTCCTGTCCTATGCTTGCTTCAAATTCAGCAACAGCATGTTCAATTGAAAACCAAGAAAATAAAGTGTTTAAGGTGTACTAAACACTTTCATGCACATATATTTGAGTAAAACATTTTGAATCAGATTTACCTCTGAATAAACTTTTTTAGGATCAGGAATTTCAAAGCACACCCACTAGACAGTGTTTCTGTGCTGTTCACTTTCCAAAAAGTGGAGTCTGCCTATTGTGGTTTTCTTCCACTCATTGTCTTCAAAATGACCACTAGCTTGGATAACTATGAAAGGAAATACAGTATAGCTGTCTGTTCTTCTGCTATCAGATTTGATCTTTTTAATGCTATGGTAACACAGGGACTGTTCCAGAAAAGTTCAGATGGAATGAGAGATAAGAGACATGCATACACATGGAAAAGAAAGAAACTTGGGCCGTTACTTCACGAGGTGCCTCGCTTCGAATTGACCTTGCCTTCGATTTGAATTCGGAGGCGGTCACGTGGCGGTCACGTGGTCTCCCTTCGCTCCCAGCCCTGTTTCTCTGTACTCACGCGGGGCATTTTTGGGACCGAATCGATTACTACCTCACCTGCTCCCTTCGCATTAGAAAGCTGATTTGCAACGTCCGGTTCCACTCTCCTTTTATTTTTTTAAAAAAATTTACTCGGCATATCGATGCATCAATGCTTGGCTGTCATTCACGACAGAGCGTGGTTACTGTACGATCCTGTGTTTTGTTCCTGGCATCATTGGCAGCCCCCCGCCGCCGCCGCCGCCACTACTCGGGGGCAGCCCCGCATGGCACAGCCGCCCGCCCTCCGCCGCTTGCACGCTGCCTGCCCTGGGTGCCCTGCTCTGGCCGGGCGAGGCAGCAGCGGCTCCTCCTGCGCCCGCCGCCGCTGCTGCTGCTACTCGCGCGAGGAAGTAACAGCGCAAAGCGATGAAACAATATAGCGATGCATCGATATCCCTGTTTGAATATTTTTTAAAAAAACTTGAAATAAAAGCCAAAAACCGAGACCACACGTGACGTTGGGAGCGAAGCGAGATGCGAAGCGAAAAGATTCCCGTCCTCCGCCAGGGGAATCACTCACCCCGGTTGGAGCACGCTAAAGGGGGCGTGGTCGGGGTGACGTCGCAGCCAAAACGGAGGAGCGTGCGGACTGAAGCGATCGGTTCGCACAGAAATGACGGCTTGCCGCGAAGCGAGTGGCTCGTGAAGTAACGGCCAGAGTGAGAGATACAGTAGAAAGACAAGTGCAAAAGACTCTTAAATTTATTATCCATCATTTTAAAACTTTTTAGCAGCAAGAGTCTAGTTGTGCCCAAAGTCAAAAAGAGTTGCAGGTGTGTGAAAAGACTGTGTTATTGCCAACCTCTTAAGTAGCAGGCAGAGCTTTTGAATTAGCAACTGAGGGCCTATCACTTAAAATGGAGACCTAACTAAGATTAGGTGCTAGATTTTCAATCAGAAGGTGATAAAATGTTTTCCCTCCAAAGATGTAATCCTTCAGTGGTGCAACCAACGTGCAAATGAAACCCATGCCAACCTCCTGATTACTTGTCTGCTAATGTACAGGTTGTAGCGATGAGGGACCTCCCATAAGAGATGGAAGGAAGTTGGGGGTGGGCCTCCTGAGTCCTCTATTTATTTATTGTTTTAATGGACATCGGTGGATGCAGGAGCTGAAATCCTGTTGGCACAGCTCCACATGTGTAATATGGATGACATCATCAGCTGGAGCCTTTAGTCACTAATTAAAAGTTTCTAGTTTTAACTTCTGAGGCACCTTAGGGATCCCCTTCATCCTGAAGAACCTGTGGGGGTGGGTTGGGTATCAAGGATGGAGAGAAGAAAGTCTTTAAAGTCCAAAAATTTTGCCACTGTTGCCAACAAGATTTTAGTGGTACACACTATGTACGTTTTAGTGGTACACACTGTGTATGCAGTTTGTGTTAAGATGCTACTATGCAGCTTTGTACCCACCAGAAGAATTCCTCTGGATAATCTTGAAGGAAGATTTTAAATAATTAACATATTTAAGTGAGTACAGTATATCACTCCATGAGACTTGTATAGTATAGTAGCGAGTGTTACAATGAACACAATGAACATTACAGAGGTGTGATTTTAAAAAAATACAAATAAAAGAACAACAGCTGTAATAAAACAACCCAAACTGGGCGCTGCAAAGTATGCACCACCCCATTCACTGCCTCTAGTTGGATTATGAGCTGCCTGTAAACAAAACAGAACAAAATGAAGCCGTGCAAGCATTGTTCTAATCTAAAGCAAAATGGGTCAGGAAGAAAAAATCTCAGATATCTTTGGTGCCCAAAGCTGTACAGCTCCAGGTGTACAATCTTTAAAGTCCTGAAATAAAACACAAACATATAATATCACCACATGGATTCACCTATGCTGTGCTCCCCGCTCCCAGACAAATGTATGGACATTACGCGACCTAAACCAAAAGAGTCAGGGGAATAACCACAACAGCACTCTCCTTCTTTCTCATCTGACATTTTGAATCACTGCCCCTTCATAAGATTTCCCCACCCAATGGCCTGAACCACATAGCCCCTAGGGACATTACTGGAGTGCAATTTCTGATGATGATGTATGTCTCTTATGTCCCTTAATGAAAAGCAGCAGGACAGCTCAGAAGCTGAGACAAACTGGTATCTTCTTACTCTTGAACCAGGAAGCGCCCATGAAGTGGGGGGGGGGGAGGCAAGGGGTTGGCTGGAGAATTGTAAGTTCTCCAACATTTATACCATTGTGTACCATTAAATGGGTCAAAGGGGTTGAGCATGCCAGTCTTCTGATTCAGCCATAGGTTTCCCTAATGGCTTTGTTGCATACATATACTGGAAGGTGTCTTAGTTTTGGTTTTACTTTATGACTAGTTCTGGTAAAGTGAAAGTGACCGTGAAAATGGGCAATCTGTTTGTTATTTACAGAGTTTGTATCAAGCTATTGTGTCAGTTGGGAAACGCCTTCTTCCCAGAATCCATGGACCTCTAAATATGGCAAACCCCAAGAATGCCCTAGTGGTGACCCAAAAAGTAACTAGATCTGGAGGGTAGGAGCTGGGAAGAATTCTTGAAAGGACTGCCCAGTTTGCTGTGAATATACTTAATTAACTGAATCCAGATTTAGTCACACTCATTGTTAAAATCAGTAGGGCTTACATTAGTCATGGCTATACAGTATGAGGGGCTGGGAAACCACCGGGAAAGAAGCACAGCCCCCCCCCCCATCCCACCAAATTGGGAAGAAGGTCCCGCCATAATTTATCATCTGACTTTTCCCAGCAGGTCTTCACATCTCTCATCATGACTAATGGGTTTAACTGATTTCTGTGAATCTCTTCTTAAGTATGGTTTAAATTGGAAGCAATTGTGTAAATACAATCCTATACACACTTAACTGTGGAATAGGTTCTACTACAAACATGGGATTTTTGGAGAAGTATTCTGTGGGCCAGCGTAATGGGGGGATTTATATCTGCACCAAGTAACAGAGATATATGGTCCTTTAGTATAAGAACACACTGTCCATGTTACAGTTATATACCAAGGTCCATACTGAAGTCAACAAGAAAAGTGATTTTATACATTTGTGAAGGCGTTCAGTGAAAAAAATTGAAATGTTATTTTGCTAACAAAATGAAACCATATACAGTATTTAAGATTAAATGTAATAAAGTCCTTTAAAAATACTTGCACAATTAATTGAAAATCAACAATCAGCTGAATATAGCAGAATGAATTAAATTTTATTCATTCTAAGGTATCATGGACTGAAAGCCATTTCATTATCTCCCCTAGGATTATTTAAATATGTAGCCTTCATTTTTTAATTGAGGATGATGTATAGGTATCACATTCCATCCCTATACAGTATATCCCTATTCAAAGTAATTTATCTTTACATCACTAGAAATTGGTTTCAAGAAAATATATTTGAAATG
>JAHTLZ010003006.1:0-12507 GCA_023846285.1 Phrynocephalus versicolor
ATTGGGCGCCTTGCAGGAGAATGGCAAGGGATTTTTAAAACTATGAAAAAATGGAACAAACAAAAAATGAAATGAATTTTTTAAAAAAAAATCATTTCATTTTTCATTTGTTTCATTTTGGAATGAATTTTTTAAAATCATTTCAAATAAAAAACAAGCAGAGAAAAACGAAAAGCAAAATGAAACACCATTTTAGCATTTTGCACCCATCTCTAATTGTAAAAGGTAAAGGTAACACACACCCCCGAACATGCATGCTAGTCATATCCAACTCTAGGGGCGGGGCTCATCTCTGTATTCAAGCTGAAGAGCCAGTGTTGTCTAAGTCCATGGCCGTGGCCGGCATGGCTGCAAGGAAACACTGTTTTACCTTCCCACTTTTTATGGCATTACCTATTTATCTACTTGCATTTACATGCTTTTGAATTTTAGGTTGGCAGGATCTGGGGTTAACAGTGGAAGATCACTCTGCTGTGTGGCACCCGGGATTCAAACCACTGAGCTGCCAACTTTGTAGCCCACATAGTTTTCAGTGCTCTATCCCACTGAGCCAGCTAATAGACCAAAATCGGACCACTACTGATTTGGTGGCAAAATTTTGGGAGGCATGTTACAGCCTCCAGAATAGATTGCTAAATTCCTAAACTTTGGTTTTATATAGCTATATCTGTTGTTTTACACTCTTTATCTATAGATCACTATAGTGTATACCAGTCTTTAAATTTTCCAACCAATATCTAGCGTATTGCATTTCGCTCTATTCTATTTTATCTTATGTTTGACTTGTTGCCGCAACAACAAACATTACCTTACCTTAAATTGTTCCAAGTCTTCATAGAAATGCTTCCCAATTTCATCTCAACCCCAGATCAACAATGTTTCACTCAGGATTAAAGCACACATTCAGAGAAATTCAATTCTAGAAGGAATGATCCTCAAGTGGCCAAAAAGAGCAGATGCGACTGCATATTCAAAGGGAGCATATGATTTGCAAGGGCCATTTTGGAAATGTCAACAGTGGCTTCCTTTTCATGTCAGTTTATGAAGTCACACATGACAAAGCAGATGGCTGGAGGAAAATGACATAAAGAGCAGAAAACATGTGTTTTTCTGGAAGATTGCTTTAGCCATATTCATATCTTTCTGTCTGAAATAAACATGTCCCATGTTATCTCAAAGGAGTTCAGAATTATTACTTAGCCCGGGGCAACCTATTGAGTTTTGTGGCTATGTTAAGATTTGGATCCAGGTCTTGCCAATCTAGTTAAGTGCTATATACATTTTTACATTACTTGACTTCTCCACATCTGATGGCAGACAACTATTGTGGAGAGCTTCACAAAAACTGTTATGATGTGGGATATAATTAATAAATGCAGGCATTATTCAGGCATTCAAACACTAAAAAGCTTGTTTTTCTCCTCCAGACGCCTGAAGATATTATTGTCAGCCAGAGTACAATTAAGCCCGGATCAACGGCCCCCCAGGCGTACAACATACCAGAACTTGCCAGGTAATTTACTGTATCACATATTGCCATGCAATAAACCTGCACAGAAATGGAGGTGAAACACCTTGGTACTGCCCATTTATTCCCTTCTGTCCTTCAAGTAACGTATGGCATTACAAATCCAAGTGGTTGTGTTTTATTCTCCCTACAACATTGGTTGGACATTGGATGCTCTGTGATTTCCTCAAGACCACGCAAGTGGTCTATGGGTAGGTAGGAAGAGGAGGAGGAAGACCCAGATTTCAGCCCTTCATGTCCAGGTCCTAATATCCAGCTGTTCTTTTCAAAGTTTCAGCTTGTCTTCCATGGATGAACATAGAAGATCATAAAATACTTCTGAATCATAACCTCAAACATGTTGATAATTGCAACCATACTCATTGCATGCATGTTCTCCTGTATCAATCAAGCAGAAAATGTTGAAGAACCTTTTTGTTTTCTTTTTCTAGTTTGGGAACCTGGAAGGTTGTGGCCAAGTATGAAGACTCCCCAGAGGAGAGCTTCAGCACACCGTTTGAAGTCAAGGAATATGGTAGGAAGGAGAAAAAAAACATCCTTAAGCTGGACTTTCCCTCCCCATTCGCCAACTTCATTCCTTTTGCCCCTCCAGATCTTCCTCAGGGAAGACTCTTTGTTTTCCTCCTTAGTTCTTCCACTGGAAAATTGCTAATATAGTTTCTCCTGTACAGTTTCTAGCCTTCTGTGATTATTACAGGTGGAAAGATGTACTAGAACAGCGGTGGCAAACTTTTGGCACTCCAGATGTTTTGGACCATATCTCCAACCATTTGTCATTGAGAATACAGGCTTGGAATTCTGGGAGTTGGGGGTCCAAAACATCTGGAGTGTCAAAGGTTCACCACCACTGTTCTAGAAGAAAAGCTCATGAGAGAAAATCAGCTGTCACCCTTTCATAAATCTTGATGATCTCTTTCTCCCCCACCACTTTTTTCAGTGTTGCCAAGCTTTGAAGTTGTTCTGGAACCATCAGAAAAGTTTTATTATGTTGATGGCGACCGAGATTTCAGAGTGTCTATCACTGCAAAGTAAGTGTGTGCCAAAATATGGGGAAGGTGTGGGAGAATCAATCTGATCCCTGATTAACTTTGACAAGTCATCATATTAACTAGAGGAATGTAGTGCAATGTTTGAGTTTGATATTGAGAGCTTTCAGCTTTTGCTATTACCACAAATTTGCTGACAACAGATGAGAGAGTCTTCAATTTGTAATTTGCCCGTGTTTTCCAAATTCTTTTTCCATTATTATTTACACATTCCCCGTCTCTCCCTCACCCACCCACCCCACACACATTTCATTAAGTTTTTTTTTTTTAAATGACTAACCTAACAGTGTATTTTAGTTCATAGTGTTAGGAATTTTAATCTAGACAAAACATATGTACGTATCAGGAAAAATTAACTCTATTTTTATTTAATTTATAAAGATGCAAAACACAAAACACAATGGAGATACAACAATAAATAAATAAAAGGAATAAGATTTGATTTGTTCCAATAACTTTTAATAAATAAGATTTAATGATTTCATCCTGTCTTTTTTACATGAAATTAAATTATGTGCTGCAACACCATTACTTTGTTATTCCTTGAAAAGCCATATAACAGGCCTGTCTGCAAAACGTATCGCCCCTGGTGCCATCAGAGGTTGCCCGCTGGGTCCTTGCCAGCTTCCCGTTGTGCTGCCTGTAGTGGTGTGTTTGAGGGGAGTTTCTCCCTCATGCACTGGTGAGGCACGCGGGAGCCTGGGCCGGGACTGGGCTGCCTGGCAGGGTTGTGGGTGGTGGCGCAGCTGGGCTGCAGTCTGGGCCCTGCCGGGCTCTCCCTGGCTGGGTGCCTCCTCCCACCCACCCTCTGTGCTCTCAGCCTCTCCAGTGGCGGCCTCAGGGAGCTGCCTGCCAAGCCAGGAGGGGTGGTCAGTGGTGGGGGGGGCGGCCACCCCGTGGAGGGAGGGAGGTGGTAGCGAAGTTCCCCAGTTGCCCCCTCCCCAGTCAGATGACAAGTGCCCTGGCGGCCAGGAAGGGTGAAGAAGCAGCTGGGAGAGTGTTCACACGGCGCCAAATTCAAAAGGACGAAGCCTTCCCCCTCCTCCCCTTCACTCAGGGGAATGCAGGGGGGGGAGGAAGGCTGTTTGATCCTTTTGAATTTTTGTGCCAAATGAGGCTGGGCGGGGAAGACCTCCTGGGGGGGGTGTCCTCTATGTGCCTGGGCTGCCGCCACTGCTTGAACACGGGACATTCGGGAGCCTCAGGTAGGCCATAGGCTGTTCAAACTTGGACTGCCCTGTCGTATACCAGAGCATTCTGTCATTTCCAGCTGTTAATTACTGAGTCGCTGCTGGGATTCTCATATCCACTGGCTTGGTAACTGAGAAACTAGTGCGTCTTGTTAATCACCAGCTGAAAATGACTGAACATTATGGTGTTTGCCTTTTGCATGTGGAAGAAAGGAATCGGATTTCAGCCATAGTGCATATAATAACAAAACTTTGAGCTGAAATGACACAGACTAATAATGTAAAACAGGGATTCACCTGCATGAGTGCAAATGAGATGGAAATATGAAAAGTTGGAAACTGTAGAATAACAAGAGTGGTAGAGTACCTACATCTGCAGGTACAAAAAGTACACAGTTGTTTTTAGATCAGTGGGATAACCGAACAGAATCTTTTTAAAAGGGTCAAATCCAGCTCCCCCGCGTTCACATTCACATTCACGTTCACATTAAAAAAGAGCTGCTAGCATAGGTTCTGGTGTGCTTTGTTAGGTCTAAACCATGAATAAAGTTGAATAATAATTTAATATCCTTAGTACTCCACCCTCTCCTCAACCACAGTTTTCAACGCATAAATGAATGGAAGAGATTTGGACAAGAATACGATTGTCTTTCCTCTACTGGCAGTTCATGTTGGAACACATTTGAATTATAGGAAACTGCAGTCCATGTTCATGACCACAAACCAATGAAAAGGAAAAGGGTCCCCTGTTGGAGAAAATCTGAGTGTTAAAGCATGTGGATTTGGGGAAGTGTTAAATCCAATTGTTAAAGCATGCAGATTTTGGGGAAAATTTGAGGTAGGGGGTCAGAAATTCCTCACATATTCATAAAGTTGACTTTCATAGCTTTCAAGTGTTTCCCACTGCCGCCCAGGAATGGGAGGTCCAGGGAGGTGGGGTGCTGGCAGCCGGACCCTTTGGCTAGGGGGTGGAGCCTCATTTGCATACAGGGTTCCCAGAATCTCTTGTGGTGGCTTCAAAATGCTCACTGTGACCTAGGTATCTCAGCTTTGTAGGGGATATATATGCCAATTCGGACAGCTAGTGGAGTGTGGTTTAGGAGTTGCGCAGGGAGGCCTGCCCAGCAGCATCCAGAGCTCAGCTGTCTGTCGCCGGAAATGCAGTATATTTCAGGGAAAAATAAGTTTTCAGGAAGATGGTGGGAAAGATTGATTGATCCGTGAATGTCCCACCCAAAACATGACACTTGACAGGTCTGTTGACATTCCTTTAGGCCACTGGAGCTGTAATAAGTGTGCTGAGGCAATCTCATTTGTTAGTATATCTCCCTGAGCAGAAGGGCAGAGAGCTGAATTTTAGCATCAAAAGAAGCCAGATATGAAAAGGAGCTGGACCCCCCATCTCATCTCATAATATGTCCTTCCCTTGACTCTTCCAGGCTCCTAGCTTAGTTCCCCAGTTGCTCTGGGAGGAAAGTGATTGGATCTAAACTAAACTAAAACTAAACTGCAGAAGTTATTGTGAGAGATGGGGTTCTGCAACACCTATCCTTCCACCCCATGTGATGCTGGCATTAAACCTCTCATCTCTGCCTATATGTCCGGACAGGACATGTGAAGTAACAAGGAGGTCTATTTGGGCCCTTAATTTCATTTTGTTCTTCTAGGTTCCTCTATGGGAAAAAGGTAGAAGGAACAGCCTTTGTCCTCTTTGGAGTGAAAGTAGATAATGACAAAAAGAGCATTCCAAACTCACTCAGGAGAATTCCGGTAAGACCATTGGTGTTCTGAGAAGCTTCCAGCTGCTACTGACTGTGCTATGAGTTAGGGCACCACCTGCTAATTGTTGTTGATGTGTGCCTTCAAGTTAGCAACAACTTAAAGCAACCCTGAGAGCACTTTCAAGATGAGTGAAGTACAGTGGACCCTTGTATAACAAACAGCATGTATAACATAAAATTTGTACAACATAAAATATTCTGGAGATACGGGAAATTTACTTAACAGAATTGCCTATGGGCCAAATCCGTGCAACATAAAAATGGTATTACTCCATTTTCAATGCATTCCTATGGGAAATTTGTATAAAGGAAAATTTGCTTAACATAATTTCATTTGGAACGAATAAATTCCTTTATACAAGGTACCACTGTATTTGTTTAACGAGTGGCATTGCCCATTCTGCAATGTTTCCATGGCCGTGTGGAGATTTGAACCCAGGATTCTCGAGGCCCAGTTGGTTACTCTATCCACTTCACAACCATGGGTGTCCCTCACCTGCTTGACATGGGGCAAAAATGAAGTCACTGGAACTACCTCCCTCTTTTGCTATCAAAAACAGTGTGACCCAGCCAGTCACTGTTGAGGGAGCCAGGGAGCCTCCCAGCACTGGGGGTCTTACCATTTTTGCTGCTCTTGAGTGCCTGACCCCAGTCCTGTCAGCAGCTGGGATGCCTCCCTAAACTGGCCTGCTGGCAATGGAAGCTCTGGGGTGATTTAAGAATGAAGGCAATGCAATCCTTTAAAACAGGGCTGTTCAACTTTGAACAAGCCACATTCTACTTTTTCCAGCCCAAAGTGCCTGAGGGCTACTACACTAAAACCTCTACTTACGAATTTTATCCGTTCCAAGCACATACTCATAAGTAAAAACTTTTGTAAGTAGAGCAGCGGTTTCCCATAGGAGTGCATTGAAAACAAATTAATCTGTTCTGGAGGGAACAGATTTCAATGCACCATGGCCCTTGAACTGCCCCGCTCGGCTGAGACAGTGGGCTGGCAGACCCAGAACTTTGCTAGGCCAGTGGAGGTCTTTGGGATGGGGGAGGGAGGGGTGGAGAACTTATCCCCTCACTTTTTTTTATTGATGGCCTGTTGGGCAGGCCTGCTTTAAAACTTGCAATAGGGCTTGTCGTGTCTGTGTATGTCCTTGATCTTCTCCTTTGCCTGGTGTTTCCCTTTTCAGATTGTTGAAGGGGAAGGGGAAGCGGAACTTACAAGAGCAATGCTTCAATCCACATTTCGCAACCCCAACGAGCTCATTGGGCACTCCCTTTACGTCTCAGTGACTGTGATGACCGATTCAGGTAAGTGTGGACTTGAAGGGAACAGGAAATCACAAATTAGGATTATGATTATTTATTGCACTTTTTCATCCAGCAGCAAGGCCACTCTGGGTGGTTTACAACAATAATAATGATAAAAAAAAAACAAGATAATTAAAATAAGCAAAAATAGTGCATTAAAATATAAATTACATTTTCCAAATGTTACAATAAATGATCCATGAATGGTGCATGAATACTGGAGTCTGCCATTTCACATTCACTGAAGGAAATGGGAGATTTATGTGCTTTTGTCAGACTCTCTGTGAGTTTGTTGTAGCAGTGGTCTCTCAGGAATTGTAGGTTCATGTGGGCCAAGAGTCCATGAAAGAAGTTATCCCTGGCAAGGGGAGTATTAGCTGCTTGTCACTTCACATAGGCCAGCAGAAAGTCCCAGGATCTAGGACCTCACTCTGAATGAGATAAATATATACTTGAGAACATGCAGCAGCAGTAGCAGCAGTAGTTGTGTACCATAAGGCCACCTCCAGCTTATTATGGTGACCCTATGGAGCACCAAAACGTTCAATCATTAACAGCCCTGCTCAGCTCTTATAGACTCAGGGCCATGGCTTCTTTATGGCATCAACCCATCCTTTAGAATCCGGCACTGTATTCTCCCTTTCATTTTGATATCGTCTGTAGCCATATGCACTGCTTCTTCTGCCCAAGTCACTTGCTGTCAAGGCTCTGCATTGGTTAATGCTCTTGTGCGGTTTTCTCTCCAAAAGACTTAATCAATTTTGTGATCCACCCAGTGCTTCTCCAGAGCTTCTTCAGTAGAAGGGGAGTAATTCCCTAAGAAAGAGAATGTTCAACTCCTCATTGAATCTCTGAAATAATTTGGATTTGGGAGAGAAATCATCTCTCCCCCCCCCCCCGCTGCCAATTTGGTTTTGTATTTTAGCCTGCCTTCCCTGTGTTCTTTCCGCAGGCAGTGACATGGTGGTGGCAGAGAGAAGTGGCATCAGCATTGTGACATCTCCCTATCAGATCCACTTCACCAAAACTCCCATGTATTTCAAGCCAGCGATGCCCTATGAACTGATGGTAATTATAATTGCAGTCTCTTTTCCTCTCATGGTGCATTTGTGCTATCTTAAATCTAGAGAGAAACATATGAACAGCCGTAGATCTCTCCTATTGCTGATGTGCCAGCAATAGTGATGTAGTTTCAGGAGTTACCGCTAAATTTCATGCTCAGTCATTTCTTCTGAATTGCTTCAGGTGTTTGTCACCAATCCTGATGGCTCTCCAGCTGCCCGAATCCCTGTGGTGTCGGAGCCCATTCCAGCAGATGCGATAACACAAAATGACGGGACTGCAAAGCTGATCCTTAATACACCAGGAAATGCACAAGAGCTAAGGATCACAGTAAGTCTCCCTGGGTTTATACTAAATTTATCTAAATGTACTGCAGTTTGATGGTTACTCTGCTGCTTTTTTACACACAGAACCAACACTGTGGTTCAATCACAAAATGTGTGATGAATTTTCAGGGTAAGACATCATTTCAGGCTCCCAGCAAAGGGTGCAGATAAGGAAGAAAAATAATTAGAGAAAGAGAAAGATTGAGAGATGGAGAGAAAGGGTAGCAGAAGAAGAAAGCAATTGGCATTCCACTATTTTTGTCTCTACCCCAACCACCACTGGTTTCATCTTCTATATCAGAACCTTTGACACTCCAGATGTTTTGGACCAGAGCTCCCCGAATTCCAAGCCTGTATTGCCAATGGCAAATGACTGTGGGAGTTGTGGTCCAAAACATCTGGAGTGTCGAAGGTTTGCCACCACTGTTCTATATGTATTTACAGTAAATGCATTTCCACCTACCATGGATTTTCTCATCTCTGAGGTTGTTGTTCAAAGGATTCGCTGTTTCTGCCAGACTTGCTCAACCTTCTCTCCCTCTCTAGGTGAAAACCAACCACGGGGACCTCCCAAAAGAACGCCAGGCAACCAAGAGCATGGTAGCTAGAGCTTACCAAACGCAGGGAGGATCTGGGAACTACCTGCATTTAGCAGTCTCAGCGACAGAGCTCAAGGCCGGGGACAACTTACCTATCAATTTCAATTTGAGAAGCAACAACCAACTGAACGGAGTCACATATTTCACCTACATAGTAAGTGCTCTAGATATGGATGGAGTGCATCTCTAACGCCCGAATCTTTGCATAATAACTGAAGTTATAGTGGGGGAGGGAACCATGGGTCTAGACATTGTTAGGAAGTAGGAGTTAGACTTCTTCTCTACAACCTTTGTCTTCATGACAGTTCTTGGGCAGAAGACAACAGCAGATTGATGCTGATCAAAGTGTTCCTCCTATGAAACGGGGTTTTGTGCAACTTTGTCTCATTACACGTGAGTTGCACACAACCTAAAATCGAAGAAGAGGCTGTTAAATCAGCTGCAGTCTTCAGCTGCTAGTGACATTGCATCCATTATGCAGGTAGAGTTACAGAACAGAATATTGGCCAATATTTTTATTTTCAAATATAAGTCAGCATGTTAAGAACAGTAAGATGCTAGTGATGCTGTCTCTGCCTGGGGAGAATAATAAAAGCCTTCACTCCAAGATTCCCATATCTGTTAGTTGTAAGGTAAAGGTTACCCTACACATACGTGCTAGTCATGTCTGACTCTAGGGGCAGTGCTCATCTCCGTATTCAAGCTGAAGAGCCAGTGTTGTTCAAGTCCGTGGCCACATGGCCAGCATGGCTGCAAGGAAACACTGTTTTACCTTCCCACTTTTTATGGTGGTACCTATTTATCTACTTGCATTTACATGTTTTCAAACTACAGTAACCCCCCCCCCGCCGATCGCGGGGGTTAGGGACCCACCCCACCCATGATCCATGAAAATCCGCGATATGCAGAAGCAGGTTGGGGGCGCTGGGGGCAGGGGGCGATCGTGCGCCTGTCATCTTGGGGCAGCGTCCGCTGGCAGCGGCAGGGGGATCTGACCTCCCGCTGCCGCCCACCCGCGCCGCCCGAGACTTCTTGTCCGGGGCCGTCTCCATTGAAATGCATTGCCAATGCATTTCAATGGAGAAAATTTTCCCCATTGGAAAACATTGGCTCAATGCTTTCCAATGGGGAAAATTTCTCCATTGAAATGCACTGACAATGCATTTCAATGGAGATTGTGCCCCCCCCCCCCCCGTCGCCCCCTGCACAGTCCCGAGACTTCTCGGAGGGGCCCAGGGGGGTGGTGGGGAGCGATGCGATGGCTCCCCACCACCCTCCCAGACGGCTCTGAGGCTTCTCGGAGGGGACGGGGGTGGCGGGGAGCGACCTGATCGCCCCCTGCCCCGCCCAGTGGTGCAGGTACTGCGATCCCACAATGTAGTGGGACCACGGTACCTGAACCGCAAAATGGCGGTGTGTGTGTGACTGTACTAGGTTGCAAAGAGCTGGGGTTATCAATGGGGGCTCGCTCCGCTGCGTGGCACCTGGGATGCGAACCACCGAGCTGCCAACTTTACAGCCAACAGTTTTCAGAGCCTTAGCCCACTGAGCCTTAGTCCAGACCACTCAGCTCTGTTAGTTGTAGTAACCCTATAAAAGGAAGGTGGCTACATAAGTCATGGAAACGTACTGCTTTAGAAAAAAGAAACTGCCACCCATAAGAAACAGGATCAATTAATCTGGATGTCTTCTGCATCCACTCATGATGTCATTCAACGAGATTTGAAAATGCCTAGGAAGAAAACTGAATACTTAAAAAAAAAAAAAAACACCTTCAGTTTATGAATGTGGAACATTGTGCATCAGTATCCATGATTCAAAAAGCCAGGAAATGGCCCAACATTGCTACAAAATATTGTGCCCACAGTGCCAGCAGGAAAAAGAATGCCAAGATTTACATAGCAAAGGACATACTGAATGTTCACAACATCAATGTCAGCAGTCAAGATGGTTTAGTGATGCTATCTCTCCCTCTTAGGCTCATTACTATTCATACTTGTTGAAAAACATCTTTGTGTTTGGGTGAGAACTAGTGAAGTGATGAAAAAAGGAGTATGCTTCTAGGATTTTCCCATGTGTGGTGTCACTTTGTGAATGATAGTGGTGCTGAGGGACTCCTGTTCAACACGTTGAACATTAGCATGTGGAGTGTCTCAGGGTTCCATGATTCCTCATACTATTTCACATATGCATGGAAAACCTAGAAGAAGCTATCCAGAATTTTGTGATCTGCTACCAACAGTTTGTTGATAACACCCAACTATATCAGCTTTTTAAGATCTTCCAGGAAGCCCTTCTCTCAGATCCAAGGGAGTGCCCATTCCTCCAATTTCATTGTAAAATATACAAGAGATGAAATATGCCATTTAAATGTAATTTTATTTTCAGGTTTAATTTAATTTAGAGTTAGTCATTGCTGCTAGAAGCCAGAAGTGACCAGCCTGTCACTTCCTATTTCTGACTAGCCAGGGTCCATGTGTTGCATTTAAATGGCCAATGGTTCTCCCAAGACTTCTGGGACACATGAAAAATGGAGAGGCTGTGGTGCAGCTCACTAAACAATGGGGATGTGTGGGAAACAAGGCTCCCCAGCACCTCAAAAGTTGATTGCTTTAAAACACATTCAGAGTCAGAAATGTTGTGTTTCTCAAGGATACCATTCATCTTTCTTTGGCTTAATCATCAGCTACTTCTTCCAAGGTATGGTATAAGGGCACTACCGCACCAGGCATTTGTCTCTCTAATAGAGATGGGCACAAAATGCCAAAATGGTGTACGTTTCCGTTATTCAGGCCCCTGGGGTCCGCTTCGATTCTTTACCATTATTCGGGGCCCTGGGGCCCGATTCGTTGTTGGGTTTTTTATTTTTGGACCCGGCGGCATGAGGGCTGGGAGAGCGTTCCCGCAGCCGCAGGGAGCCCTCCCGGGCCGGGCGCCACCAGAGCCGGCGGCAAGCCTCCTGGGAGAGCCGTCCCGCAGCTGCAGGGAGCTCTCCCAGGGCTAGGTACCATCTCTTTGACAGCCCCCTTCGCCCCTCTGAGTGCAGAGGGGCGAAGAGGGGACTCGGCTTCCCCGCGCAGGTCATGACAGCGCCGGGTGATGTCATGACCCCCACGGGGAAGATCCTCCTCTGCCAGGTCGTAGGGGAGACCACAGCCGAAGCTCAGCTGATCTCCTCCGCCCAGGATGACAGCTGTGCTGGCCGTCACCCCGGGTAGAGGAGATCGAGCTGCGATCCCGCCTCCGCGCGCAGAGGCGAGACCACGGCTGAACCTCAGCTGATCTCCTCCCCCCACAATGACAGCTGTGCCGGCCGTCACCCGGGGTGGAGGAGATCGAGCTGTGGTCTCGCAGCCCCTTCATTCTCGACTCTGCCCCAGAGCCTGACAGCCCACCGGGCTATCAGGATGTGGGGCGGAGGGTGGTGAGAGGGGGCTCCGATCTGGCCTCCGCGTGCGGAGACCGGATCGCAGCCCCTTCCTTCTCTGCCCCAGAGCCCCAGAGCCCCACAGCCCAGTGGGCTGTCAGTCTGGGGGGGCAAGAGGGGCCTCCGATCTGGGCTCTGCTCGCAGAGACCAGATCACAGCCCCTTCCTTCTCGACTCCGCCCCAGAGCCCGACAGCCCGTCGGGCTCTGGGGAGGAGTCGAGAAGGAAGGGGCTGCGATCCAG
>JAHTLZ010003007.1:0-12264 GCA_023846285.1 Phrynocephalus versicolor
TGTATAAGAGAACATGTAGAACCAAATTGTTTTAATCTAGTGTCATCCAATTGGTGGTTTAGAGGGTTAATTGTCAGGGTTAATCCACGGATTCAGACCACTTAGAGTGGGGAGAGTCAGGTGGCCTAGGACCTTGGAAGAGGTTGCTAATTGAAAGGGAACTCATATGGAGTAGGTCTGGGTCTGGGGCAAGACCAGCCCCAGATTCACACTTGGATTCTGCACCAAGTTAGGCCCCCTTTTGAAAGGTGATGTTCTTGTTTTATGTTAAATAAAGTTTAACATAGAATTTGTATGTTAAATGAAGTTTAGCATAAAAGTTTAACATGTTTTATAACCCATTCCTGTTTTCTGTCTCATTTCTGGCAGGGCAAGATTGTTCCTTATTGTCTTTAGAAGCTGTTAGTTGTGTTAAGTGCTGCTGTAAATCTGTACTGAGTCCTTTTTTCCGCCTTTAGAATTTCCAGTACTGATGCTTTCTTACTTATCAACTGACACTATCTATGTGTTTAATGTAGTATCAAGTCAAAACTAACACAGAGCCCTTAACACAGCTTCCAAGGTAAGTGAGATATTTAGGGTATTCTTTTACCAGTGCCAACTCCCACTCACATGAGCTTTTGTGCCCAAACAGGGATTTAAAATCCATGTTTCCTAAGTTTCACTTCATCATGCTATGCCACACCAGGTATCTAACTACTAAGAGGGCATCACTAAGGCACTTTGTTTAAAATGTCTTAACTGATAATCACTACAGGCACCTGGGATATTCTGGTTATATAGGGGAATCTTCTACCAACTTCTAAGCGAGCCAGCCCAGAAAACCCAATGATTTCTCTAGATCACACTGTCTACTGTGCCTCTAGAGTCATGTGTGACTTTTTTGTTCTAGAACAGTGATGGCGAACCTTTTAGAGACCGAGTGCCCGAACTGCAATTAAAAATCACTAATTATTCGCAAAGTGCCAAGAAAGCCAAAAGTAAACTGTTCTGCTTATATACTGCCCCATACCACTTCAAGTCATCTCTGGGTGGTTTACAGTTTAATTACAGTATGCAGGCTACAGATTGTGCCCTCCACAAGCTGGGTACTCATTTTACTGACCTCAGAAGGATGGAAGGCTGAGTCAACCATGAGTCCGCTGCCTGGAATCGAACCCCAGGTCATGAGCACAGTTTTACCTGCAGGACAGGCATTTAACAATTGCACCAATATAGCAACTTAACCTGAATATAGGTGGCTGTGAAGGGGCGATGTCGGGTGCCCACAGAAAAGGCTCCAAGTGCCACCTTTGGCACCCATGCCATAGGTTCGCCAACACTGTCCTAGAATATCTTTAAGCCGAGATGCCAAGGATCAAATCCAGAGTTTAATATGGAGAACAATTCTCACAGCCCACTTTAGACCACTCAGAAAGGACGTTGTTGCTAACCCACAATGCTGGCTTTTTTTCATGGGTTGAGTCTCTGTCTGCCTTTTCCTCCTCTTCCTCCTCTGCCAGAGGCTTTGAATTAACAGAAAAGTTAGGGAAGAATTTCACCCCAGAATGTTCAGGATGACCTCTTGTTGGAGCTGCCATAATTAAGAATGTGGCTTTTCTGAGATAGCAAAACAGATACTTCTCCGTAGCTGGCTAGCAGCCATCTCTGCTCATGTGCTGGCATCAGCTCTATCCTGGCAGCACACACACAGGCTGAAAGGTGCCTTGAAGTCACTACTCTTGCTTGTGAAATAACAAAACAAATAAAAAGGACTGTGAAAAGGTGGGAGAGTAACTTCCAGCTCTTGGCAGCGCTGCACTTAAGGAGCAGTGAGACATTGAATGTGGGTAGGAAGAAGGTGACTCATTAAATAGGATGAGGAATGGGGATGGGTCCTTTTGTTTTGGAAATAAAACCTGGCTAAGGGAAGTGGTGGTTGATAACTCTGATTTCAGGGCTGAAATAGACCCACTCTGGATTTTAATCTGCACTTTGCAAAGTGCAGATTTTGGAATGCTGAATTTTATCCTCGGTGCAGAGTAAAGCCCAGAGTGGATTCACAGCATCCACAGAACTGGAGCCACCCAGCTGCCAATGACTGAGAGGGGTAGAAAGGATCAACCAGATATGGGTGAACAAAGGAGGAACAAAAGAAAAATGGAATGTGTTACAGGAGAAGTTGGAGATTTATGAGACACAGATAGAGACTGGACGTAGTGACTTTCTCAGCCATTTGGAAGTAACTAAAGCAATCCTTAATCTCCATGAGGGAAGGTACTGAAATATAAGGTTTTCCTTCCATCTGAAAGACCATGTTTCTACATGCTTTCTATTGGGTGGAATACCAGAACACTTCTCCATGTCAGCCCACTATTCTTCTAGCTAATCTCTGTAGATGCAAACCTCTGCAGTACTGCAGAATATGTCAGTCAAATAGCATTCAGCAACTCAGAGAGTTTCTATAAAGTGGGCTCACTGTAAAGGTATGTATGTTGAGGCTGTCCTTTTTCTGCAAAACTATCAGGGAGCTCAATGAATTAAAATCATGCTGTGGTCACAAAAATAGAGAGGCATAATTTTCCACCCACAAATGCATGTGGTCATGGTTTTATTGTCAGCCTAATACTAAGAAAGCCTGGTTCTCAAAAGAATCTTGTGACACACTTCTATTTGGGGAGAACAAAGCCACAACTTTCATTGGTTACAGCAGCCAGTATTCTGGCATTGGATTGGATCCAGCACATTGAGGAATCCAAGTGCCTCCCCAATGCAGATCATGTCTCTACAACTCCCTTGAGAGACAAACTCAATGACAGCCTTTTGGAACCACACAGACATGTGCCACTCCAGTGTTCCCTGCCACTCCAGAGCAAGGGGAACACCCCCACCATTCCACCTGAGCTGGGGAAGTTCCTGGCTCCCAACCCTGGTTCCAGAGAAACCCCTATAACATGCATGACCCTGCCTGTCATCACTTCCACTTGGATCCATCCCAATGACTCCAAATGACCACCTAAAGTTGCCACACATAACAATATATTATATAAATTAAACTTGTGGAAACAAGAAGAAATCCTAAAATTGGCATGAATAAATGGTTGGACAGGAGGGGACTCTTTACTCTGAAGGCAACAGAGCCTTCCACCTGGCTTTCCTCCCCTTAAACCTTCTTCCCACCTGTTCCTCTATTCTGGTTCCTCCCCCTCAGGTATGCCAATCAGCATGGCTATCTACGTGACCCTTGTCAGCCTGGTTATGTGATTCAAGGACCCTGGAAAATCCAGTGGAGTGCCATGCGGCCAGCCTCATTTATTCTCCATCTCCACTGGCACTGAGGGAAACCTTACTCCCACCCCTGCCACAATGCTGTCCCCCAGTCAGTCAATTTCCATCCTTTTTGGTAAGAATGGATCCAGACAATGTGGTCGCACTTTCTTCTCTCCCCCCCGCCACCTCTGAAAAAAATATGTTTAGAAAAATATGTTTGTGCTATGATCCTGGGTTGAGTCCTGTTTAAAAACCTTATGTTGCTTAAGGATATCACTTTCAAAAAGTGCTCAAGTCAGAGGGAAGCCTACCTTTCAAAAACATTATATTGCATTGTATGTGTGTGTTGTGTCATTACCGTCATGACCGACTCTTCATGACTCCATGTCCATGGAGTTTTCTTGGCAGAAATACTGGATTGGTTTGCCAGTTCCTATTCCAGGAGCCTACAACACCTGGTGTTCCCTGGTGGTCTCCCATCCAAGTGCTAGCCAGGGCCGACCCTACTTAGCTTCTGAAATCAGGCGAGACTATATGTGCTTAGGGCTCATCTAATCAGGAAGAGTAACATTTGATGCTGCGGCTGGGTCTCTCTTGTTTGAGGCATCTTGATTTCCTGGGGGATATTTCCTTGGAATACCACAGGGGATGCTTCTCCCCTGAAGGACTTTGCATAATTAGAATCTGCATAATCCATAAAGAATGGTGCATTGTTTTGGTAATGCACACTGCGTAAATTGAACAGTGCTGCTTATTAAAAAAACCAGTGATTTTTGATGAAGCCATTAACATGCTAACAAGCTTGCTTTAACTGAAGTAAATTTGTGGGCACAAAGTTAACAAATATTCTTTGAGTTTCTCATTTCATTGGGAAAAAAGAAATAGATTGACCAGACATGAGCACTCATCCAGATACTGCTCAATGATAAAACAAGCAAATGTATCAGGAGCATCCTGTATGAACACTGAATATTAATCCTGGTGATCCAGACATTTACCTAGATTTCTTGGTGGATTAGAAATTGACAAAATACAGTCTGTGGGCTACATGCAATCTGCCAGAGTGTCATAGCAAGAGCTGCTGACTTGCTGTATGACAAATTGCACCTGCCAAAGAGAACATAACATAAGAGCATATGAACATAAGAGGAGCCATGCTGGATCAGGCCAAAGGCCCATCTAGTCCAGCTTCCTGTATCTCATAGTGGCCCCGCCAAATGTGTCTTAGAGTGCATGAAACTAGATACTGTATATGTCTCCTGATACCACTCCCCTGCATCTGGCCCTTGAAGTACCCCAGTTTTAAGCCTGGAGATTACACATCTCCATCATGGCTTGTAACCTGTGGTGGACTTTTCCTCCATGAATCTGCCCAATCCCCTTTTGAAGGCATCCAGGCCAGATGCCATCACCACATCCTGTGGCAGGGAGTTTCACAGACTAACAACATGCTGGGTAAGAAAATATTTTCTGTTGTCTGTTCTCACTCTCCCAACCCTCAATTTTAAGTGTATGTCCCCTAGTTCTGGTATTTTGTGAGAGGGAGAAGAGCATCCAACTATCCATTTTACTCCTGCCCTGCATAATTTTGTACATCTCAATCATATTCCCCCTCAGGTGCCTTATTTCCAGACTAAAGAGCCCCGAATGTTTTAGCCTTCCCTCATAAGGGAGCTTCCCCAGCCCAATAATCATTTTGGTTGCTCTCTTCTGCACCTTTTCCAGTTCCACTATGTCTTTTTTGAGATGCTTTCAAAAAGTGCTTTTTAAAGAGTTTTTAGGGTTTAGGGTGTCATGGGGATGTGTAACCTACCAAGGTCAAAGGGGACTTCAAATCAGCACATTGAAGTTGCCCAGCTCTGTGCTAGACCATAGGAACATCTGTCTTAAATAGCGTGGGCCTATTGGTCCATTAGTTTCCATATTGCCAACTCTAACTCAGAGGAAGTTTCAAGGGTTTGAGGCAAGAATGTGTCCCAGACTTCTCTGGAAATGATAGCAATCCAATATGAGTCCTTTGCATGAATTCTTCCATTGAATGATGACCTCCCGAACAGTTATGGACGTTCCCCTCTGCCTGGTGCGGAGGCGGGGCGTCTTTGCCGGCTGGCTGGGTGAGGCGCGATTGGCTATATTAATTACGTAGCCTGTGCAGAGGAGTGCACCTTTATAAGGCATCTGCGTGCTCCCCTTAGCCTGCCCGTTCAGTCTTCTGATCCGAGGGAGAAGCGGCGGACGGCTAGAAGACTCCCTTGCCTTTTCGTCGGACAGGCTATCTCGTCCGGGTGGGGGGTTGGGAGGTGTGGGGGGGTGTCCCTTGGCGAAACTCTTGTGAGCTTGTTGGCAGTTTTGAGGAAGGGGGAGGTGATCCGGGACGGCATGGGGACTGGTTAACTTGGACGGGTGGCACACCTGACACGCGGCTCCCTGGTGGTCACGGGCATGCGGGTGCGGCGAGAACGCTGAGTTGGTGGCAACGCTTGCACGCGGTGCCTGCCGACTTATTGGGCTGGGGCCGCAGGGAGGGCTGCCCCGGCTGGCAGTGGCCGGCCAGTCACTTGCCGTGCGGCGCAGTGCTCGGGGTGGAAGGCTGGCCTGCGGGCATTTGGGGGCCGCGGATCTGGTCACAGACGGGCGAACCAGCCTTAGGGCAGCCCCTGCCAGCGCCGCCCCTGACCATTGAGGGCAAGGCCACATGGTGTGGGTGGAGGTCATTTGCTTGCCCAACCTCCTTTTAGGGAACAGGCCTCCTCTCTCATCCACCCCCATCTGGCCCCTACCAACCCACCAGCAACATCTTGCCCACTTGATTTGGGAGCTCTAATTGATTGCTGGAGCCTGGGGGCATTATTACTGTTTTATTCTGGGCCCGGGCCGCTGTAGGGATTTTAGGCCTCGTGGTGGCCATTTTGGACTGGGCCTAGTTGTCCCGCCTTAATCCAGTCCCATCTAGTGGCTAGGGGGGGGTGGACACGTAGCGCAGCACGTGTTGTGTGCTGGCCCCGGACGTGGCTGCGATTCTTACTGGGTATTTTTCTTTTCCCACCCCTCCCAATTAAAAAAAAAGACTAATATTTCTCTCTCTCTCATTGGCAGTCCCAATCCGACCATGCCACCCAAAAAGGGCCCTAATAAGGGAACGGGCAAGGCCCTGGCCAAAAAGCGGCCCCCTCACCCACCCGCCCCCGAGGTCTCCTCTTCCTCTGACGAGGAGTGGCCTCAGTTTGTGGCTGCGTGGGAGAAATTATCACATCTGGAATGGGAGACCACCAAGCGGCAGGGGATGGCTTCCTCCTATGGGGGAGGGCACCCCCCAAGGGAGGCCAAGGCCTGTAGCAAAGCAGGGCTTAAGATCATAGGAGATCTCATGATGACTCGCTTCTCTGTTCTCGAGGCGGCGCTGGCTGGATCCTCCAGTCAGGCCCTCTCAGATTCTCATCACAGGACTGCTGAGGCTTCTTCATCGCTGGAAGCATTGCCAGGCCCAGGTGACCCTATGGCTCAGCCGGTACAAGACTCCACTGTGCTTTCAGATGCAGATGATTGGCAAGAACAAGCGTTGGACCTGTCACTCACTGTGACGCCTGCGAGCCAGCCAGTGGCCCCCGGTAGCTGCCAACTGGCCCTGGGTGAGTCTGGTCCTGTTATTATGCACACACCTAGACATATCACCTGGCCTTGGCCGGCTAACACTGGTGACACAAACACACAAGTTGAAGCCTCGTTCCCAGGATGCCTTAGTTTACCGGTGCCCAGGCAGCTCACTGCCATCGGGGCCCCGGTGTTGGCGAGGCAGCCGCTCAAACCGAACCCTCGTCTACTAACGAGGCCACGACGGCTCGGGCAGCTGCGTCTAGCTCGGCTGCTATTGCGCCACCTAAACCATCCGTGGCACAGCTGGTTGATTCTGCCTCTGCCACGTCAGGGACTCTCAATCTTCCCGAGGGTGATGAGTCTTTACCCTTGGGTGATCACCTTTCAGAAGCCATGGTGGATAAGATAATCGCCGGCAAGTACATTTATATATTTGATCTGTTAAATAGGGAAATTGACCCGAAAGAATTGGAAAAATTGGATGATAAAGAGAAGGAGCAGATTCGGAAACGCAAACCAGACCGGTCCTGGAATAACTGGCTGAATGCCTTTGTTATCTATGCAGGGATTTACTCACAAGCTCATCCTGAAAAAGGCTCTGTGCTGTTCCATTACCTAGATCTGATTATTAGGGCCCGCAGTGATTTCGCTGGCACAGCCTGGCTAATGTATGACGAAGGCTTTTGTTGCTGCATTGCCAAGGACCCCAGCCTATGCTGGGATAGACCACATAACTATTTGTTGCTCAGGGTCATGAGTGCCCGCGCCAATGAGCGGTTTGATAGTGGCCACCCTGTTTCCCGCTCCGGCGCTCCGAACAATCCCCGCATTGTCACGGGTCAGTCGGTTCAACCCTGGCTGGTCTGCTTTGACTATAACAGCAAAGGGGCTTGCGGATGCTGACAATGTAAATTTTACCCCCTGTGCTCCACCTGTGGGGCTAATTACCTGGCCTCCACTTGCCCACGTGGGAGGCCCAGGGGCGATGGAGGTAGGGACCCTGGTGGGAAACATAACCCACCAGGCCCGACCCAGCCTCCAAAAGGGACCTAGCCCGATAAAGGTGCTGGTCTTCATAGAATCATAGAATCATAGAATTATAGAGTTGGAAGAGACCTCATGGGCCATCGAGTCCAACCCCCTGCCAAGCAGGAACCCCTTCACAATATTTCCGACAGATGGCCATCCAGCCTCTGCTTAAATACCGTCAAAGAAGGGGACTCTACCACCTTCCGTGGCAGCATATTCCACTGCCGAACAGCTCTAACCGTCATGAAGTTCTTCCGAATGTTCAAATGGAATCTCTTTTCCTGTAGTTTGAAACCATTGCCCCGAGTCCTAGTCTCTGAAGCCATGGAGAACAAACCTGTTCCCTCTTCAATATGACATCCTTTCAGATACTTAAACATAGCTATCATATCCCCTCTCAGTCTTCTTTTTGATAGGCTAAACATTCCCAGTTCCCTAAGCCGTTCTTCATAAGACATCTCTTCCAGGCCTTCAACCATCCTAGTCGCCCTCCTCTGCACCCGCTCGAGGTTGTCAACATCTTTTTTAAACTGAGGCGCACAGAACTGGACACAGTACTCCAGGTGGGGTCTGACCAGAGCAGAATAGAGTGGCACTATCACCTCCCTTGATCTAGACACTATGGTTCTGTTGATGCAACCAAGAATCGCATTGGCTTTCTTGGCCGCCGCATCACACTGCTGGCTCATGTTCAATTTGTGGTCCACCAAGACCCCCAAATCCCTTTCACAGGTACTATTCTCTAGCCAAGTGTCCCCCATCTTATATCTGTGCAATTCATTCTTTCTACCTAGATGTAGCACCCTACATTTCCCTCTGTTGAAATCCATTCCATTAGCTTTGGCCCAGTCTTGAGGGCGTGGCTGTGTAGCTACCCTTCTGAAGAGAAGACTCGATACCTCACTGAGGGATTCCTGCATGGATTCCGCATCCCGGCCATGGGCGAGTGGATGCCCTACCTGGCTAGTAATTTAAAATCCGTAATTGGCATGGAACCTATTGTTCGTGCAAAAATCGCTACAGAGCTTGCGGCCGGAAGAATAGCAGGACCTTTTGCCCACCCCCAACCCCTCAATTTCGGGTATCCCCCTTGGGGGTCGTTCCTAAGAAAACACTGGGTGAATTCCACCTTATTCACCATCTATCATACCCGGCTGGGGAATCAGTTAATGACAGGATACTCCAGGAATTGGTCAGCGTCCGATACACCTCCTTTGATGCAGCTGTGAGGATGGTCCGTAGCTGCGGCATTGGAGCTGAAATCGGAAAATGCGATGTTAAATCAGCCGTTTGCTTGTTACCGGTGCACCCCGATGACTGTGAGCTGTTGGGCTTTGCATTTGAGGACTCCTTTTACATGGTTAGGGCCATGCCATTTGGTTGTTCCATCTCCTGTTCCGCCTTCGAGCATTTCAGTTCCTTTTTGGAACGGGCAATCTGTCAGCGGACAGGTGATTCCCATATAATCCATTATTTGGATGATTTTTTTTTTTTTTGCTGGAGTGTCCGGTACAGTCCAGTGTGGCTGCCTTATGGCCATATTCAAGGAAATGGCGGAGGGATTGGGTTTGCCTCTGGCTGAAGATAAGAGTGAGTGCCCCGCTACTGTGCTGACATTCCTGGGGATCTAACTCAACACTATCAACCAGGCTTGCCATTTGCCCCCCCCCCAGAAGCTTGCTGACCTCCGGGTGAGGCTCATTGCCATGAGGGCTCGCAGGAAGGCCACCCTCCGGGAGCTACAGCAACTCATTGGCCACCTTAACTTCGCTTGCTGGTTGGTCACACCTGGGTGCCTGTTTCTGCGCAGATTGTGCGACAGTGTTGTTGGACTCCGTAGTCCACACCACAGGCGCCGTATCTCTGCTGAAATCAAGGAAGATCTCGATCTATGGATCAAATTTTTGTCTAAATTTAATGGCATCTGGTTTTGGCGCACTGGGGTCTCGGAGGGGGCCGACCTTCAGGTACAGATGGACGATTCTGGGGCTTTGGGCTTTGGTCTGTTTTTTAAGGGCCAATGGTGCTCAGGTTTGTGGCCCCAGGACTGGCAGCACAGTGGACTCTCACGTGACCTCACATTCCTTGAATGATTTCCTATTGTGGGAGCTGTATTTGTATGGGTGGACCTCTGGGCTAATTCAGCTGTGAAATTCAATTGTGACAACTTAGCAATTGTGCATATAATCAACAATTCAACCTCCAAATCAAAAAGAGTTATGCGCTTGGTCTGGGCCCTCACCTCTGGTGCCTCCAGTACAACATCTTATTCTGTGCTTGTCATGTCCCAGGCGTGCGGAATGAACTTGCTGACGTCCTGTCACGCCAACAGATGGAGCGGTTCAGAGTGTTAGCACCCTCTGCCTGGAAGGACCCCGACCAACTCCCACCAGAGGTATGGAGGCTTGGAGGGTAGAGGTTAACTGGGCTATGGGACTGGCATTGGCCCCCAGCACACAACGAGCATATTCCGCGGCTTGTGCAGAGTATGCCCGTTTCTGTGCAAGGCAAAGATTCCATAGACTTTGGCCAGCATCAGCAGACCAGTTGGTCCATTTCGCAGTACACTTACATTCTCAGGGCCTGGCACCCTGTACTATTCAAGGCAAGTTCTCTGCCCTATTTTATTATGCTAAGGCACAAGGTTTTCCTATTCCCGACTGTCAATTCAGGATTGCAAAAATGATAGAGGGTTGGTCCAGGGAGAGGGGGAAATTGGGTGACACTAGGATTCCCATCTCACCCAACATGTTGTGTAGATTGGCTGCTATGTGGCCCCAAGTGTGTGTGGATAGTTTTGACGCAACCTTATTTCAGACTGCCACACTGGTGGCCTTTTTCACTGCCTTGCGTGTTAGCGAGCTCTTGGCCAGTTCAAAAACTGACACTTCTGCTACAGCGTTATTGTGGACTGACATGGCTTTGGATCCTGTTGTACTCCACCTACGCAAATCAAAAACCGACCAACGAGGCAGGGGCACCATGATACACCTCCGTAGGTGTTCTATCACTCAAATCTGCCCCATAGTCACACTACATCAGTATGCCCGGTTGATTGGCACTTACCGGGGATACTTATTCCAGCATAAGGATGGGTCGCCTTGGACCCGCTACCAATTTTGGCGGGTCTCGCTCAGGGCATTACAGCTTGCTGGCATACAGGGATGGCACTTTGGCACACACTCCTTTAGGATTGGTGCCGCTTCCACTGCAGCTGCTATCGGCATCGATTCAGCTGGCATCCAGCCAATCGGACGATGGAGGTCGAAATGTTTTACAGCATATGTTTGCCCATTGATGGACCGGTAACACCGGGCCAGTTCTTTCTGCTTTTTTGTTACAGGGTCATCTGCAGGACGGCGTACCCGGATTGTGTTGTATGGCCACAGTTTTGTTTACTGGGCCGCCAAGTACGCCGCCCAATCTGGATGTGGCTGCGACCTCAGCCTGGGACAGTGGGCAGAGCTGGTTTGGAGGGGAAGATGGGGGATGTCATGGAATGCCTTTTTGACCATGGCACTAAGTGACCTGCTTGACCCTCCACCTGCCATTGTTGTCATATATCTGGGAGGCAACGACTTGACCCGTATGTCGGGCAAGTCTTTGATTCTCAAGGTCATTGATGACCTGAGAGTATTTAAGCATCACCGCCCTGATACCCGGATTTTGTGGTTGGCGATTATCCTGTGATTGGAGTGGGGCCCTCATCATCATCCCCAACTAATGCATAAAGCCCGCGAGGGTGTTAACAGGGAAATCGCCTGGGTGGTCAAGTTTGAAATGGGCTCTGTTATCTGGCCTCCAGCCATCATGGCTCGAGACCCTGGCCTATTCCGTCCTGACGGTGTACATTTGTCCGATAGGGGCCTCAAAATTTTCCTTTCTGATATTAAGGGGGGGCTGTATGCCGATGTTTCTGGCAGGTTGAGGTAAAGAGACAGCAGTGCGTCTCTTTGGTGGCGGGTAGTGCAAATAAAATGTTAATGAACAGGTGCATGACTTTATTAATTGCCTCAAGGTCCTCAGCAGCCCTCAATTAAATTAGATTAGGATTTAGTTAGGGATCAAATTAACAATAACCCAGTTATACGCCAGAGGGCTGCCAATGCGTAATTTAACACCGAAGAGGCCGAAGCAAAAGTTGCTGGCCATAGGGACCGAGTAAATACATTGTTTTCATTGTAATATTGCGCTACCACACAGGTCCTCCTCAAGTTACAGTTTCGTTATGGTTAAGTTTAAGGTTGGTTCCTGTGATCAATAAATTGTGGCCCATGTTAAATCAACTCAGAAGTGTGTCGCTGTGACGATCCCCCTTTCCAGAGGCTGAATTGTGATGGGAATGGTAATGCTGCCACCCCTCATTCACCCAGCAATGCTGCCACCTTTCAA
>JAHTLZ010003008.1:0-16940 GCA_023846285.1 Phrynocephalus versicolor
TGCGACAGTAGTTTGCTTTACAGCTGCTATTTGTGACAGTAGCTTGCTTTGGTGGATTATTTATTTAATTTTTTCCCTCTGCCAACTGTGGATAACTGAATCAGTGGTTAATGAATCAGTGGATATAGGAGTCCGATTGTACTCCCAAAGTTCATTATGTTGTTCATGACATACTTTATTCACTACCTCTATCTTGGGCTTATATTGCAATGTTCTCTCTAATTTTTTGCCAGTGCTAGAAAGAGACTCTGCCCCATGTGTAGGGAGTTCAGCCATGACCGAAGCCAGATGGGGTAGCAGCGCTGACTGTGGGTGGAACCAATGCAGCACAGTCCCAGTACAGGGCTGCACATCCGTCCAACTCAGAGTGGACATTGTTTCTATGTGTTAGTTTCTGTTTTGAAGATGGTGCGAATACTAGTACAGATGTGGTTTGTTGGAAAAAGGATCTTAATCGTTAGAGGATATGGCAATAGTAGTGAATGAGAACTAGCTGTCAGAAGTAATTATCCGCTTGCTGGTCTACCTCTGTCAGGTTTTTGTGGATTTCACAAATGCCACTGAAATGCCTTGTGGCATGAATAGCTTATTTGTGAACACTGTGGGAGAGCAAGCTGTAAAAGAGTACTGTTGTGTAATATACTAGGCAACACAGGCATACCTCTGAGTTGTAGACAGCGATATGCAGAATTCTTTTACATGTCTCCTGTGAAAATAGCTTAAAGTGAGATCTTTGCTAGTTGTCCCCAGATAGAAATCTCTGCAGCAACCTGTGACAGAAGCATGTTTTCCCCCTCTCTGTAAATGACATGATGTAAGACTATTTGCTTTTCCCAGCTATTGTATGCCAAATACACTTGGATTGCGTGCCACATGGACTTTTCTTACCGTTAATTTTGTGGGAGTTTATTCACATGATTTTGGTATCTATGACAATGGAGTCAATGACCTTGGGAGGTGGTGAGTGCTGCAACTTGGGAGGCATTCAAGATAAAATTGGACAACCGTCTGTCAGATCTGCTTTGTTTTGGACTGAGCAATGGGTTGGGCATGGTGACCTTATAGGCCCCTTCCAACTCTACTGGTCTATGATTCTATTACAATTGTAGGGAGCTGGATGAATAGGTCAGTAGTTCAGGGAGCCAGAGCTTGGAAGTTCAATTCTCCACTATGCCTCCTGGGAAAAGACCCTGCCTATGTGGCCTTGGACAAGCTGCGGAGCACCAAGGTACGCCCAGAAGAAGGAAACAGTAGATCACTTCTAATTATTTTGCACTTGGAAAGCCCTGACAAGGGTTGCCATTGACACAATGTCCCTTTATTATTTTTAAGATTATAGAGATGTGACTTTCTATCATCATAGTAGGTCTCCCAAACTAGCGATCCCAGACCTGTTTTGAAACAGGAAAGCCCCATGAGTAGGGTGGAGACTTTTTTTTAACAGAGAACACACAGAACTACAGTGTTTTTCCCATGCCACCATTAGTCTGGTTGGAATAGTGATACTTCTAGCATCCATATGACTAGTGAGAAAGTGATCTGTATGGATTTGCTTCTGTTCTATTGCCAACTGCTCTGCTGATACGAGCTGTAATATATGGAGAAACTCTTTTTACTCCAGCCTTATTATCTGAGAGCTTGGAATGGCAGGTGACAGGAATTGAACATGGAGGCTTTCTCAGTGGAAAGCATATGTTCTACAGCTGGGTTTTGCCCACCTGTAGCCATGTTGCGACTTGTGTAAGGGTTCCCTTGGGATCTGTACAAAGTTGTTTATGTTCGACAGTTGTTCAGAAACTGTCTAAGGCAGTGTTGGCGAACCTATGGCATGGGTGCCAAAGGTGGCATTTGGAGCCCCTTCTGTGTGCACCCTACATCGGCCCCATCACAGCCCCCTGTATTCAGTTTAAATTACTGTATGGGCACTTTGCGAAAAATTTGTGGGTTTGGTCACTCGGTCTCTACAAGGTTCACCATCACTGGCTTAAGGATTCTCCTTCCTGCTGGGCTCATCTAAATGGCCTTTTAAACAGATCTTGGTAGAGTTTTTTGTCACCATCCGGACTGGACTAATAGCCAATTGAAGAGCCCTTTAACAGTTAAGGAGGGAAGGAATTGTTGAGGCACTAGGTGAGGTTTCTGCTTTCCTCATTTAGCAGTGATTTTCAAGTTTTGTTACCTTCATGAAGCATTTCTGTGCCTTGACTCTTTCTACTGAAGAGAATCTGCTATAGAACCCATGCTCATAACGTAGGGCTCAATGTCATCTCAGGTGAATTGAGAAGGCACCACAGAACCTAATCTCCTCTTTGCTGAGGCTGCATGTTACAAGAGAATCCATAGCAAGGGTCATATGCCTTCAGGAATGCAATCCTATCACTGATCTTCACCATTAGGAACTTTTAGGTGTGCTCCGGTGTCCATGAAGGTATCTAAAATACCTTGAAAGCCACTGGTTGTAGGTGGCAAAGAGCCGCACTGGAACATAGATATAGTATGCATTACTGTTGGCATGGTTTGGATCAGAAAAAAGAGACCACATCTGCATGTGTTGCTGCTTGTACTGAACCATCCTTCGTCTTTAAAGAGCTGTCCTATGCAACTTTGTTTTGCCAAGGTAGGGCATGTATTCTTTTTGGCATGGTTCACTGTGTTTGTGTAATGGGAGGGCTGAGTGACAGTGGCTTGGATCAGCCAAGGGTTGCCCAGGCCCTGGTAAAGAACCAGCTTGAAGGTGGAATCTCCTGCTTTTACAGATCAGATGGAATTAACAAAGCAGCCCATGGAGAGGCCAGGGTGGGGTGGCAGTTTTGCATGAAAAACAAGAAGATGCCGCTTGGAGCCTAGAAGGTCTGATTCTGAGGGGGACATTTCAGAAACTGAGTATTGTGGTTTGTGTGAGGAATGAGTGTGACAAAAATCCACGTGTATGTATCTGTAGGGGGAAGGAAGAAGGGAGGGAGGCTGCCTGGCTGCCTCTGCTGAAATGTAGTGTGTGCTCATAGAGAAAAGGAAGGAGGTGGAGGATTGCTTGAAGTCAGTATGCCCTTTGGATGCAAGAATCGCCCCAATGGCATATTTCTTCTCCCCCTTAATTCAACCGCCATGCTTTACACTGTGCCAGCTCACATGAAAAGGGCCAGTGTGGAGAGGCCAAGAGCTCTCTACCAGAGGTGGGTGTCATGGTTATTGAGGTGATGGAAATCTTAAGGCTAACCATGCCACCCTTTAAATAATGTAGTGCACTACCTTGAGTCACTTTCTGTCATCTCTAAAAGCACATGATCTTAAGCTTCTCTCCTTTTCTGCGTCCATTGTATACATTTTTAAAAAGTTAGAATGGTGCCATGTTTTCTGTCTATGACTTATCATGAGAAGACATATATATTTGTTATTCTTGTTAAAAAAACCCACCCTCTACAAAATGTTTATTACATATTGCTTCATAAGCTGAAATATACACAATACAGTATATTAGGCAGATTATGGTTTTGCTAAAAGTCTTTGGCAAACATAGGTCTTTCCTATAATTTTTGGCTAGTGTAGTAAATGGTGGCAAAATGGCTTAGAGTTAATATCAAGCCTTTGTTAAAATCTACCAATTGAAATTGTATTGGATTGCATGTGATTAGTCTCCCCTTTTTCCCCAGCTGAATGCATACTTCCCAATCCTTCCAGAGAGTAACCCACTTAGAGGATTACAACCAAGTGTTACTTAATAGAATTTAAAAAACAAACAAACAAATATTAATTCAGTTCCAAGTACAGAATGGACAGGCATGTAATTTTCTGTCTGGAGTCTGGACTCTTTTGTGATTCTGAAATGAAGTGACGTTTTCTTCCTGATGCAGAGTCAGGTTTTACCAGCTGAAAAATTCAGCTCTTGCAAGAACAGTCTCCCTCCTGTTCAGAAACAGAGCGGCTTCTGTTCCCTTGAAACCACCAGCACAGTAAACACAAAGAGGAAAAGCTTCCCCTGGGGTTTGGTTTGGAGATTTTACAGAGGCGTGCTAAAGATATAACACTTTGTAAAAGCCCGATTGACGGGCCAACCAATTGACAACCCAAAGGCAAATACTGTAGATCAGTAACTAAACAAAAGAATCAAATGCTGCTAATGTTTTTCCACTCCTCCTCCTCCTCCACGAGGTAAAGAGAAGCAAATGTGATACAGAATCATATCTTGAGACAGTATTTTTCTCTATCTTGCTTGTTTCTGTTTTCCAAATATACACCTGTATATTTTTATTAGGGGGCGTGGTGGCTCAGCGGGCTAGAGTTCTGAAATGTCAGCTGCAACGTCGTCGGCAGCTCTGTGGTTAGAATCCTGGGTGCAATGCAGCAGAGTCAGCTCCCGTTGTTAGCTCCAGCTCCTGCCAACCTAGCAGTTTGAAAGCATGTAAATTCAAGCAGATAAATAGGTACCGTCATAAAAAGAGGGAAGGTAAACAGTGTTCTGTGCACAGAAATGCTTCGGCTATGCTAGCCTCAAGGCCACGGACTTGCACCGCACTGGCTCTTTGGCTTAGAAATGGAGATGGGCACAGCCTCTAGAGTCCGACACAACTAGCATGCAATTGCAGTGGGAACCTTTTTACCTTTACCTTTTTATATTTTTATTATTTTTAATTTCTGTTTTTAATTGGGAAGTTAGCTGTTTGAAGTATAAAGCTGAAATTATTTTTTAAAAACAAACAGCCCTCACTTGAAGTTCATAAGATGCTTCTGTGGTAAAGTATAAAGCACTTCCATGGGCCACACATCAGACTTTCATAATACATTCGTGAGTGTTTACCTGGCCATTTCCCCTCTGGTTGGCCAGTGGCTTACTGCAGCGCAGATGCTTTTCTGCATGACTCTAGTTCAATAGGTAGATGCAAACGGAAGGCTTACAGAGTTCTATACTATGAGTTTATTTTCCACAACTAATTGTTTATATCAAAAATCTAAATAATGCAAGAGATCCAGGTGCCTTAGTTGGATAATTTTGGAAACAAGATTCTTATGATAGTGGTTGCTAGCCTTAGGTAATCCAGATGTTCTTGGACTGCAGCTCTCAGAAACCCTGGTCAGCCCAGCAGGTAGAGAAAGGTTCTGGGAATTACAATCCAAGAATACTTGGGCATTGCTCTAAGCCAGTGGTGGCGAACCTTTGGCACTTCCATTTGTTTTAGACCATAATTCCCACCGTCCTTTGTCACTGGCTATTGAGGCCTGGACTTCTGGGAGTTGTGGTCCAAAACATCTGGAGTGCTGAAGGTTTGCCACCACTGCTCTAAGCTGATTTAGAAACTTGATTTATGCACTCATGTTGGAGGGGGCAGTAGAAGGCCGCAGACTCTGTCCCTCCCCAATGTAATATGAATCTTCATAAGATATGTGTAGAGGATTACCCACTCCTGTGTTTTGGAGGGGACTGTTAATGTTTTTAAAACTTTGCATAGAGGCTCAGCATAACATAGCACCTCATGCTGGCTGGAGGATTCTGAGTGTTAAAAAATTAATTTATTTTTCCAAGCTTTGGTCCATTCCTGCATCACGCAAGTTGCACTATTGTAAATATTTAAACCGGGATTTAGTCAGTTCCAAGGCTTGATCCTATATTAGCCATCAGATGAAGAATATAGTAGGACCCCAGTATCCACTGGGGATTAGTTCCAGGCCTACCTGTGGATAATAAAATCCGTGGATAAAAGAGAACACCCCCCCCCACAAAAAACCTGCTGTTTTGTGACAGTAGTTTGCTTTCTGGCTGCTGTTTGTGACAGTAGCTTGCTTTGCGGCTGCTGAATTATTAGTGGATAATGAATCAGTGGATATGGGGGTCCTACTGTATTTTGAATTGCTTCCCTCAGGCAATTGATAGGGGTTTTCCCCCCTTTGCATCTGGTTTGCCTCTGGTTTTTGGTATGCTTGAAGAACAAAGGTCTGGGTTCCTGGGTAGACTTTTTTTTTAAAGTTGTGCAGAACAGAGGTTGGGTGTAAATACAATAAATTCTGTGCCCACACATATGTAGAAGAATTGCTGGATAGCTGAGTGTCTTAGGATCCCAGAGGAAAACCTGTAAAATACCAGGCTTTGAAAATAATGTTTCTTTCTGAAACAGGGCATGGTCTTCTAAGCCACTTATGGTGCTAGGGTGGAATCAGGGAAGGACTGTTATATCTTTTCTCCCTTGCCTCCTGCCTGTCCACCACAGATTCCTATTTGTATGCAGTGCATTCATGGGTGACTTCCAAAAGACAGTTGAATACCTGCTTGGAGAGAGGGCCTGTTTGATAGCCAACACTGAGCTTTCCCTCTCTTTTTGTCTTTTCCTGGCAAGCAAACAAAAGGCCCTGTCAGGCTGCCATCTGTATCAGGATGCCTGACAGACCGCTGAGAACGGTTGGTGGGGGAGAGCGCGGAGTTTGACATCTTTCCAACTCCCACGTTAGCAAAGGACTAGCGATGGACAAGAGAGATTCAAGAAAACTAAATCAAAACATAGAAAGCAAGCAGTGAACTAACCTTGAAAATGGTGGCACAGTAGAATAAATATGAGCAATGTCAATTAACTGGATGTTTAGAGAAGCCGGTCCCAATGAAAGAACCTGAAATGGATAATATCTTTAAGAGAATAAATCTCATTAAGGAAAGCAAATCCACGAAAACATCGTAAACGAACTGTCGCCAGACAAATCCAGTTACGCCAGTGCCATATTTTTCGTTTAATTAAATTACATAGCCATGACCATTTCTCTTTCTGTTTTTCTTGATAATTAACAGTGGCAGTTTATAGTTTTTCAGCTTCTCAGTTTTGCTCTTTCATATGCATCCCTTTTTCTCTCCCCCCCAAAAAAAAGAGAATTGGTCCCCCCCCCCCCGTTTAAGTTGCTGGAATTAGTGGTTTTGTTAGGAACTAGCTAATTTATAATAGTAATCCCCTTAATTTTATTAGCAACATAAAAGTCCATGTTTATCATTTGCTCCTTTTTCCTGATGATTGAGGAATTCCATATGGATTACAATAATTAACACTGTGTGTCTTTAAAAAAAATTAGCAGAGGCACTAAGCATGAGCAGGATAATACTACTGCTCCCAGAAGGCCATGTGTTCCTTATTCCACCTCCTCATGCCTAGCTCATGACATTATGGATGTTCTCTTACCTTCAAGAGTAGATATTTTGAAGTCAGAAGTGAGGAGGCAGAAGAATCCATTGATTCGCTTCCACCGTGGATCAGGCTACATGAACAGGGATCTAGAGATATATTCACTTACGATTACCCGTGCCTTGCTCACTTCAACATAGGCGATGACTTGCATGGGTAAAGTAGCCAACCTTTTACATAGACAAAGCTCATTGTAACATTTTGCAATCTGAAATTAGGTTTGTGAGTTGCTTCCAGCACCTTGTGTGCTTTTGTTCAGAGTAGGTCTTTTAAAATAGAGTATTCTTCTGTTTCTTGCTACTTGACTAGCTGTCCTAATAGCTTGTTTTTACGTTGACCTGGTAGACATAAATCCTCCGAGTAAACTCAGAATACCAATATTCACCATGTTAGACAAGACTACTTTTTTCCTAAGAGCATTATTTTGTTGTTTTTCTTACGTTACTAGTGTTATAAATCTTGGGTGATGTTTAACTGGACCAACCTGTAGAACAGAGAAATCACTGAAGTGTGAAGTTACATGATTGTTTATATCTGCCAGCTAGACTTGTAAAAATAGGCAGGTTGACAGAATGTGGTTTATGATTTCAGATAATTGTTCCTAAGAATAGTCATCAATGGTTTTTCCAGTTTTGTTTTATACTGCAAGTTATGTTTGGGGCATATGTTCCTTTGAGCCTTTTTTGTTGCAAAGGGATTAACTGGTTTTAAAGTTCTAAACTCTTTTAAACTCTCACTGTGTAGGCTGTCATGAAGTGTGATATAACACATATTTGCAGTTGAAAAGTTTACATGTTTAGATCGCCTGTCCTTCACTCAAGTGGTGAAGGTGGAGAAGCCAACTGAAGGGATTATCTATTTTTCTAATTGCTGCTGCAGGATTGCTCCAGCCATTTTCAAACATCTTATTCATTCAAAAACAAGTTGTAAAATATTCAGCACTAAAAGGGTGTGTCATTCTCCATCAGACACAAAGGAGCCAAGACCACAGTCCCATCATTTTGTACAGTGCCTACAAAACACTGTATATAAAATCTCCATTGGAGTAAAGATTTCATTGGTGCCCAATGGACAGCAATTTAGTCTTCTTCATATTTGAAATAAATTTACAATGATTGCCCTTGTACCTCTAATGCGGTTGGCATTTGGTTCTTCCCCAGACTATAGGGAAGGTATAAGGAAAAGCATAATTGCCTTTGAAGGTTCTGAGATGTCAGTAAGAGTTGAATTATTAGAATAATGTCATAAGCAAATGCATGCGATGATGTTCCAACTGGTTCAGTGAAAACTAATCTGAGAAGCCCTGCAGTACTTCTGTAGATACAGGGACTTACTACGGTTCAGTGGTTTGGGCACAGTTTGGAGGATCAGGCCTGCAACTGTTAAGTAGGTGCTCTGGATTCTGTGGCCCACCTCTTCCTGTGGGAGCCTACTCAGAGAAGGAGGCAGGACTGGGAGACCCATGACACTGCTTCTGACAGGGTTGTGGGAGGTGGTGGTGTGTGGAATCTGGGGTGCCCAGTGCCCACACAACACTAGTAGGCTTAATCCACTGCTCTGAAAAGAATCATTTTATTTTCTATGAGATCCCCCTTCCCATATCTCCCAATCAGCTTTTTTCTTTCTTTACGGCACTTCCAGATCAACAGTTCTATTGGTGAATGTGCATGTGGAGACCCACCAGGAAGGGGGTTAAAAGCACTGCCAAGGGGAGATGGAATTTAAAGCAGTATAGGCAGAACAGACATTAAGCAGACTTCCTTGCTTTCCCTGACCCGCCTTCAGAGTTGTGTTCCAGACAAGGTCCCCTAACTTGCCTTTTTTTTTTAAAATGATGAACCTGAAAGGGGGGTTCAACAGCATGCTGTTTTCCCAAAATTGAATTATATGATCTAAAACTAAAATGGGTTTTTCCACCTGAAAATTTGAAGGGGTACCAAGCATCTGAAGTCTACTTTTGAAACAAAAGAAGACAATTGGTCTTTTTCTTTGGCATAGTTGAGAACTGTTCTAAAATTTAATTAGAATTATTCCACCCCCATCCCTGCCACCATTCTTGTTACTATAGTAAGTCCACAAAGGTCGAAAAGCCTTTGACAAGCTTTTGGCATTAAAAAAAAATTTTTTTTTGAATTTAATAATTTTATTGGGTTTTTGAAGGGGGAATGGAAAGGGGAAGATGTGGAGAAGGAGGGGGGGAATACAGTATAAAATTTCATTGGATATATCAAGCCAAAAGTAACGATTTGACATATTTACAAATAACCACATAATATCACAATACTAGTAGGTTTGTTACTTCTTGCCATCTTTTCCGAGAAATCTCATCGTAGTCTCCCTTTAGAAAGCTGGAGAGTCTGTCGATTTCAATGCATTCTTATCTTTTCGTGGAAACTTCTCTCTGTTGGCACTTCTGGTTATTTCCAGGATTTCGCATACAATATCCTTGCAGCAACTATTACATGATGAAGTACATATTTCTGGTCATATGAGATATTAAGATCTACTATATTTAATAGAAAAAATTCTGGTCTAAGCTCTAACTTAATCTTCAGGAATCTTTCTAAAAATAATTTTACCATTGTCCAATATGCCTTTGCCTCTTTACATGTCCACCACATATGGTAAAAGGTGCCACTATCATGTTTACATTTCCAACATTTGGGTGAACAGCTATACATCCTAGATAAACGGTGTGTGTGTGTGGGGGGGGGAAATTGGCATTTAAAAATTAGTGTGATGATTGGATTGCAGGGACTATGTTTCATTATCATTGCATGCCTGGCTAATTTTTGTAAGTGGTTTCCAGTTGTAAAACTGTTCGCTCACAAGAAAATCTTGTTGAGTTAAACAGCAGCCCATCCTGAATTCCTGAAAATAGGGTAACAGTTCAAGAAGAGTAACACCAGAAGACACCTTTGGTGCTTGCACACATTTTGCAGAAAAGCTACTAACATGGCCTGCTTCTTGTCAGTTGCATTCCTGGAATCTCTATACTTGAATGAATTTCTGAAAATCACTATTGTTATATCAAGGTGGAATTGAGTAGTGGATATTGTAAATTATTTTTTACTGCCCATAACTAGTCTGCCTTGTACAGTAAGCAAATATATGTTGTATTGTCTACCAGTGATGAAATGTTTACTATCTTAATTTCTTTCTTTCACTGAAACAGAATTAGACCTCAACTAGCCAAGGAGAAGATTGAAGGATGTCACATCTGTACATCTGTCACACCTGGTGAACCTCAAGTGTTCCTGGGCAAAGATAAGGCCTTCACTTTTGATTATGTATTTGATATTGAATCCCAGCAAGGGGAGATCTACACGCAGTGCGTAGAAAAGCTGATTGAAGGTTGTTTCGAAGGATATAATGCTACAGTATTTGCGTATGGTCAGGTAAGCATTATGCATGATTCCAAAGGAACTGTCAGCTTTCCAGGAAATTCATTTTATTTAAAAAATCAACTATGCAACTTCTAGGGAAGAGCTAGTAAAGTTGCATAGTTCAAGCTCGAAGTTGCATAGTTCAAGCAAAGATCCAATTTCCGTTTTGACAGTGGGGAAGGGAAATAGATTTCAATCTATTAAAATGCTAGCAAGGATTTAAAAAGAATGTACAGTAGTGCCTCGTAAGACAAATTTAATTCATTCTACGAGGCAGTTCGTCATGTGAAATATTTGTCTTACGGAGGGAGCGGATTAATAGGTTTTCAATGCATTCCTATGGGAAGGCTATCTACCCACATCAGCCAGGTAGGGGAGGGCATCTCCCCTGAACGGGCTGTCCCTCACACTCTCTCTGCTGCCTCTGGCGCCAGCTCTGTCTGTCTGTCTGTCTGTCTGTCTGTCTGTCTGTCTGTCTGTCATTACGGCTTGGCCAGGGAAGGCAGGTAGGCAGAGTTGGCAGAGGCGCAGTGCTTTTGGCCAGGCAATGGAAGCCCAAGCCAGGCATGGAAGGGCAGGAGGGGAGGCAGTGGCAGTGGTGGCGGCGCTCAGATTGTCCCTAGCATCCTCCTCCTCCTCCTCCTCCTCCTCCTCCTCTTCCTCCTCCTCAGAACCAGGATTCTGCTCCCCGCCATGCTTGGCCCAGGCAGCCCTTGCTACCGTCGCTTCTCATGCTCCCAAGCCTTGCCGCCTGCATCTTGCTTGATCACCACGTAGCCTCTTCCCCAACTGCTGGGGCAGCTGACCGGCTCAAGCAGCGCTGCAGAGGAGGAGGGCGTTGGGAGGAGGAGGGCAAAGAGGCACTTTTCCCAAGAGCAATCATCTGGAAGTTTAGACACAACCACCACCAACACCCGCCAACTTTTCCTTTCCCTCTCCCTGATGCGGACTACCCCGACTGGTCCTTCCTCCTGATGGTACTTGTAAGACAAATGGAAACAGGGAGAAAAAACTTGTCTTACGAGTTTTTCTTATCCCCAGAAATTGCATTCATCTTACAAGTTTTTCATCTTAAGGGACATTTGTCTTACGAGGTATTACTATTTTCAGGAATAAATTGCAAAGTAGTAGTTTATTTGAGTATGAACCAGGCAATAGTTTTGAAGGAGAAAAATTAAGATTTGCTTCCACCCTGACTAGAATTAACAGTAGCCCTAACGTGAGGTGAGCATTATTTGATAAGGCCTGTTAGTAAGCTTGAAAGATATTTTTTTGGAAGCTACAATTCCAAGCGCTTCATATAATTACTTATAATTGAAATGCTTAGAAGTAACTCTTTACATTTGTCTTTGAAAAGTAAACATGCCGCTTACCTGTGTTATAGAATATACATGACAGTAGTGAGGCTACAGCTGAATATGTTAATTAAGAGGGCTACAGTTATATGATTAAAGAAGTGAAATTATCCTAGATACATCATAGTTGTAATGTAAATTGTAGCTAAGTTATTCCAAAACCAATTAATTTCAAAGAAGCTGGAATCTGAGGTGTTTGAGATGGCATTTAACTGTTTTCTTTGTACATGGAATTAGTCTTTGTATATATGTATTTTATTGCGTGTTAATGATGTTTGGTCTCTTAAATGCAGACAGGTGCTGGTAAAACGTACACCATGGGAACAGGATTTGATGTCAACATAATGGAAGAAGAGCAGGGCATTATACCACGAGCAGTAAAGCATCTTTACAGATGTATTGAGGAAAAGAAACATTCAGCTATCAAACAAGGGCTTCCTCCCCCAGAATGTAAAGTGAATGCTCAGTTCTTAGAGGTAAGCCTTCTAATGTACAGTGTTCGACTGTTTAACACTGTTTGGAAAACCTAATGCTGAATTATTTATTTCTGATTATTACATCAGTAAATATAATGTTTTCTCAATAAACTTGGAGTAAATATTAAATTGCTTTCAGTCTAAATAGATTATGCTATTTCTATTTCTATGCAGAGAGGATGGGAAGGAATTTTGAATTAACTTCAATTTATTCATCATGCTTTGTTTTTTGGAGGAATATAGATAATACTTTTATAAATGTAAACCATATAATACATTGAGGGCTTCCCCTTTTTGTTTTTAGTAAAGCTCTGATGATCAACAATGGCCAGGAATTTGATGTTTAGTTATGTTGGTGTAGTGTTGCAGCAGTGAACCATTGCTGGTTAGCAAGCTGTTGCTTGTACAGACCTCATCACATGACAGTGTCATGACTTGACACATGGCGAGGGATACAAGTGGCAGCTCATTGTTGTTGTTGTTGTTGTTGTTGTTGTTGTTGTTGTTGTTGTTGTTACTGTAACATGTGTTCAGTTGACTCTGACCTATGATGACCCCGTAAATGAGCAATTACCAGTATGTCCTGTCCTCAAGCCTCTGGCATCTTTTGGGGAGTTGATCCAGCTCTTATTTGGACTTCCCTTTCGGCTTTCAACGTTTCCCAGCAGGTGTCTTTTCTGTAGAATGTTGCCTTTTTATGACTGTCCCAAAGCCTCAGTTTTGTCATTTTTCCCACTCAGAGATGGTTCAGGCTTGGTTTTTCTGTAGGACCCAAATCTTCTTTCTTGGTGGCCAAGGGTATCTGCTAATCTGTCCTCTATCGCCATATTTTAAATGAATAATTCCTCCCATTCAGCCTTCCTCGTTGTCCATTTTTCACATTTATAATTAGAGATTGGGGAATACAACAGTGTGGATAATCTTGGCTTTAGTCTTCAGTGACACATCTTGAAACTTGATGCTACTTTCTAGTTCCTTCACTGATGCTGTTCCAAGTCTTATAGTCTTCTTCTGATTTCTATTTAGATTTATGATTGAAGCAAGGTTTAGAGCTCATTAGTTAGAGGCAATTTGCCATGTGATTTACCCTACTGCATTCAGTATGGTGTAACTCATCACTTACAATCTGCCTAGTGTCTGCTTTAGAGCCCAAGAAAACTATTTTATTAGTATCATTTACCTCTTCTCTTAATATTCCAAAAGTGGGTGAATGAAGGCAGTGAGATCTGTCCTGTTCTGCAGGTTCAAATTTGGAAATTTCTAAAGTGAGCCACGTTATAAAAATCTTCCTGAGTTGACAATAACAATAATAAATAATAGTTATGTTAATAATAATTGTGTGCTGTTAAGTCAGTTCTGACTTATGGCAACCCTTTTAAAGGGTTTCTAGGTAGAGAGTGGAGATGGGCACCTAACAAAAAATGACATGCTGTTTAACCATTTTGTAAGCTTTCGAAACGTTATGAAACAGGAAACAGTGTTTTGTTATGAAACGAAACGCTTCTTTTTTCCCTTTGAAAACAAAACTTTTTGTTACTCTGTAAAGTGGCTCCCTTGTAAAAAGCTCCCCAACAAATTGGATGCCTCTAGGACCCAGGGCAGCCATTTTATAGAGTAACAAATCATTTCATTATTTTTTTGTTTCATTACTTTTGTTTTACGGAAATTCATTTAAAAATGAAACAAAACGAACCGCTCGTAGAAATGAAATGAAATGAAACTCTATTTTTCCGTTTCTTACCCATCCCTAGTAGAGAGTACACAGAAGTGGTTTGCTATTCCTTTCTTTTTGGGGTATCATGGGGGCATCCAGCTTGCCCAAGGCTACAGAGGCTGGCTCTTCTAGGACACAAAAGGAACTCCCAATCTCTGACTTCACAGCACCTAACCCACTGAGCTATCCTGCTAGCTAATGTTACAGATGACTAATGTGTTACAGGTGCCTAATGTGTGTAGCTTCTGGCACAACTGCTGTATTGATGCCGAAATATTAGCTAGATATATTATGAAGTTGGATTAGCACGTACTTATTGCTTTTAAATGCAAATATTGTGTTAAAACCTTCGAGCTAATATTTATCCACAGTAAAGAAACTTAAAGGCTTGCAGACTGCTCAGTACATAAAAACTTGGTCCTTTGATTCCCCTTGATTTGAACTTTGCTTCCTGGCTGCTTTGAGAGTTAATGAGTTGCTATTTAATAGGTGGAGGAACTAGTACTAAGTAACCAAAACAAAAATCAGGCTGTAGAAATAATTTGGACTTTACATGTGTGTGGAACTGATTGTTTCTAAATGTTTTATAATTATTGCCATATCTCAAACCTGAACTATCTCTGGATTGATGGCAACCAAGGTTTGTATTGGGGGAGTTATATGCTCCCTGCAATCAGCCTTGGTTAGCTATCTACCCACGACATTTTAGATTACCTAAACTATCTTCAAAAGCGGTTTTGCATAGAGCTTATCTGCACAGAGCTGAGTTCTAATGAGATATAACTAAGGCATGTGTCACTGTGATCAAATCAAGATGATTTTAGGAATGGGCACAACTGCCTCATCAGAATTAGCGGTGGAAATGTACTCCTTGACACCACTTAGCCCTGCAAAACCAGGCTATCCAAATCCAATACTGCAGAATTATGTCTTCGGTAGAGTTAACTCCACCCAGCATTGGCTGAATCACTTTTCTCTTGTCTGATTTTTGACTGACCAGGAGTAGCTGTGTGGTGTCTAAATTAAATTCTTGCCAGGTATTAGGCCACCCACCTACACAATCCAAGACTTGAATACTGGACGAGAAGGAGCCAGAGTTATATTTTACTGTAGCAGTTTCAAATGCAACTTCCACATCAGAATTAATGTGAATGAGTTTATATGCAGTGTCTTGAAAATTGTATTCTCGAAGGCTTACACGGCTGGGATCTGATAGTTGTTGTGCGTTTTTTGGGCTGTTTGGCCATGTTCGGGAAGTTTTTCTTCCTGACGTTTCACCAAACTCTGTGGTCAACATCTTCAGAGATGCTATGTCTGTATCACGAGAAATGAATTAAAACAAGTCAAAAGCAAGTTGCACAATAAACCGTTAAAACATCTTAGCAACCCATTGAAATAAATACAGTAGTCCAGGGCTGTTCAACTTTGAACTGGCCAAGGTCTACTTTTTCCAGCCCAAAGGGCCTGAGGACTACTACACTAAAACCTCTGCTTACAAATTTTATCTGTTCCAAGCACATGCTCATAAGTAAAAACTTTTGTAAGTAGAGCAGTGGTTTCCCATAGCAATGCATTGAAAACCAATTAATCTGTTCTGGAGGGAACAGATTTCAATGCGCTATGGCCCTTGAACTGCCCCGCTCGGCTGAGACAGTGGGCTGGCAGACCCAGAACTTTGCTGGCGCAGTGGTGGTCCTTGGGATGGAGGAGTGAGGGGTGGAGAACTTATACCCTCACTTTTTTATTGATGGCTCGCGGGCTACTTTTGAATCCTTCACGGGCTACCAGTAGCCCGCGGTCTACCTGTTGGGCAGGCCTGCAGTAGTCCATAAACTTCAGTAAACATTTGACTGTGACACTAGCCTGATCCCCACCCAACTTACACCAGACCCCTTGAAAAACACATTTCAAACTTACCAGGACAGTGAACCCTCGTATAACAAACAGTTTGTATAACATAAAATCTGTACAACATAAAAATTCTGGAGATAGGGGAGATTTGCTTAACAGAATTGCCTATGGTGCAAGTACGTACAACATAAAAATTGTTGTGATTAGGGATTACTCTGTTTTCAATGCATTCCTATGGGAAATTTGTATAAAGGAAAATTTGCTTAAGAGAATTTCATTTGGAATGAATTAATTCCTTTATACAAGGTACGACTGTATATATTATGGGTATTTTCCCCTTCCCCAATAACATGGTGAAGCATTTTGGGTAACTTCATTTACAAACTTTATGATGTAGATTAATTGTACTTTGAATGGTGCCTGGTCAATTTGGCAGCTTGGTTGTGCATTTTAATTTTTTTAGCCTATATTGTTTTTTCCCCTTTTAAATTAGCTTTACAATGAAGAAGTACTTGATCTCTTTGATACAACACGTGACCTTGATTCCAAGAACAAAAAGTCCAATATAAAAATCCATGAAGACTCAGCAGGTGGCATATACACCGTGGGAGTCACAACACGGAGTGTGAATTCAGAATCAGAGGTACATTTTGCACAAAATATCGTTTCCATCCTTGCTGCTAAGCAGAAGGTGATGCCTTGAGAAAACAGTTTAAGCAGCATATATAACCATCTTTCTTCTAAAGGAGGAAATAGACACCCTCTCCCCACTTCTGTTTATCTTTGTGTACAATAAAGTAGGCTTGATTACTGGGGGCTGGCTCAAGTTAACTCATGAACTTTAATGGCTGAATGTGGGGCTTCCCTAGCTTTTGCACATAGAAGGGGTTTAGTGATGCAGAATAAGGAATCAGACACCTGTAAGGTTCTAATTTCTTTGTTTGTTTTCACTTGATAAATTTGTATAATCTGCATTCCTTTAATGTCTGACTCTCTCTCTCTCT
>JAHTLZ010003009.1:0-10460 GCA_023846285.1 Phrynocephalus versicolor
AAAGAAAACGAAAACGAGGTTTTTTTCCTGAGTCGTGCCCATCTCTAGTTGTGGTGAATTTGAAATGAACACACCACAGGCAATAGAATTTCCAGCTGGATCAGAGAGACGGAAGCCCATTATAAGGATGTATGCAAGATCAACAGTAGTGAACAAGCTGTCTTTTAGCTACTACTGCCATTAGCTACTACAGTCATTTTAGCTACTACGCTGCTTTTTAGAGAGGCATTTGCGATGTTTAATTATTATTTTTCTGGACCTGTAACTTAGACTGCCTGGTAGTTTGTTATTAATGTTTTATTATTATTATGTTTATTGTTGTTCTGCTGTTTATTTTTATTTTTAGTGAATTGCTGTAAACCACCCAGGGTTCTGGTTGGAAGACAGGCAGTATATAAAAATATAAATAAAAATATAAATAAATAAATTAGGACACAGTTAAGAAGTTTTTTGTCTGTCGGCTTTTGTATTGTTTTGGTTCCTTAAAAAAAGAAAGAAAAGGAAACAGTGGTTCTAGAAACATAGCTACCAAAACACTTGTATATCAATTTTGATTTGGTTACAATAGTAGTGCCTTAACAATACTACAGTACTTGATAGAAGAAACTTTATGAGTTTGATGATTTATTATGTTTGATGACATTCAGTGGATGATATGAAATGATGGCTAGCACAGTGTGCACATGTCTTCTAGTCTTGGTCAGAGCCTAATTTGGCACTTCATATTGGATCCCAGTCAGATCCAAAGGGAATTAGATCTCCTCTCATCTGATACCTGCCTCTGAATTGTGATTTGGATTTCTGAAGTCCTAATTTTATTCACTCAAGTCAGAAAACTCAAATGACTGAAATACTTTTGGTTTTTTTTAATCATTACACAACACAGTTACCTGGTAGATCCAAGGTTTTGGTTTTGTGCCATCAGCTTTCAAAGATTTTTCTTTGTCTTCTCTTACGATTGACTGAATGGGTATTTTCTGCTGCCGAATCTTGCAAACTCAGAAATGGCCATTTTAGCCTTGGAATGGCTCTGTTTGTGCAGCAAAGCACAGAAAGGGCTACAGGCGATTTAAGGTAAGTACAAGAAACAGCATGTCCTGTGCTTTCATCTTTCATTGCCATAGTAATTCCTAGTAAAAGCCCCCAATGAAAGGGGGGGAACCCTTGGAATTCATACATTTCAGGACAGAGAAGGACCCTTCTTTTGAAAGGGATTTTCTAAACCGGCTAATACCTCTGGACCGACAATAACTAAATCTGTACAGGAGCCTGCAAGTTCTACCGCCACCACCCCAAAATGCTGCTCTCTCTCTAGCAACAATACCTGATAAAAAGGGACGCAAAGGTTGAATTTGCAAAGCCAGGGGAGACAACACCTGCTTTCACCTGGGCCCGCCAATAATCCACACCAATATGCTAGGTAAAAATGAAACCAGTTAAAAGAATAAGACAAATAAAGAAAACAAAGACATTGTGTGGCACCTTAAAAACTAAATGCTTTATTTTTATATACAAGCCCACTTCCCCAGGTATTCCTCACATTAAAAAAGCAGTTTGTTATTGAGGCAACCATTATTTTTATTCTTTATTTTATTTTGTTCTGTTTTCACCTGACATGCTGGCAAAGACTAAGATGGCAACTGTTCTAAAACTACCACATAGAGTTAATGAGTTTATTACAGAAAATCACAATTGGACAGAACATTATGAAGTGTGCTGCTTACACACGGCTTCATAGTGGCACTGGCGAAAGAAAATTTACAATGTAATTATGTAGGCAACCTTGGAAGGATGGCAGGCCAAGTCCACCTCAAGACAGCTACCTGAGTCCAAGATTTAAACTCCGGTCACGAGCAAAGTCTTCACTGTTGTTCTGCAGTTTAATCAGTTAATGGTGCCATGATGTTCCTTATAAGTGGATAAAAGACCTCACCTTGAATTGACTACAGTGGAGCAATCCTCGAACCAATGTGGGTACAAATACTTCCCAGGTACAAGACCACTGTGAGGGGCTGCAGCAGGCCTCTTGAACAGGACAAGCCCTTGTGATTTCCTACTCCTTGATCCCACTGGAGGGGATGTCTTGCCTGGGATAAGCCAACCATTCATCTTTCTTACCAGAGATCCTGTCCTCTGCACAAACTTATCTCCCAAAATAATCTGATTGGGATGACCTGCTCTTGTGTCTTAAGGATGCTGTAATATTTTCCCCCACTTGCTTCTACATCTAGGATTGCTCTTCCATTTTATTCTAAAATGGTCATACTGGTAGCTTTGGAAAAAATATTATTCTCTTGCTTCTCTGGCTGGGGTTCCTCTTCTTGGTAGTACAACCTGAGTTTATTAGCAGTGGTGGTATAATCAGTGGTATAGCAAGGGTTTGGAGCGCCTGGGGACAAAGTTGTTTTTGCACCCCTCTGCCCCTCCCCAACCCCATCACATCCACCCAGCAGGGGGTGGGATCCTGCGGACATCAGGCGGGCAGGCGGGTGGGTGGGCACTTGTGTGTGCGTGTGTGTGTGTGTGTGTGCGCATGCGTAGTAGCATGCACACATCTCACCTCTCCCTCCATGGGCCCAGAGCAAGGTGAGGAAGAGGAGGAGGAGGGCACAGTGGCCACCGCGCTCCCCGCATGCTTGCATGGCTGCTTGCTTCGCCGCTCACCTGGTGCGCAGCGGGGGGGAGGCAGCTATGGTGGAGTGGGTCCCGTCGCCAAGCCTTAGCCTGGGGAAAGGAGAACTGCTGGCAGGAGGTGCATGGCTTCCTCCTTCTGCTCCCCCTCCAGGTGCCCCCAGATTGCTGCACCCAGGCAAAGTGCACCCTTCCCCCCCCCCAGATACGCCCTTGGGTATAATATGGGAAAGACAATGATGAAGAAGAACAGAGGCCTATGTTCTGTTGCAACTAATCCCAGGAAAGTAAACAGTGTTGTGAGGAATTGCTCTCTCTCCCCCCTCCCCCCACAACACTCATTAATAGATTTATCTTGGAGAATGAATTGCAAAAGATAAAATGATAGTGAAACTAATGAAAGTGCCACAAACCTCATTTTGGTTTTCCTGGCAACACATGGACATAGCTAGTACCCACAAACACTTTACTTATGGAGATAGACCATATGTATGCCTTAACTCTATTGGAGAGTCCATGGGGTCAGAAAATGCCCCAGACATTATTTGCTGGATGTTGTTTTGTGCAGAGGGAAAAGAATTAAGAACCTGGCTCAGCATTAATGGCTCTTCTGATTTGTATTTCAAGACTTCCTTCTCTCATCCAAAAGCAAGGAAGACAACTATGCTTCTTTCATTTCATAAAACATTGCTTTTCCCAAGAACACAGAAGCAGGAAGCTTGAGTTCACTGGAACGGTTTTGTTGTTGGTATTCCTTTGTCAAATTATAATACCTTAAGCTGGACATTCATTGGTGTAAATTGAAAGGGGAGGTTTGTTTATGAAGCATGAATTAAAGGTGTGAAAGTCAATGCACAGAGAGCAGGAGTGATTCTGAACTTGTGATTGCAGGTTGTTCACCTTCTCTAAATGGAAAAAAAATCTCAGCATGTCTGCACTGCACCAAGTAATACAGAATTGCTAAATCTCCAGGTATCTAACAGTGCTAAGCCATAAAGCAGTTGCCTTTTCAGCATGCACAACAGGAGATATGATTCTGGGTCTCCTGCTTTTCTAGTTCATGCAAATGAACTGGCTTCAACTCAAAGACAACAACTATTTCCCCTTCCGATGAGTATACCTGGGGACCATACCAGAAATGGAGAAATTAGACTTGAGTAAGTATGAGAAATGGGGAGGGTGCACGGAAGTTTGGGTGAAATTGATGTTTTTGTACTAAAATTCTCACCATCTACCACCACTGACCACTGGTAGAAGACCATTCTCAGACCATTCTGTTGTGGAAAAAAAACTGTATAATAGTAGCCCTGAAGGAAGGAGTGAGCAGTAAGGTAGAGTCCTTCAGAGTAAAAGGAGTGAAGAAATGTTTTATGTACCATTAGATCTTGAACTTAGAAGGTTAATTAGAAGGCACAGTGGATAAACAGCTGTCCTGCAACCAAAACTTGTTATCACGACCTAGGGTTCAATTCCTGGTAGACAGCTCCATGTTGACTCAGTCTTCCATCCTTCTGAGGTTGGTAAAATCAGTCAGTATCCAGCTCACTGGGAGCACAATGGGTAGTGTGCAAAACTAACTTAAAACACCCCCACCCCATGAGTGCTTTAAGTACTATGGGGTGATATACCGTATATACTCAAGTATAAGTTGACCTGAGTATAAGTCGAGGCCCCTAATTTACCCCCCCCCCAAACTGGGGAAACCTATTAACTCACATATAAGTCTTGGGTGGGAAATACAGCAGGGCCTGGCAGCTCCTCCTTTGTGAGCTGGAGGAGTAGTGTGTGATGTTTAAAATGACTTTTAGTCACTGCCCTTTTGGCTAAAAGTTACTTTAAACATTGCGCACCACTCCCCCGTGATGCAGAGGGAGGTCAGAAGAAGTGGCACATAATGTTTAAAATGACTTTTACCCACTGATCCAATTACTTGCCTCAGTGGCAAAAAGTATTGACCCAAATATAAGTTGAGGGTCCCTTTTTTCAGCCCAAAATTAGGGCTGAAAAACTAGACTTATATCAGAGTATATACAGTATATGAAGCATGCTTTTCTTCTCTTTGAAACTTTACTGTTTGGAAGCATTTGAAATTTTGAAAGTTCTATCTTTTTGAAGCAAGAAACACTTAGTATGCAGAACAGTCCCTTGAATAGGAAAAATGATAGACCTTAATACATTTAATTAGAGGGAGGTCTGAATTTGACCCATCAGAATTCACAAGTACCTTTTCTTTTCTTCAAAATATTCCAAAGGCAAGAACCCTTGTAGAGCAATCTGTCTTCCAAATCTCATGAAATTTCATTTCATCCCACTAAAAGGTAACTACTTGCAATAACTTATGTATTTTCCGCAACTCACTTTTTAGTGGCATAACCCACACCGTTTCTGCCTCATAATTTCAGCACATGCTTTCCCCCCCTTCTACAATTTCAGATACTATATTTTTCACCATTGAAGTGTGTTTTGATAACTCCTTTTCCATATCTGCCTTATTTTTTAAAGATTATCCCATTTAATCTATCTCAGACTTGTTTTACTCACTTGATCTTTAGGGCTGATGTGCCTACTGTGAAGATGAAACACCCTAATGTAATGCTGCCTATTTGCCTTCTCTTTGTAAGATTTCTAAACACCTGTTTTGTGCACATGTCAGATGCTGTGTCCTTTACTGATTAATTAAGCCCAATGTCAAACTATTATGAATCCATATTAATCCTGTTGATGAAATCTAATAGATATGATGATCTGAGTCATTATTAACCATATAACATAACCAATATTAAACACTGCAGAGAGGCTATCACTCTATGATAACTAATGTTAAAGTCCAAGAAGGCTATATTATAAATGATTGCACCAGCACTCCTAAATCTCACATCATCCATGTTTATTTATCATAATCCTCTGCATGCAAGCTTTTCCATAACTGGAACTTCCATGTCGAATGAACCATTAAGTCTATATCTCAGGTTTGTTCTTACTACAATCTTCTTGCATGAATCATTACTGTGGAGGAGAGAATTACAGTGTAATTCAGCAAGCAGTAAAGAGGAAATAAATAAAACAACTGGAATGCCTCTAGCATAGCCAAGGAATTACATTTCAAGGTCTAATTGCTGGGACTGTACTTAATGCCAGAGAACAGGATGGAAAACTCCTGGGTGCTTTTCTAGACATTCAACTGACTCACGACCTTGGACAATTGGAACATTGACCTTTTGTTTTCTGCTGTTTTAAATGAAGCTGCATTTGCTTTTTCAAAACAGCTAGCTTTTTCAAAATAGCTAGAGAGAAAGAGAAGAGAATCGGGTTACAGGTAAATGGCGACCTGAGTGAACCAACAAAGTCAAACATTGTGGCACTGGTTACTATTAAATTTTGGGACTTAAATACAAATGGAATGGAAGAGGCTGAAACTGGAATAGTTTAATAAAAATGGACAAACACTCAATATTTTAAATATCAAACCCAATGAATGTTACTATTAGAGATGGGCACGGAACGAACAAGTTTTCGTTTTTGTTTTTCAGATTTTGTTTCATTACGCAATGAAACAACAAACAAAATTTGTCACCAAAATGAAACGAAACAAAGAGAAACACGGGAATTTTTGTTGTGCGTTTCGTTTCTGTTACAGGAATGAAATGAGCAGCTTTCAATGCTAAAAAAATAATGAAAATTGGAATAAATGGTAATGAAACGGTAAAGAAACGGTAATGAAATGAAAATGAATTTTTTGCAAAAAATTCGTGAACAACGGAAATGAACTGAAACAGACCTCTAAACGACAAATGACAAACAAAACTCCATTTTTTTCTATTCGTGCCCATCTCTAATTATTATTTCATTAACTTTTCTTTCCCTCAGTCTGGCCTGAAGATAACATAATGGCATGGAATGGCAACGTTTGAGTAGGGTAACCCAACCAATTCATAAGACACATGTGACTAGATGAGATGGTGGCAGCGGGCAATCATTTGCAGTAAGAACAATCTGCTACCCATTCCAGGAAGAACATCAATACTGCTAAAAATAGCTCAGAACAGTGACTTCTGAATAGAAAACCCCAATGAAATTCACATGTACCATCAAACTACAGGAACAAATGCAACCAACCACAAAGCCATAGGGACCAGGTTCTAGTATCTGTTTTGGCAGAAAAAAGGCATTGCATAAAACATCCTGGAACAGTGATATTCACCATTCCCATTCGATAAATCATAATAAGTGATATGCTAAAACCATCCAAACAAACTAGCGATCCACATAAAAAAATAACAACTAAAGGCTCCAGAGCAAAAGTAATATTAAACAGGGTCAAGGTGGAAAGCCTCCCTTGAAGATACATCTTTTTCAATGCCTCTTAAATGTTAACAGGGAGGGGGGCAGACGCAGCTCTTCTGGGAACTTATCCAACAAAGACAGAGCCATTGCAAAGAGGCCCTACATCTTGTAGAGGATGTATGAGCCTCCCTTGGGGTGGCTACTTGGAAAAGCCTTGTATGTGATTATCTGGTGCAATGGGCTGTTGACATTGAGGAAAGATATTATGACAAGTAGTTTTGGCCCAAACTGTAGATTGCTTTATACATAAGAGTCATCACCTTGAATGTGATCAACAGATCATGAGTGGAAACAAGCCAGAACTAAGGTGATGCCATCATATCTGCTTGCCCCAGTCCCCAGCTGGCCACTGCATTCTGGACCTGCTGAATTCTTCGGGTCAGATTCAAGAGGAGGCTCCATGGAGAGAGCATAGCAGTTGTTCAGGAAATCACCAATGCCTGCACCAGGTTCCTGAGGGAGCTGTCATCTTGGTATGGGCAGAAGTGGACAATCAGCCTAAGTTGGTTAAAAGTTGATCTGGACACAGCCACAATCTGGGAATCCCAAGAAAGACCCTGGTTCAGATATGTTATACAGTTTAGGGACAACCTCTCCAACCTCTCAACCCCCCACCCCCCGGAGTTAATTCTCTGTCTTATCCTGGTTCTTTTTGAGCCTGTTTGCTCTGGATTTCCTCCATTGATACCAGGTCAAATTGAACTAAGTGGACAGAGAGAGATGGTGCAGTAACAGGCACTCCTGAGTCAACTAACCTGATGGTAATGCCAGGTTCTATATGGATAGCTTCACTTTTTAATCTTAAAAAGGCTGCAGATTGGTGGGAAAATTCCAGGTTGTTTGTGGCCTGACCCACTTGTTGGATCATGGTCTCCCCCTATGGTCCTGATGTTAAGTGCCATTTTGCCATTTTTAAGGCAATGGTGTACCTTCTGTTCATAACCTTAACAGCCACCAGATTATGAGCTGACTGATCCCCTTTGTAGCTTGTTCTGTAGCTGTCTCCTTTCAAACTTCATCATCCATATGCCTCAGGTGCACCAGAGGACAAGGTGGTCTCTTGGTACCAACTACAAACTAGGGCTTTGGCAGGATCATCACCCAGACCAGGATTCAGCTGATCTTGTTGATCATCAGGTTGATGATTTCACAGGATAATTTGAGCCACCCATGCAGGCCTCTTGACCTAGAACAGTCTGTGAGGCTGATCTGGTTGATGATCATTAGGTTGATGATTCAACAACTTCATCAACCAGATAGGCCACACAAACTGTTCTGGGTCAAGAAGACTGCAAAGGTGGACCAATTTCACTGGCCCATTCTCCCAAGGGAAGGGGTCACCATAGACAGGTTGAATTCAGTAGGATGTGATCTGTCCATGGCAGTAGAAGTTGCTGTCAGAGTCAGTCTTTTGCACATTGTTGCTTTCCAGCTAGAATGGAACCTGGAATGTGGTTCCTGAGGATGTTTTCCTGCTTGTCATCTCTCTCACACACACATGATCTGATGGAAAGGTGAATATACTAAATAGACATTTCTCCAAGTGGAGGGAGGTAAAGAGTGGGGTCCCCCAAGATTCAGTATTGGGACCCCTGCTTTTCAACCAAATGATCTAAAAGTAGGAGTAAATAGCAAGGTAGCTAAATTTGTCGATCACACTAAATTATACAGGGTAGCAAAGGAACTCCAGAGGATCTCTTGACACTGGGGGAGTGGTCAAACTAGTGGCAAATGAGTTTCAACATTAGTAAGTGCAGAGTGATGCGTGTTGGGGCAAAAAAAATTATAAACTGATGGGGTCTGAAGTCTCTGCATTCTTCAACAAACCAGGAAAGGAACCTTGGTGTCCTTGTGGACAGCTCAATGAAGGTGTCAACCCAGGGTACCGCAGCAGTGAAAAAAACCAAACTCAATTCTAGGGATCATTAGGAAGGGTATAGAAAATAAGTCAGCAAATGTCATTTTGCATTAGAAATCTATGGTGAGGCCCCACCTGGAGTATTGTGTCCAGTTCTGGTCACCATACTTCCAGAAGGATATTATGGAAATGGGAAAAGTGTAGAGGAGGGAATCTAGAATGATAAGGGGACCAGAACACCTTCCTTACCATCTGAGTCTTTAATGGCTAGGTGTCTTCACTCTTGAACGATAGTGTCTAAGAGGTGATCTGATTGAAGCTTATAAAATCATATGTGGTGTGGACAATGTAGATAAAGAAAAGCTGTTTTCCCTATCACACAACACTAGAACTAGGGGACACTCCATGAAACTTTTGGGTGATAGATCTCAAACAAATAAGAGAAACTACTTTTTTCACCCAGAGGATCACTGGTCTGTGGAACTCCCTCCCAGAAGAAGTGGTGACAGCTGTCAGCCTTGACAGCTTTAAGAAAGGATTGGACAAATTCATGGAGAACAAGGTATCAATGGCTATAAAGCAAAACAAAGCAAAGCAAAGCAAAGTGTTCTGCCTATATACTGCCCCATACCACTTCAAGTAGTCTCTGGGCAGTGTACAGTTTTCATTACAGTATGCAGGCTACACATTGCCCCCCCTCCCCCAGCAAGCATCCTTAGGCATCCATAATAATGGATGCCTAAGGACAATCTCCAGGATGGAGAGATAAGCAGGATATCTCATAAGAACATAAGAACAGCCTTGCTGGAACAGGCCATAGCCCATCCAGTCCAGCATTCTGTCTCACACAGTGGCTCACCATTTGCTTCAGGGTATTCCAAGCAGTTGTCTTCACCTGCTTAAGAATCCCTGCAAATGGTATTGAGAGATATCCAGCCTATTTCACCAACCCAGAGGTTGTCCTTAGGCAGCCGTAATCATAACCATTGATACACTTTGTACCAATACCATGTTCATGGAATCATAAGGAGGTGAAGACATCTGGTTGGGAATCCCCTGAAGCAAATAGTGAGCCACTGTGTGAGACAGAATGCTGGTCTGGATGGGCTGTGGCCTGCTCCAGTAAGGCTGTTCTTATGTTCTTATTCTTATATCACTGTTCCAACTTGTTTTGTGCAATGCCAATTTTCTGCCAGGGATGAGTACTGGAATGTAGTCCTTGAGACCGTTTTGTGGTTGGCTGTCCCCTCTCATCTGATGGAATACATGAATTATGTTGAGCTGCCTCACTGTGCTGCTTTTTAAAACATTGAATTTCCATCTGAAACAGATAATCAGCTGGTTTTCCTGGGTGCATTTTTTGCCTGGTTGCATTTGTCTCCTTTAGTCCAACAGGACAGATGAATTTGGTTGGGCAGTGCCAGTTGGAGCTTGCTGTTCTGGCCTCTCTGTGTGGCCTATGATATTAATTTTCTGTCCAGAATGCTTCGTAAGAACATTTTGCAGATGGTTGCCTGAGTCCCTCCTGGCTGGACAGGGCAACTGTATTTGGTTGGCCTGTCCTACTCAGAAATTGCCATTAGAGATGGGCACGACTCAGGAAAAAAACCTCGTTTTCGTTTTCTTT